>PVKU01002211.1:0-240739 GCA_004027475.1 Anoura caudifer
AAAATAAAGTTTAATTTAAAAAAAAAAAAAAAGACCACATGGAATTAAACCAGAAATCAGTAACAGAAAGGTAATGGGAAAGTCTCCAAACATATGAAAACTAAACAACACAACATAGTTCTAAATAATTCTTGGATCAAAAAGGAAGTCTTAGGGGAAATAAAAATACTTGTATATGCTGAACTGAATGAAAATAAGTAAATAAAACAGGGTAAAAACTTCATGTATCATTACAGTATAAAATGGAGAAAAAAGACTAAGAAAATTATCCCTACATGTCAAAAGCGTTTGTTTTTCCAAAAACAAAAACAAAAGCAAGAACCTTTGGGAGAGGATGATAGAGAAAATGCTCAGTGTTCCAAATTCCAGGTCATGTCCCTCTTTCTTAGGCACGCAGAATACTCTGCCTCCCAGCTCTCTTTCCTGGGGTATCAGTCCTGGTTACAGGTGGAAACAGAAGATACATTAAAATTAGTATTATCCAATTAAGTTTAACTAAAAGGCTATTTATAAAGATGTGGGTGAGGGCTAGGGGAGGCACAAGGGATGTTAAAGTGCCCTGTCACAAAGGACAGTGGGGTTGTTACTAATCTGAGGCCTGAAGAGGCAAATGCAAATAATTAAAGAGTCCGAAGACAGTGAAGGGTGTATTGAGAACTATTGGGGAGAACTGTGACGTTTGTCAAGAGACCCAGTCTTCTCAAGGTGACTCAGTGGGGGAGGAACTGGAGAAATCAACCTTCCCCTTCTTTCCTCTGTCTGGATCCCCATTGGCCAAACTCAATGGGAAGCCAGAGGTGAAAGAGTCCCTGTGATCTGTAATCCAAACAGATGAGCCTCTCAGGGTGGAAAACAAGGTGGAGAAAAGTAGATCAAGGATTTTTTTGGGGGGATGGGGTGAGGCATAGAGGTAAATGAGAAGCTATCTGGGTGGCATAGGGACCCAGAGATTGAGTGACAATGTTTAAAATGGCAGCATCATGAAGATGGACTATTTGGAGGCAAGTTACCAAAAGGAGCCACCCCTCTCCCAATCAACTATGATGTGAGTGAGAAATAAGCCTTTATTATATTAAGCCACTGAGATTTGGGATTGTTTGTTAAAGCAGCTAGTGTTAATTACCCTGACTAATACATCCCATAAAAGTCAGGGCCTCAAATTCCATGTGGAATCATATATTAAACACAAAGTGTAGCACTTGGGGTAATTAAAAACTGATTCCAATTTTTACTTTTGTCCCCTGAAAAATACCAATGGGGCTACAATTCATAATCTTAGTGACTGCTCTTAAAACCAATTTTATCACTAATACAATCTTCTTTTGGCTAAACTAGATTCTCATCTATCAAACCTTGAAAACTTCCTCCAACTCCCAGTCTATGCAGGATTTATTCTTATTCATCCCCTCTTCCCTCTCAGCTCTTTGTATTGTAGGTTATTTAGCCTCTCTCTTTGCATTCTCCATTATCCCTTCAGTCTTTCTTTTATCACAGAAGATCCCTGAATCTGGTTGACTAATACGGAGGGATGTATGGGGGTTATATAAAATTAACATAGGGACATTGGAGGAATCTAGGGATAACATTAAAACACAGGCTTGTGTCAGGCAGGCTGTGCTGGGAATTCATCTCTGAAACAGAGTTGACATCCAGTGTGCTTATTAGGGAGAATACTTCAGATCAACATCTGTGGAAGAGAGAGGGAGGAAACAGGATAGACAGAGGGAAGCCACATTGCCACATAGGAGCCCAGGAACCTATACAAGCCCCTCAGAGTTGTCCTGCTTTGGCCTGGCCTTTTATCCTGCTGCTTCCATTTGACATTGATGTGTGACTTTGGGTGAGGCAATTCCTGAAAGGGCTGACAGCTGAAGGCTGCCTGCTGACAGCTCTCCCAGTAGCTGAGGCGATGAAATCTGCCTTGCAGGGAGACCTGGGCAGCTGGTCTCGTGTCCATCACCTTACAGAGGGTCTGTGAATGTGTGCCAGTGGACTGCAGCTCTGGCTTTGAGCTGTCTATAGTTTCTATGGTCATGATTACTGGAGACTGTTGTCATTCCATCCATGCTCTTCATTCCTTCTGTGTGATGCCTTGAAGCCCTTGTACTATGCTATATTTTCCACTCTCTTGAAGAACCATAGCAAAATTCTTTTTTTCCAAGAGGCCTTGATGTCTGATCATCGGCCTCCCCCACTCTGTCTCATCACTGCTGGGCCTGCTGCTTGGGAGCTGCAACCCCAGAAGGTTCTCCCTGGGCTCTCTGGGTTGTAGGGTTATAGAGAAGTATGTTGTTGGCCTTTCAGTAATTCACTGATTTTTCTTTATTATTAAAGGACAAAGCAATGAGTGAAGTCATTGCAAGAACTTATTTATGGCTCTATCCCTCCTGACTGTGAGCCTCTGATGGCACTCTGGTGCTGTGAATAACTTGCTGGTCCTCTGAGCTTTATTTCTTTTGAATATAATCAGGGCCTGGGCAGCAACAGCCTTTTAATTTCTCTTTTTCTAATGAGCCCGGTTTTTCAGTTCTTGTGATGGGCCACACCAGCCCTGTATAAGCTTGAGAGTAGAGCCCTGCTGAGCAGGGGAGGAGTGAATTAATACTATGGGGCCGTGGGCCATGCCTCTGCTTTGGTTTGAAACCTAGTTCAAATCTGAACACCTGTTTGAATTTGGGCAAGTTTCTTAATCCCTGTACATCTTAGTTTCCTCATCTAAAAAGTGTGGATGATAGCACCTACTGAATACAGTTGTGAGGAGAAAATCTCTTATGTGCCTAACACTGCACCTGGCACCTGAGCAGTGTCTGTTCTGTGGTTGTCATTGCTGTTCCATTTCTTCCTATGAGAAAAATGGAGTTCAGATTGCAATTAGTAATTCTGATTAGCTGATGCAGACCTATTCCTTCACTAGCTTTCTCTTCGCACTTTCCCTCTACCCCACCTCTAGTTGTAATATTATAGTAAAACTTCAGCAATGGTAGTTCTCACTTCTTGCTGATGCCAACATTCATTGGCTCTGGTCCTTGCCAGCACCCCAAATAACTGTTTTTTGAGGGAAACAACTCAGACTCAGGCAAAAGGCAAGAAATTGTCTAAGGGAGTAGTTTCTGGAAAATTGCTGATATTTAATGAATGGCTTTCTCCACATCTTCAGTCTTATTTCTCATTGCTAAATTTCTTGAACTCTAATCTCCAACTATTATATTTCCCTAAACATTCCAGGCTCAAAACATCTGAGCATATGTGTAGACTGTTTTTCTCTGTCTCCAAATCTCTTCTTTTCATTCCCCTGCCTTTACTTGGCCTATTTCTACGATCTACCATACAGTTCAGGTCTTCTTGTGCTTAATGCCCTCCTCCAAAATTGCCAGGTCTTCAGATTTCTGGGGAAAATTGTCTTATCTTATTATGCTTCATTCAGTCTCTTTATTCTTCATCCTGCTGCTTTTTCAGCATCTCCTTTAACTGCCTACTTTACAACCTAGACAGTAGTTATCCAAGACTAAAGGGTGTGGAGAGGAAATGATTACTGTTTACCTGGGGATAAAAATTTGGTAATAGAACTGTTCCATGGTTTTGTGCATCAATTCTACATGTATAGAATATGAATTCTATTCATCCACTCATCCATCCATTCAACAATAAAATGTTAACTTGGTAGTAAAAATTTGAATCAGAGCAAAGGTGAATCCCTGCCTTCAATGAGCTCATAGCCTTACATGGGAGGTAAAGTATGTGTACAAAAATCATACAGTGAAGCAACATTTAAATCAGTATTATATGATCAAGGTTTTATGGAAAAACAAAACAATGTCTCTGACAGGGGTCATGGGAAAAGGAATCTTTGGTAGAGCACATGGTACTTCAGCTTTACCTGGAAGGAAGGGTAGGATTTCAACAGGTAACAGTGGAGATGGATCTTTCCAGGCAAAGGAAGGGACAGGAGCAATGGTACCAGTGTAAGGTCAAGACATTTCATACATCCACATATTGCTTAAAGGAAGTAGTAGAAAGTGAGGCTAAGTAGCTTGTTATCACAATGAAAAGCAAAGTTAGGTAAGAAGTGTAGACTCCCTATTAGGAGATATGGAACTATTGAAATGTCCTGATGTCAGAGTGACATTAACAGAGCTGTGCGTTGGGCAGATTTATTTGGCAATGTTGTGCTGAACTTCTTTCAGAGAGAGGAAAAAAGTAGGAGGAGAGTGAGTTGTCTGGCTGGACCAGTTTATTGGCCCTGGTCTACCTAGGAGAGAAGAGTGTAAGGGTGTCAAGAAGCCAGATGCAAAACTTGGATGCCAAGGCTGGAGAAGGTTTTGCATGCAAGTGAATGTGAGGACAGAGTGAGACTCTGACAGGACAGCCAGTTTTGGAGGAAAACATTGAGTTTCACTTTAGAACAAGGAATTAGAGGTCTCAGCAAGTGCATCTAGATGGAGGAGTCTAGCTGCAGTGAGAGTTGTGGGGCCAGAGCACAGGAGCATCATCAGAGTTTGTGCCAGAGTTGGGATTGATTGTGTTAAGAATGTATAGCGAAAAACAGCAAAAAGGTGGAAAGCTGATGATTCTGTTCTTTAGTGTGTAGACTTATTTTATCTTGCAAAGGATTCATTAATTAACTAACAGCTTTCCTGGCCTGAAGACAAAGTGAAACCAATTGCCTTGATAGAGTGATTGAGGCATCTAGAAACATCTAATATGGACTTGCTTAGCTCCACCATGAGACTAGAACCTGGAGTCAATTCAAGATGTTTGCTTTACTAATTACAGATTACTTCTTCTGACCACCCAATTAGTGTATCCAGATGCCAGCATCCTTCTCTTAAGATAGATGATGAAAAACCAGAGTGTTATTTCAAAGCACATCTTTTTTTTCTGGAGGCCCAGCATTGGGGGGATAAACAGACCAGAGTTGTGTGACAACCCAAAAGGCAAGAACATCAGACAAAAGTGAAACTCAGTCATAGATCACTCTATCTTCTCTAGAGACTAGCTGAGACCATTGTCCCCGAGTCCTTGGGAGTTTACGGGTTTGCATTAAATCTAAGTGTTTCCTTTTGATGGAGTATTTTATGATGGATATTGTAAATTATTCTAAGGAAACTTTTTAGTCAGCAAGAATTTATGACAATGATAAATTTGGGCAATGTCTTTTTAAGTGTCTGTGTGAATGAACACTTTGAAAATTTCCCCAGGTTCTAGTCAAAGACAGAGCCTATTGGTGATTATTTTTGTACTTTTCATGTCTCAAGTGACTTCTTTTATTAGAATTCCTAAGAATAAGATGTATGATTTATCCTGATGACATATTAACAGCCAGTCACACCAAATACATTTTTCTCTGTTATGTACCAGAAAGTATATTCTTGTTGTCAGCCTTTGGGGTACAATAAATTTCAAAAAGTTCTCTGGTGTTTTTCTCAACATTGAACATTTCTTACCTTTGTAAGTTATCAAAATATTTAGAGGATCTGGAAAGAATAAGAAACAGAAATGAAGATATCATGGTGTCTTATCGATAATACATAGAAAAAGATGAAAGCTATTCTGTGGCTTTCATTTGTAAAATGATTGAATTGAATCAATATTATAGTGAATCCTATTAATGGATAAGAAAAACACTCCCCATCCCACCACCCCCCAATTGCACTCAGCCAAAATCATTCAGTTCAGTGGTCACACTTAAATATTGCCAATATGAAAGAGAAAGCTCATATTATGCATTAAAAACCATTTTTAGGGTGGTGTAATTTGGGGAAATAACAAACTTATTTGAATTTTGCAAGATCATTTATTGTTTATTTCATTGGCTTCACTTTTTAGATGTGTTTATAGCAGAAAAAGCAGTCAAATCACTGGCTACTTCCGATTTTACCAAGACTAGATGAGTCATTCATGACTCATTAGAGGAGGGAAGCATCTTTTATTTATGGCAAAAAAGCCCCTTCCTTCTTTCACATAACATAATTTGTCTTTATCCTCTTTATGTAATACCTCACATTTGAAGTCAGAGGTCTTAAGAGCAAGTTGAAAATATATGACATGTCCTTAGGGTATTCCATAAGTATCATTTTTGTACTAGTTAAGAATTTTAATATCTCTGTCAGATATCATTTTGACCTTGAAATTTTAATTTGGGTTCTTATAAATAGAAACCAAAAGTATATGAAGATAAAAGGGAAAATAGTAAAACAACAGGATTTATGTATTTAGATAATGGCCCTAGGATGCTTCTGTTCTAAAGATGTTTTACCCCTTTTTGTGTGTTGGAGGGAGAGATGGAAATAGTACAGAAATGCAAAAATGTATGGTGGAATTTGGATTTATTCTCACATCTCTTGATGTGCCCAAAACTAGACTATTGATCTCTGTAGGAGAAACTGCCTGGATTTGTGCACAGAAAAGAAGACCTGGCACAAATTGACATAAAATTGATGCTCTATTGATATTTGTTGGGTAAATCATCTCATTAAAATAGTTTTGAATGGGTCAGAATTAAGTTATAATTTTGTACTGAACAGAATACATACATAAGTAAATAAGTGAAGGAATACATGAGCTATTCTTTCAGGTTGTTGGAAGGGGGAAGGGCATAGACACTGACTTGACACCTTTTCCAAGGAACCTGGTAGGTGTGACTGGGTCTCCAAAGTCACTGTAGTTGGCTGGAGGCTCTAGAACTCATTTGAATGAACTAGAACTGGTTTGAAAGCTGTAGAGCTCATCTTGCCTAGCACACTCTGTCCAGTATTCACTGATTGTTCATTTATTTATTCTTCAATGATTAGTTCTACTCATTCAACAGCTTTGGCACTAAGTTGGTGTTTTTTAAAAGATGTTCATTGAATAAATTCTTCTATTTATGTACTTCTATTGTAAGTACACTAAGTGTTCCCTGGCCAGTTGCTGCCCTGCTGATACTTCCCCAAACACTCTATTTCTTGCTCATGTAACATGCATGGCATCTCACCCATTTCAGACTGGTGGTGAGATGGAGTGTGTGTAGAGTGGACTAGGTACTCTGACAATGACTGGGTATGGGGCACTGATATGAAGTGGTGGGTTTTGTATAAAAGCCAAAATGCAAATCCAAGGCAAGGGTGGCCTTGGGGAGCAAAACAGATAATAAGGCCAAATCCAACTCTAGGCTTAAGGTCTAAAATCAGAGCATGAAACATATATCACATAAAGTCTAAATGACTGGCTCATAAAGTTCTACATATGTCGCTTCCTTTGAACACTCTGGGGACCAACCTGATGCTTCTCAACAAGCCACCCTTGGCCAGTGTTCTTTAGGGTCTCTTTCTCTCTCACCTACCACTCCTCCATCCCTCCCTCCCTTCTTCTCTCCCTCCTCCTTGGTCAAGTACATGTGTTTGAGTTTGCATAAATTAACTATGATGCTAGACCCTGGGAACTGGACTATAAAGTCCAAAAATACTTGGAAAAGTGTGTGAATTCATGAGCAGCAGGCCTGCAAAACAGGGTTAGGAAGACGGATTGAATGTTTGAGTTGATATGGCAGAACATAGAGGGTTGGTAGGCCCAAGTGGTTTTCTTTGTAACATGTGTGTTCACTGTCCCACAAATGCCCTCATTCACAGTCCCAAACTGATTGAACAACAAGGATGAGGAGAGAAAAGAGAATGGAAGCAACATGTGTGGACCTGTACACACTTCCCAGAACCTCTCTTCCTTGTTTCTGGAACTGCACACTATTCACACCATTTTCTGACTTATATCTTTATAAAATGAGTATTGCAAAGGTTTACTATAACTTGAGATTCTTATTTACAGTTCTTAATAACACACTCAATTGAGTCACTGATTTGGAAACAAACAAACAAACAAAAAACCACATTTAAGACATACAACCCGAGAATGCCAGTAATTTGATGTTTTGAAATTAAATTATAATATGATTTAATAATAGCATAAAATGTTAGAAATAAAAAGGGTATTCTACCACCCTAGTACAGTAAATTCTTTTTATTATTTCCTTCCTTCCTTCCTTCCTTCCTTCCTTCCTTCCTTCCTTCCTTCCTTCCTTCCATATTTATTCTGTGTCTACTCTTCCCAGTTACTCTTTTTAGTCCTGGAGCTACAGCATCACAAAGCAAAATGTATGCTCTCCTGGAGCTTACAGACATTTTTAAAAAGACATAAAGATAAATTAAATAATATGTTGGAAGCTTTTAATTTTATCAGGCAAAAGAAAAGTCAGCCAGGGTAACGGGGTATGAAAGTGCCTGAGGGGAAGAATCAGGCATTAAGGAGAATGGTCAGGAAAGGTAAGCTATGAACTAAGATTTCCAGGAAGAGAAGGAAGTCACTTATGAGAATGAACATATAAAGAAAGAGTGGAGAGAGCCACGACTACAAAGGCTTTGAGGTACAAACTTGCAGGAATAACAAAGAGGCCTGTGTAGCTGAAGGAAAAAATGAGTAAGGGGAGAGGATATAAAAGATGAGGTCAGAAGATGAGAGGGAGCCCATCATGTAGAATCTCGAGGGCTTTGCCCCTCCATTCAAGTGGAGTTGAGCTGAGAATGGTGATGAAATGATTTACATTTTAAGGCATTTCTCTGAATGCTGTGTGAAAAGAAGAAGGAGGCAGGGCAAGGGTGGCAAGCAGGCAGACTAGCTGGGAAGCCACTGCAGTAATCCAGGCATTACTCAGTTGCATTTCAAAAGAGATGATAATTGCTGGAAAAAGGTGGACACTGGTCCACGGTGTTTTCTGTGGCCGAAAAGATAGGGCACTGACATCATAATTAAGTCAGTGTATACAGCACTGAAAAATTGCAGGCCAGAATCCCAGTTTTCTCCTTAGCACTCCTATTAAAAGCCATGTAATTCACAGTAGAATTCAGAGTTTGGGAAGAGCTTGCTTTGGAGAGTTTTGCTGATCCATTGCTTGGAGTTGCCTGGAGTTGTCTAGAAGAGAATATCTATGCATTTATCAAATTTCTTCTAATGAACTTGTTAATGAATCATTAGTGTCATTGTTTGCTGCTTCAAGGATCACATGCTAGATCCATTTACCTTTGTGGAATCTGGTAAACTAAATGTGTTTGAGACTATGAGATTCTTTTCTGCCTAATTTATTTTATAAACTGCAAATGTAGATCATATAGCTCTCACATGCAATTTCAGTTGAGAGGGTAACAGTGATGTTGCCGTAATTGAGACATTCTAACTTGGGTGGTGGGGAAGAGAGTGCTTGCAGAACCACTGAGTTGGAATGCCATTTCAATGTTTTAAAAGATGTTTTTAGTTTAAAAAATAATTTCTAGAGTGTCATTTTTGTAATTCTAATTTCAATTTATAGCCTAAACATTCAAATGAGCACGGGGGGTATTGCAGCTTGCTTAGGGTCTTTGTCTGCTAATGATTCTATTATTACATCCATAGTAAAATAAGAATGTTAAAAAAAAAACCCTCTGACATAAGCATTTTCTAACTGGGTGCTATTACTGGGCACCAAACACTACAGGGAAGCTTACTGTTGTTGTTTTGGGGAGTGATATTATGGGGTAGTTTTACATTTTTTCACTGTTTCCTATGGCAAACAGAACAAATTAAAAGTCTGTGAACCCTTATTGTTAAATGCTAGAACTGGAAGGAATCTTCAAGATGACCTAGCTCAAGCCTCATCTTTTGCAGATGGGGAAACTGAATCTTAGGCTGGTTAAGTAACTTGGTGAAGAACCAGTGCTTACATTGTGTTTTTTTTATTTTATTTAAACATGGATTATATCACACCTTATGGCAATTTGTGTCTGGCCACATACAGCATGTGGCACTTGTTGACAGAATTCTTTGTGGGGTATTATTATGAATTTATTATCTGTTATTATGGATTTTATTTTTGCTATAGTATTCTGTCAAAAGACCAGTTCTTTAGGTTTGATAGGATACCTTCAGCTTGAAAAAGGCAACACAGATGGGGTTTAAGGCAACCTTCTTCTCTCCACAGTTAGGACATTAGACAAATGAGGAAAATCATTTTCTCAAAGAGAAAATGCTCAGCTTTGTCCTTCCAGAAGCTGAAGTGAGATGCTGTGTCTTGCTGTGCACTGTCATTCTGTAGAGACTGACTGATACTCCCTGCTAGGGAGCCACAGACTCACAATTCACCACTAGTGGGGAGAGTCACCCCTCTGTAACAGACAGCAATGACTGCATGAAATAAAGCTGCAGCACAGACAACAGAAAACTATCAGTTTCCAACGGGGTATAAACATGACCTAATCAATGGACATGACAAGAGGCTGAGGCAGCCATGCATAATGGACTGAACTCCCAAAGTTGGGACTCCCAAACAGGGTACAAATTCCAGTGCAGTGTGTGCTCTAGGTGAAATTAGATAAGATGTTTGGCCTCTCTTTCCTTATTTGTAAGATGAGAATAATAGTGCACACCTTATCAGGTGAGAAGGCACTTAGGTGCAGAATGAGAGAAAGGAGTTAGTTCTGTGTGACATCCAGTGGCGACATGTGGGGCCTGCTATAGAAGGTGCTTCCTTGACTGGACATCCCTAAACCTCTGATAAACAGGGCAGTGAACTCAGCATGGTAGCTGAGAACCCTGCTGCCAGCACCAACACATCTGCTGAAATGAGGGGTTGAAAGGTCTCCTCTTCCAGTCATTAGTTTTTAGAAATATTGAGCCTTACCAGCTATTGGTCTGGGAATGTAGCTCTGGTGGCAGCAGAAATGGGGATTCTGCATAAATTTCGTTTTGTGGTATCTCAAGGCGAGGCTATCCACACTGTCCAGACTGCCCTGTTGATTTTTGTATCAGACAGTATTTGAAGTGGCCTGTGCTTTTCTTTTTCCTTTTTTCCCTTCATCCCTTCCCTTCCCTTTCTTTTTTGGACTGGGTTAGCAGCTTGTGAGTCTAAACATTTGCGTTTCTCCGTTACTGTGGCTTCTTGCTGATTTCTGCCTCTGACTTCTGGGCATATTGCCGTACCAGTTCTTTGAGGAGTCTGGTTGCCTGTATGCCTTTTCATTTGGGGAGGAAGGCATTGCTAAGTGAGACACTAGTGTAGTGGATGCTGTGACAAGCCATTCAATTCTCCCTTGGGGACTGCTGGGATCATTGCTGACACTCAGTCCTCAGATATCATCTTGTTTTAGGATTTGTCTCATCTGAAGAGCATCACTTGGCCCAGGGCAGCCTACATACAGTGATTGGTTAATATAGGAGGTATAAAGGCCTAGATTCTCACATCATCTTGGGACAACTCATAAGAGCATCTTGGCTTCATAGCCCCTTGTGGGATAAGCCTAGGCCTCTGTTGGGCATCTCACGTCAGCTTCCTCCTTTGCCCAATCCTGTTTCCCTCCTATCCCTTGTGCAGGTAGCAATTCTGTAAGTACTAAGTAAGGAACCTATTTATGCTCCTCTCCACTTCAGAGTCTACTACCCCAAAACACTGATCTATGGCAATGATGATATGATATGCATATGTATATGAAGTTGTATGTGTATGGATGTGCACCAAAAATGTTTCCGTCACTGTCTCTTTAAACCTGCTCCTGAAAATAACTACCCCCTCTGATATTCCACTGTGCCCTGTATATTCTTTTCATTCTACAGTTTCTTATCATTCTCTACCCTTGTCAGCATTTACTGACCACTGATTGTTAAATTTTATTACTTTCTTTTGTGAGTGGTCTGTGTGTCCAGCACAAGGGTAGGGGTGGAGGAGTGGGGCTGGTGACCAGATTGGTCATTTCGATAGTCTTTGAGTCAGAACTTTGCAATTCAGATAAAAGTTTCAAATAATTAAATGTTTTGTTCCCATTTTCATCTTTAACCATTTGTCAACAAATAGAGTGAATTTTTAATGATTAATAATTCTTTTCCAAGTGTTCAAGAGCCTAACCAAGTCAAAAGTGAATTTTATTTTTGAAAGAACAATCTGAAGTTACGTCAAAATGTTGGCTGTATTTTGCTTTGAATGGTGAAGTTACAGGTCATCTTTTTATGTTTCTGCTTTCCTCCCTAATTCCCAAATAAAGAACATATATTAATTTTGAAAATTAAAAATGTTTTATTAAGAAACTCCCCTCACTACATCCTGTGCATGTCATTGGCAGCTATGGGAAGAAAACCCTAAATGCTTTGGGCCTCTCTGAAATGACTGAGCCTGGTGGTCTGACTTGAGGGAGTTTTGGTCAAAGGGGAGAATACTGTTAGAGGATCAGGCACGCTTCATGCTACAGCTTGCAATCTCAGAACATCAAGTTTGTTTCAGGGCAAGTGACAGAAAAGATATGAACATTGCAGCCTGGGTTGGGAAATTTCATCTCCCCTTTTACAGATGTTCGTTAACATAACAAAACATTAGTGAATGTTTAGCCTGTACCCTGTCTGCTCTAAGCAGTGACTGATAAAAAAAAGTGTCAGAAGTAAGCCAACTATACTAGGAAAGGCATTTTCATCCAGAAAAATAAAATGATGTGAAATATGCGGTCACCAAAGTAGGGCCACCATGTTTTATTTTGTAATTATGAAAATTTGTCTCTTTTGACAAGTGAAATGAATTTAGGCACTCAGGCATGGGGAAAAAGTTGAATTGTCTGAAAATTAAATCAAAGTAAAAATGAATAATATAAATGGGTGTTTCATATTCACTAACATGGGAGTCATCTTTTAGATCTGACATTTTGAAGCAATCCCTGAGAAACTTGATAGCTCATACCTCTGAATAAATTATGGTCCTGAGCAGTGTGGAAATAATTGAGAATGTTTGTTGTTTTTAAATAAATGCAATAAATCTGGAATGGCGTCAGCAGTCTAGAGTGTAGAGGGCACCATTTTATACCCTGAGATGTGTGATGTGCTGAGATCTACATCACAGGGAGACACATATGTGTCAACACAATGGATGTGGCAGGACCTGGATGTACTCACATGCACATTTAGAGAGCAATACAGAGTTGTCCAACACACAGGTCATGTCTGGCTCTATCATATACTAGAGGTGTGGCCCAGGGAAAGTTAATTCCTTTCAAAAAGCAATATGTCAATGAGTCTGTGCCTTCTAGCAGTGCTAGGAAGATTGATAAACACTCATTCAATTGTTGCTTTATGGCAGGTATGAAAACACCTTCCACCCCAGTGCCTGGCATTGACTAGGGCCTCAATGAATGGCATTTAAAAATCAGTCTGAGTACTTTTCATAATCTGTGTGTGCGCTTTGTGTATATGTGCGTACTTCATGTGTATATGAAATTTTGTATATATTCTTTGTGTATGTGTACCTTGTGTGTATGTACTTCATATGTATATATATGCACTTTGCATGTGTTCTTTATATATGTATAAGTATGTGCATGGATATAATTTGTGTCTGTGTGCTCAGTGTGTACTTTGTGTGCATTGTGTTTATGTGTGTGAGTATGTATACTTTGGCATTGGCATCTTCAAGGAATGAGGCTCCTTTTGAGGGACTAGCAGTGCATCATCCTTTGTGCTTTTGTAGGCCTGTAGACCCCCCTGAAGAGAACTCAAGAAACAGACCTGGTGCTTTGGTTTCTAAATGAGCAACTCAACTGGCTGCCTCAGTTCCTGTGTACCCTTAAGTATAATATATATATATATAATATATGTTAAAATATTTATATATAAAATATATTTATATATAAAAGTACATGGTGTGTATATAATACATATACATATAAGTATATATAATATGTGTGTATAATATATATAAAATATACTATGTATATATGGCATATATACATATAAGTAAGTATATATTTTATTACATATCTTGTATATATAATATATAAAAATATTTTAAATGTGGTTACTTTCTAGCCAAAACCCAGTAAACTTTTCAGTATCTTGCATCATTTAAAAAAATGAATCAGCCAAAAAACTAGTGTCTTGTGGGCAACAAATGTGGTAATGAGGTTGAGAGTCTTGAATTTTTAATTAGTTGCATAGTCAAGGGTGAGTTATTCAAGAGAAAGAAAGTCTGTGACCAAACCTGAGGAAAGGAAATTCATGATGAAAACTTGAGAGTATGAGACTAAAAGGAAAAAGCTAGCTGTGAGCCCTTTATAACTCTGTCTGCCTGTCTCCTCCCTCCTTGCCTCCCCTCACCTCTGAGGAGATGTAGTCTCTTGGCTTTGTACATCTGCTCCAACTGTCTGGCTTTTCTGATTTTTCACTTGGAGCTGGTTCTTTTGTCTCCTTTATTGCATATGGGCACCCTCAAGGCCACTTGGCTTGGTCTTCCCTGACACCATTGTTCCTTGCTCTCATCCCTGTTTTCTTTCTTCCCAGTAATTTCACTCTTCATACCTGTCTCATTTATTTGTGTGTTTGCTGGTGTGTGTATTCATCTCTACCCAGGCATCACAAGAGCAAGTGCTATATCTCTCTGATTTACTCAGCCTCAGAGCCTCCCATGGTGCCTGGCACACAGGAGTTGCTAAATAATTATCTGCTAAGTGAATAAATGGATGAACAGAGGCCTCAGACCTACACTGTCCACAACTCTTGTGACCATCTCTTGGTTTTACAGCCAGCATTCCTATTGCCTTTTTCTAGCAATAGGACCTTTATTTTTCTTTGACTCCATGCCTGGTTAATTAGCATATTCCATCACCTAACCACGATTACCAGTTCAGAATTGGGCTTGGGACCCAAATTCATTCAGTGAGACTCAACTCTAACTTTTATTGAAACTATTAGGAAAAGGGTAGCTAAGCTGTGAGTCTATGTTTCCAGGGTTTCCAGTATCTATTATGCTGTGTAAGAATTAAGTCAACATAGAGGAAATCATACAAAAAAAGGTAGAGAGAAACCAAGTCCGGTTGAAGTTGTTTGAGCCCGTGGATTCAGCCTTACCTGAAGCAGTATGCCTCTGGACTTCTCAGCTGCATGGGCTAAAGCATTCCTCACTTTTCTCCAGATTTTTCTTTTTAAGAAGTCCAACAGATGAGGGGCTCCTGTTCTAAGTCCTAGCCTTTCCCATCTTGTATTTACACGATGGAAACACAAGCACTGCTTGGAGAAGGCAGCTGAGAGCAAAGCTTCTCCTAGGATGTTCTGGGGCCCAACCCAAGTCTTTCCTTAGGGGTACCCTTTCTGCTTAGTGCCTGCTAGAGAGGACTAGTGGGGAGGGTTTTATTTTGCTCAAATAATC
Source organism: Anoura caudifer (assembly GCA_004027475.1). Classification (NCBI taxonomy): domain Eukaryota; kingdom Metazoa; phylum Chordata; class Mammalia; order Chiroptera; family Phyllostomidae; genus Anoura; species Anoura caudifer. Next base: position 15,176 of record PVKU01002211.1, read on the forward strand.
TTACTGAAAAATGTAAAAAATACGTTTGAGTTGGGCTTATGTTTTCTTTCAGCCTGAGCATTTTAATGGCAAGTGCCAACTCAGAGCTGAGTTGGTCATGATGTGTGCCAGTCTTTGGTGAAGCATCCACCCCAGCCCTGGCATCTGTGGTCAGAGGACCAGCATCCTGTGACCTGTTTCATGCTCAGCAGGAACATGGAAAAAGCTTCTCTCAGAAGGCATGTGTTCAGGAGCATAAATGGCAGAAGAAACAACAGGCTTTCTAGTATAAGTACATCAATTTATGAGACAGTGTCGAAGGCTGCGCTGGAGATGCAGGAAGGAGTGGTGAGGTCTGTGGATGCATAGAAAGGTTTTTAGTTGAGCTCTACAAGGAAATCCTGGAAGAACCGAGTCTTTCTGGGTATGGAGGTCGGAAAGGGGGAACTGATGGCTAGGGTCTCCTCCAGCTTCTTGCAGGATAAAATGCAGATTGTGCATATTCGTATTCATGCAGCAGAAGTACTAGGGCCTTTTTCCTTTGTGAAGTCCTATTTCCTCCTTTGAGTTTCCAAGTCTGGTGCATTTGACAATTTCCAGTGTGTAACTAACTGCTTGGGCTCCATGAATAGACAGCTTAGCAGAACTAACCCCCACCGAGGTTCTAACCTTCCTTTTCCCAATTTCATTTACAGAGAAGGAAGGTGTCCCTGTAGCATGTAGTTAGAACAGGGCCTCCCTTGGGGTGGGTGAAGCCCCCAAATCTGAGAGCATTGGAGGGTCCTGAGAACTCTCTCTGATGAGGGTTCAATGGGAATCATCATTTGGGAAGTGGAGGGTGGGGAGAAATCCCTGGCAGGTCCAAGTCTTGACAGACCCAGTCCCTGGAGCTTTTGCACGAGAGACAAAAAGGAGTCCTGTGCCAGGAAGGACCAAGCCCCTTTGGAGGAGTGCAGTGTTGGGAAGGACCTGGGCCAACCAGAGGCCCCACTGCCCTTCCAGAGGAGAACAGAGGAGGGGGGCACTGAGCTTCGATAGTTGGCAGTCCTGGTGGAAGCCCAGCCCTGCTCCCTCCCCTCCCCCACTCACTGTGCAGCGGAAGGTATGACCTCCTAACGTCTCTTCAACTCAGTTTTCTTCTCAGTGGAATGGGAGTGAGAAGATCTGCCTGGGAGGCCTGTTGTAATTATTAGACCAGAAAAAGCATGTAGTGTTGTGGGGGGCTCCTGGCAGATGGGATGGATTTGGTCAAAGCCTCTGCTCCTGTTTTCTGACTGTGCTTGCTTTGCTTTGGATCTGAATATCTGGGCCCCAACAGTGCCCAGGAAGACCATCTTTTTTTCTTGCACCTTGTATTGCACCTAACTAATGGTAGGTGCTCAGTGCATATTTGAATTTCTTCCTTGATGGACTCAGTGAATTTCTATAGAACACTGTACTGTGGTACATTTGATCAATCAGGGAAAAGGCAGATGTCCTGCCCTTCATTGATTCATGCAGTTTAGCCAGGAGCAGCCCGTTTCTCATCCCAGCTTTGGGCCATGCCCTCTTTTCTCCCCAGAGGCACTATGAAATAGGTGTTATTATCCCTGCTTCACAGAAAAGCAGCTGTGACTCAGGACAATGTGAGCTCTGGGCATAAGAAGGAATAAAACAGAATAGACCCTCCAGGACTCCAGTCAGTGAAGAGAATCTGGGCTGGAGGCTCTCCTGCAGGCCTAAATTTCCTGGATTGAGGGGAGGTGCTAGATATGGTTCAGGGAGGTGACTGAGATCCTTTTTCTGATTCTGAGGTGAGTATGAGAGTGTGTGTGTGTGTGTGTGTGTGTGTGTGTGTCAGAGAGAGAGGGGTGGGGGGGGGAAGAGAGAGAGACTGTGGAGTTGTACACAGAGAGGATGGGTCCTAGTGGAAGAACTTCCTGACTGTGAAAGCTGAGGCTTCTGCTTGCTGGAAGAATGGAACAGCTGTGAAAAAGGTCAGGTCAGGAAGGAGCTCCAGGATATCACGGCAGTGACCTGGCTCCTCAGCAGAGGGTTCTCAGCTTGGCTAGGGAGGGCCTGGCTGGCTAAAATGACCGGATGCTGGGCTGCTGAAGCCAACCATATCAGCTGGGGGTGATGCACAGGGCTATGTGAAAGCTGGGCCTGGGTAGTCTCCATTGAACACTTTTTCTTGGCACCTTGAGGTTCTGTGGGGTATTAAAATGAATGACATGTGTTGAATCACTACTAACAGGCAATTTTAAGTGGAGGAGCTTAGCTTACCTTATTTAACTGAAAGACAAAATTTAATAGCTGTTGCAAGCTCAGGCAGACAGACCTGGGTTTGTACCTTGACTGCTGTGTAATAACTATGTGACTTTAGACAATTGATTCATGGCTCCCTAAGTCCCAGTTTCCCCATCTGAAAATCGAGGATAAGGGTTTGGCTGCCATAAGAACTAAATGCGACAGGGCCTGTGATATGCTTAACACAGAGCCTGGCACAGGGCATGTGCTGCATGAGGGCTCCACCCAAGTCCACTGTGAGTGGGGCAGTGTGATCTGGAAACAAAGGATCACACAGCGGAGAGGAAACAGAGGCTCAGAGGGCTTTGATATTTACCACTCTTCTGGGGAAATCTCACAGCTGCTTGGGAACACCAGAATCCAGAGCCTTCTCATCTGACTCCAAAGCCCTCTTCATGATGAATTATTAATTTTCCTTCTCTTTTAATAACCTAGCTTCTTGTACACAGTGGCCAGAGAGTTTGCAAGTTAGGGAGTCAGTTGCAGCATGCTGGACTGCTCCTGGACACTTTCATCATTTCCTTGGGTTTGGGGAAAGGTCTCTCCGAGTAATAGCAATGCCTTTTTCCCGCCAGGACTCTGGTCTTAGGGAACACCATTGTCAGACCTAGAATGACATTTTTTGTTTCATAAAAACATGTTTTAAAATTAAACTAACAAAATCTGCATGTGGTTAAAAAAAATCAAGCAGAACAAGAGTGTACAAAGTCAAAAGGGAGTGTCTCTTCTAGTTCACACTTCCAGGGGAAACAATGGTTGTGACAGTTTCCTGTTTTTTAAATTTCCAAAATTTTCTATACACTTGCAAGTATGTGTGTGTTTGTGTGCATGTGTATGTTCACATATCCTTCATTAATACCAGTGGGTGATTACTACACACACACCCCATGCCCTTTTTACTTTCACTAATTTATCTTAGAGAATATTCAATATGTCCTCTATTAGATCTAGTTCATCCTTTATTCATGTTATTAGGTGAATTAGGTCTAGTTTATTCTTTTTCATGGTTGTATAGTATCCTGTCACATGGCCCTATCAAGTTATTTATTCATTATTGGTAGATAACATTTACCCTTACCCCAGTTTTTGCTATCATAGACAATACTGCAACTAACATATTTATATTTAGACAAATTTCATTGGATATATTTCAGAACATATCTGTAGGACAATGTCCTAGAAGTGGAAATCTCCAACTTGGAAGTTCGCTGTATTTTCAACTCTCACAGGTAATAGCCAAATGCCTGGCTCAGAGGTGGCACCAATTATATTGTCATCCCACAGTGTGGAAAGATCTTCATCTTCTCTCCTTGCATTCACTTTCTGTGTGTTAACTAACTTGCTGATATCCATTAATCATACCGGTGGAAAACGGAATATCATTTTTGTTTTGATTTACATTTCTTTAACATTGAGTGAGGTTGTGTTGCACTTTTATGAAGCAGCTTACTTACTAATTAATTATTAAATTGTTACATTAATTGGTTACAGTTTTGTCTGTACAATTAGTTGAAATGCTTGTGTGGAGTCTCAGCCCAGATAACCGAAAGAGGGGTAGCACATGGGTGTTTGGTAGCTTTCCCATAACTTAATCAACAGACCAGTACAGTTAAAAAGACTAAACTAGATTTCTTCTGTAAGGCAGGCTGTATAAGTCTTGCCTTTTAGACCAGGAGTTGGCAAATGTGTTTCTTAAAGGTCCAGATAGTAATTATTTTAGCTGTTATGGGCCAGATGGTCTCTTTTAGAACTGTTCAACTCTATCCCTGTAGTGGAAAGGCAGCCAGATATACTACATAAATGAATAGGTATGGCTATGTTCCAATGCAACTTTATTTACAAAAATAGTCAGTGGGCTGTACTTGGCCTATGAGCTTCATTTTTTAAAACTGTATTCTATATTGTGCATGAGTGAATGTCTGGAGACAAGATCAAAAACCTCAGTTTGCAGATTCCAAATGGCCCAATTCTTATGTATCTGAACCTCCCAGTTAATGCAAGTAGTTGAAGAAATGGATGAATACAAGTCTGTGCAGGTGTTTGGATATCCAAGATACTAGGCCTTAAGATCATGTCACCCTGGAGAGTGAATGAGGCTGGAGATTCTACAGTTTTCCCACTTGCATGCATAGCTTGCCCTCTTTATTGTTAATGTAATATCTTCTTATCCTGAATACACATTAACTAATTGAATCTGCCATGCTCTGGTCACCCTCATGGCATGGATATGGTTAAAACTATGTTTAGAAAATAAAGTAGTAGTCCTACAGCTACTTAAGTGGTCAAAAAAGAACTGCTTGGGGCCCCTCTCCAGAAGGAACTTAGGGCTAAAGGAGGAGCTGTGTAGCAGCACAAGGATGGCAAGCACTGCCGGCCAGTGCACGGCATTTACCTGCTTTGTCCCCTGTGGTACCCCTGTGCCTCCAACAGTGTCTAGAATATGATAGGGCTCAGTTAATGTTTGCCGTATGAATGAATGGCATGAAAAGTTAAAAAAATGACTTTTTACACTCAATATAGCAATTTTCCATTTACATATTGAGTTGTGTGAACAGTGCCTGGCATATAACAAGTGTACAAAGTATTGTGGCTATTAATGTTATCAGCTATTATCACAGTGAATTTCAAGAGCAAATGCAAATAATAACAATGATTCTGACAAATATTTGTTGATAATGTATACTATGTAAGTTCCAATTCTAATACTTTAAATAAATTCCTTCATTTAATTTTCACAATAAATTAAGTAGGATGTAAGTATTACCATTTTTCCATTTTGCAAATGAGTAAACCAAGTCACGGAGGTTAACTGAATTATGTAACCCTATACAGCTAGATGTAAAAATCTATCTCTGGTGTTTGAAGTAGTGGTTCTCAAACTCCAGTGAGTATCAGATCCTCCTAGATGGTATGTTAAAATGTAAGACATTGGGCCCTATCCTTGGAGGTTTTGATTCAGTAGGTCTGGTGGAAGGCCTAAGAATCTGTATTTTTAACAGATTCCCCTTTGATGCTCATATTGCTGGCCCTGGATCCACACTTGGTTAACCACTGGTTTAGAGAATTTTGTGACTGTTTTAAGGAAAAAAAAAAAAGATCCAACTGAAGACCAGTTTAGTTAATTTCTGGCTGTTCTCAAACCCAAAAGAACCTTTTCAGTCCTTTACTCATGCTGCCCCCTCCTGTTCCTCACTCCTTCCCATCTCCAGGGCTCTGTCCAATTAACCAGCATGGTCATAAACTGAACCCCAAGGGAAAGACATGTAGTTGCATGCAGAAGTGATGTGTCTTTTCTCTAGGAAGTACTGAGGTGTTGAATTCAAGGTTCAGGCTCTATTTGAGAACTAATGCCCCAAAGTTTTACTGTAGGCGACTAGAGTGTGCTTGGGCTCTGCCTGAAATACAAGCACAACTCTTCTGATTTCGGTGTCCTAACTCATGCAAGTGCTAAATTACCCCATAAACAAAATACATCTGGTGCTTGACTCATGGGAAATATTTCTCTATGGTTGAAAGAAGTGTGTGGACAGTCTGACTCCATTAATTTCCACTGGAGTGACTCGGAACCATCTGCTCAGGCTCTGCTGTAGTGGGAGGGGTGGAGGCCGGACCACTCAGCAGGTGGCCTGGGAAGTCCAGTGTAGGCTCCATGGGGCTGTGGGTAGGTGCTCATGTCACTAGTGTCTCTAACAGGCCAGAGGAATCTCTTGACACCACTCTTCACACTCTAGAGGCTTCTGAGACCCCTGGACATATGGAGTGCTCTGCATCCCAGTGCCTTTTTGTCCCTGACAGGGGGTCTGTGAGTAGACTGCCTTGTCCAGGAGCCTTGTGTGTCTGTGTGGTCCAATATAATGGACACATTCTTGTCCCTCCAAAAAGATCTTCTGACACGGTTTTGGACTCTTCCTTTAAGGTTCAGAGGAAGTGAGAGGGTCTTTCTCTAGGGGTCTCTGGGACCCAGCTATTTGGAGAGAACAAGACCTTGGGTCAAGTTCAGTAAACTGTGTCATGAGGACTATAGAGACAGGTTGGGCTTTAAAGTGACACAGACTTGGGTTCAAACCTTACTTCTCCTCACCATGGTCATGTATCCTTTGTCAAGTTATTATTAACATCCCCAATCTCTGTATTATCATCTTTAAAGTAGAGACTTTTTACAGTCAATATGATAATTAGCTAGTTGTGTATCAAGTCAGTTGATCAATTCCTGACAAATAGAAGCTGCTGAAAGAGTGATGGTTGTTAATATTATTAGTTGTGAATTCCAAGATACCCCACAATGACTGTCCTCTCCGTCTGCTCCCACCCCACTCAGTATATACACCTAGTATGATCCCCTTCACTAAGGGCAGAATCAATGAATATGATGGGTTATGGCTTTCAGTTAATCCAGAAGAAGATTATCTAGGTGGGCCTAACTTAATTAGGCAAGTCCTTAAATGGTACTGAACCCTTCTTGAAACCAGAGAGGTTGGAAATGTGAGAGGGTCAATGGAGAGGGTCATGCATCAAAGACCTGAGAGTGACCTCTAGTTGCCAACAGTGGTCCACAGCTAATAGCAGGAAAACAACAGGGACCTCAGTCCTACACCCACAGGAAATGAGTTCTGCTCATAATCTTAGGGAGTTTGGAAGCAATCTTTCTCTAATCAAGTCACCAGATGAGAACACAGCCTAGCTGTCATCTTAATTTCAGTTTTGTGAGGCTCTGAACAGAGCACCCAGTTAAAACATGCCCAACTCCTAACCCAAGGAAACTATGAAATAAGAAATGTGTGTTGTGTTAAGCCACTAAATTTGTAGTAATAAAAATAGCAGTAGAAAATGAGTACAGAGGTAATAACATCTACTTCAGAGAAAAGTTATGAGAAATAAATGAGATAATTTGTATAAAGCACGCAAGGCAGTTGCATAGTAGGTACCTCATGGTAGGATCCATGGGTTTCAGACAATGCTCCCAGCTAAATGGTCCAGCATTTCTTCCCTCTCAGAAACATGTTCTTTCCTCAAACCCCTAGCCTGCTAACTGGAATTTTGCTGAGCTCCTACTCATTCTATTTTTGGGGGTTGGTTTATCTCTTGCCATGGTCTTAATGCTTATTGCTGACATGAGAGGTTTCATTATTGACCACTGTCAGGATTACTTCTTTCATCCCATGATGAAATGAGTCTGTATTCATTCCCTTCACAGCACTTTCACAGTCTGTAACTACAGTTCTGTTTGATTGTTTAGTTTGTCAGCTTTCCCCTAGTAGCCTCTTGGGTCCAGGGAACCACACACCATGTTGGTTTTGTTTACTGCTGATCACAGTGCTGATCATGATGAGAAGCATGAGCAGCTCAGTTCACATGTGTGTGCAGGACACATGAGTGCATGCGTGGTCTTGTGAGGAGCTCCACCACAGCCAGCTCATGCTGAGCCCCCAGCCCTTCTCAGATTGCCTGAGATTCCTATCTTTGCTGTTCTGAGCACACGAGTGGATCCTGAGGACACTTCTTGTGGGATTGCCCCATATCAAGGCAGCTGGCATTCCTCACCCTCATTGCAGAGGGAATTCTTTATTCCAGTTTCTCTCTAAGCCACTCCCTTCTCTGAGTCCTGTACTTGAGTCCTATTCCTGTCCTTCCACCACTCCACTCCTGAAATACATGTTTTAGCTCAAACAGAATCTGGTGGTTATGTACATCTCATGAGGATACAGATCTAGATTATCCTGGGGACCCTGTGTGATGGAAAGGAACAGATAGGCTTTTCTGTGATACAGACAAGCTGTTCAAATGTAAGCTCTGCCATTGACAAGCTTTCTAACATCAGGACTGTCATTTCCCTGAGCCTCAGTTTCCTTGTTGATAAAATGGGATAATTATATCCCATGAAAGGGAGCTTCTGATAGTGGTATGAATATATATAGAGTATGTGGCTCAGACCTGGAACTGGAAAGATGTTCCAAGCATATAGATCTCTTCCTAACCTCCCCTCTCCAGTTTTAAAAGTGGAAACCTATGGCAAGAAAAGACCAAATGTGCTATACTATGAGTGACAGATGAAGAAAGAAAATTGACTCTGGGCCAGGATGTGAAGACCCAGGTTGATGTCCTGGAGGTCCTGAACAGTGGGATAGGTTTGGTTTGCATTTCCCTGTTTGCACTTGCTCAGGCAGGATTCTCCTTCCTGTGGAGCACATTATCACCAATGGTATCATTTCTGTATTCATCCAAAGCTCCTGATTAGCGGCTCATGAATATTCAAATACTTGTCTCCCCTTATTTGCCTTATTATTAGCATTCTGTCTCTAAGCTTATTTTGCTGTTTTTCTCTATTGCACATTTGTTCAGTGATTTTCACTTTATTGCCCAATGTGACCAGTTTCGAGACAATCCCAAATATTCCCAGTTCTTGGAAAGGCTGGGTCTCTGCTCTGCCCTGGCTGCCAATTTTCCCTTGCTCTTTCTGCTCTTAAAGATGGGTGGGTGGTAGAACAGCCTGCAAAGTGCCACTTTGGGAACTTGCTTCTGCATTTTTAAAATTCATATTGATAATAATTCAGTGCATGTGTCTATCACTTCACATTTTACAAAGAGATTTCATATCATCCTGTTTTACAGTCTTGCTTTCTGCAAGCAAAATGCTGACATTCTGTTCTGAATGGGGCCATGTCTCTTTTCCTCCTGAATATTTAACAACAAGGTTTGAACAAAACTGAATGAGTTTTAAAGCCCAGCTGTACAATGATTTCTCACAATGGCACAGTGTAGAAGGAGATTTGTTCTTTTCTCTTTCTATGCTGATTGGAGCTTTGTTTGAAATATGTTCAGCTCTGTAGGTGATACAGGCTGTATTAGTTTCCTGTTGCTGCTGTAACAAATTACCCTAGACCCCATGGCTTAGAAAAATACAAATTTATTCTCTTATAATTCTAGAAGCCAGAAATCTAAAATGGGTTGACATGACCATGTTCCTTGTGGAAATTTTAGGGGAAAATTTCCTTCCTTATCTTTTCAGCTTCTAAAGCCTAACTGTATTCCATGTCTCTTGCCCCCTTTCTCTGTCTTCAAAGCCAGCACTGGAGCATCTTCAAATTTTTAGCTGTCTGTTTTTGACTTCAGCTCTTATGTCATCTCATCTTCTTCTCTGACTCTGACCCTTCTGCCTCCCTCTTACAAGGACCATGTGAAGACATTGGGCCCACCTAGATAATTCAAGATGATCTTCCTCCACCAATCTCAAGATTCTTAATTTAATGACATCTGGAAAGTCTGCCTTGGCCATTTAAGATAACACAGTCATAGGAGGTTCAGACTGAAATATCTTTGGGTGGCCATTATACCTACTACACCTTGTTTCTGAGTTAGTAAAAAAAGACTAAGTGGCTTGGGGCTGAGATCTGCATGCCTGTCTAGAATGTGGATCCTCTGACTTCTTTTTTTCATCTCTGCAGAGTGGATACCTCCTAATTGCTGCCATGACTTTCTTGCCTACAGGATCAAAATGTCTCTAAAGGGTACATGGAGGGCTTGTGGTGGTGGGCATGACAACAAATACCCAACTTCCTAGTTAGATCTCTATGTGCCCAAAGCATCTTCCTTAAGTGCCATGCTCAGTGTGAGCCTCATAATTCCTCTGAAATGGGAATTATTACCACCAATCAAAGCTGAGGTACAGAGAAGTTCAATGATGTGCCTCCTATCTCTTATGTAATATGGTTAATGGATGCTGGTGCCAGATAGGCCTGGATTCAAATTTATGACTTTGTGCCTGTTATCACATCTCTCAGAACATCAGTTTCTCCATCTGTAAGCACCTGTTTTGTAGTTGTGAGCATTAAATGAGGTTAGGCTTGCAAAGCATTTAGCATAGAGTCTGGATCAGTGCATGTTAGCTGTTTCATTATAATTATTTTTACTATTAGCATTATCATTATTTCTGAGAAATGCATTTTTCATGCTTGCTGGAAGTTGCCATAGTAATAACTATTAAAATTACTGTTATTAATACTCCAGATTGAGGGCATGCACAGAGGTGATTTCCTAAGATTTCTCAGACCCTGAAAGGTCTGCATTGATTGGACATGTCCAATGCAACTCACATAGAGCAAAATGCCTTGGGCACACTATCATATTTGATCCCCAAACTGAAGCTAGGAGGTAGGTACAACTACCACTCCCATTTTACATACTAAGAAAATGAGGATGGGGAAAGTGAAATGATTTATCCATCATAATACTGATGTTAATGGATGGAATTTGATCCCCCCTGGGTCTGCCAGAGCCTGGACTTAATCCTATGCCCTCTGGGCCTTGCCGAGTGGGTCCCCCTCATAGACATCATACACTATGCTGTCCTTGTCCATCTATGATGGTAAGTGTGCCTGTAGCCTAGAGGCCTGAATGAGCCCTGGCAGGGTGAGAGCCAGCTGTCAATTGGAGCTCATTAAGATGCCACTGTCTCAGGCAGAAATTGGTACTTCTGACTCAGTCCCCATCTCACCAGGGTCCTGTCCCCACAGAGCAATGGGACCAATGGGCCCCCTGGGACATTTCCTCATTCCTGCCCAGAGCTATTTCCTCATATTCATCCTTCTCCATCACCATAAAATTCCACATTTACATCAAGACTGATATTAATGCTGAAGCACAGGGAGAAAATGGTGGAGTTTTCTTTAGGACAGAAAATGCTCAATTTCCAAAGATCTGGCTCAAGTGAAAATAAGTGTTGGCTTCAGTCCTTCTGGGAACCACTGCCATAAATACCAACAGGGTCCCTGCTCTGCTCCAAGAAAACGCAGGCTTCTAACAGGGTGTTTGTCAACAAGAGGATCTATTATGTGGGGCTCATGGAGGTCTTGAATAATGTATAAAATCCACATGTTCAGGTTGATTAAAATCCTAAGTGCATTATCCAGCTGGAGCAAGGGGCTCTTGGATCTCTGATCATTGAAAGTCATTGATCTTCAAGGACTTTTTTCATCCTATCATACTCTAAGACAATAAATTCCAATGCTATTCGATCCATAGGAGATAAGCATTAGCATAGGGACACATCCATGTCAGTTCATATAGAATGGGAATATTGCATTATATATTTGATCCTCATAGAGCCACACATTCATAATTTGTCTTTTTTGCTACTCTTTCTCAGACAGAAAGCTGAAAGCTAGGAAGGAGTGGGAAGCCAGTTACTAGGGTATCGAGAAAATGTTCTGTGCTTCATCATCTGTCATGTGTTTGATTATCAAGAATTCTAATACCATCAAGACATTAGGGAAACTGACTGTAATCTTGCCTGTGGGAAATGGACCATGAACCTGGGTTTCCTGGAAGAGTGGTATTTGATGGTGCACCAGACAGGAGTATGGTCCCACTAGGAAACCACTCACAGGAAGACCCTGATAAGGCAGATGACAGGATACTCCAGTGAGAAAACTTGACCCTGCTCAGGACACTAGGTCTATGCTATGCCATCATTACATTTTGGAAGCTTAAAATAACTCATTGTTGGTTTCATAGGTTCACCGATGGAGAGAGATTTTACTCCAGGATAAATTATATCCTGAGTCTCAATCACACCTGATTAAATGAAATTTAGATGATATTTTGGACTTAGAATTAGGTTGAAATTAGTTAAGAATTTGGGGGATGATGGAGTAGGGTAAATGTATTTTGCATGTGAGGACATGAATTTGGGAACCAGAAGGCAGAGTGATGTCGGTTAGATTGTGCTCCCCCCCTAAATTTACATGTTAAAATCCTAAATCCCAATACCTCAGAGTGTGACCTTATTTGAAGATAGGGTCTTTATAGAGGTAATCAAATTGAAGTGAGGTCATAGGGTGCTCGTTAATCCAATGTGTCTGGTGTTCTTATAAAAAGTGAAATTTTGGTGAAGGTGGAGATTGAAGTGATGCATCTTCAAGACAATAAATGCCAAAGATTGCCTACAAGCCATCAGAAGTTAGGGAGAGACCTGAGATAGATCCTTCTTCATAGCCCTCCAAAGTTGGAGGAACCAACTTTGCCAACACCTTGATCTTGGACTTCTAGCCTCCAAAACTCTGAGACAATAGATTTCTGTTATTTACATTACTCAGTTTGTGGTACTTTGTTATGGCAGGTCTAGCAAATTTTGGTATGTTAGCTGAGGAATTACTGTGTTTACATGAAATTTGATGAGAAGTGCATTATGTAAAGCAGAGAAAAGCTCTAGCTGAAGTAGAGTTTGACAACCTGGACACTTATTTATCCTGTTTTCTTCTCCCCAAAGTAGCTCTGGGAGACTCTCCATAAGCTCCCAGAATACAGTTGAAATATCATTGACTCCTCTAAGAATAGTAAACAATGTTGACATAACTCACCAGAAACAGCCAATTGGTGGAGCTGTAGCAGATTCTGGAAGCTTTATGTAGAGGATTCAGAGGTTTTGCTGAGGGTCAAGAAGAAATATGCAGTGATTGGTTAGCGATCTCACACAGGCATGAGAGTTGGGTGGGGGGTATCATGTAACAACTATTTTCTATCCCTGGAGCAGTTCAGCTCCTTGACCTTGGCAGAAAACAAGGCCTGCAGCCTAGAGAGATGAAGTGACTAGCTCAAAGCCACACACCATCCTAAGGATCAGATGAGTTGGGTGATTTCTGCATGTGTGAGCTTTATTCTTTGTCTATAGATTCACACTTAGTCACTGAAGAGAACATGCCATTCATTCAGGAAGCCCACATTTTCAAGATCAAGAGACCTAGGGCTGAGGTTTGATCTGCTTTCATTCTGTTTGCACAGAATGATCATCCTTTGCTCTTCAACTTCGCAGTATTGAATGTTTTCTGTAGTTCAGGCTAGTCCTTTCCCACAGGCATTGGATCCAGATTAGAGGTTCTCAGTCAGGGGTAATTTGACACCCAGTGGATACTTGCCCCCCTCAGGCAATAACTGGGTCTGTGTTTGGTAATCACAACTTGTGGGGAGGTGCTGTGTCATCTAGTTGGTTGAGGCCAGTGATGCTGTTTAGTATCCTACTGTGTACAGGACAGTCCCTCCAGCAAAAAATAAGGTAGCTTCCAATAAAAATTGCCAAAGTCAAGAAACTCTGCTTGAAGGTTAACCACCTTGCTCCCCATGCTTCCAGAAGCTTCCTGGGAGTTGCCTTGTTTTTCATTACTCTCCCTTCAAAAGCCCCACTTCCTAGAGCTTTCTCTCTAGTCACCTTCCCATAGAAATTCCCACCCATATAGGCCAGAAGCTGGGAAAGCTGTGCTGGAAGTGCCTGAAGAATTCGTGGTTTGCTAGTGTCTTGACCACAGTTCTCTGGAGAGTATCACTAAAGCCCTGGACCCTTGAAGGAGCAGGTTCTGTAGAAGGGTACAGTGAGGGAATTGTAGGGACCAACTGCTCTCCTGAAAGTTGTTCTCTGGCTTCTGCTTCTCTCTTACTGTGGCGTCATTGCCATAGTGATGATATGCACCAGCCCCTTGGGGTTGGGTTTAGAGTTTCTCTCCTTGGGCAGGATGCTGGAAGGATATTGTCTAAAGTGGGACTTGGGTAAAGGAGAGGGAATTTAGTTACTGGTCCTGACTCTATTCCACAGGGTTTCTTGTTTCTTTTTCTAGAGAAAAATTATATTTTCAGGGAATTTTAGAAACAAAGGTTTATAGAAGTTATAGACTGTGACAAGACAGAAATCAGATGGTATTTGAAACAGTCTGTTTACATGTCTGTCATCTGTCTCACCTACTAGACAGTTCATTGAAGTCAGAAACCATGACTTGTTTACTGCTCTATCTCAGTGTCCAACAGTATGCTGTGTGCAGAAAGCACCAGCCCGGATTTGCTGAACTAATGAATGAAGGCATTAATTAGGTGGGGTTGAAGCCAAAACTCTCCTTCTCTGTCTCTGTGTCTGTCTCTCTGGGTGTGTGTGTGTGTTAAGCCACAGTACTTGACACATATTTCAAAAAATACTTTTTAAATTAATTGTTGGGTGCTGCTGCTGCCTTGGTCTATGCACTCATCATTTAGCTCATTAATCCTCACCACAACCACAAGAGGTGGGTATAATCATCTACATTTTACAACTGGAGATACTAAGGTCAGAGAGGTTTAATGACTTGATCAAAGCCACATAGCTATCAGGAGTTGCAAAGCCAAGACTTGAATCTTAGTATAGCACTAATATCTAAGCTTGTGTGTTCTACATCCTCACTTTGAATGTCAAGTGAGGACATTAGGGACTTATCTTGTATTCCATGGGACCACCGGGAGCATCTGCGTAAGAGATGGTCCTGCTGAAATCAGTGTTTGGGAAGAGGCATCAGGGAGCAGGAGTAATGCAGGAGAGTTGCAGTACTGTGAGGACAGTCACCCTAATCATAACAAAGGGAAGGCAAGGAGAGGGGTGGGTGGCTTGAAGAAAAGAGAGATTTCAAGGCAATGCCAGGGCCTGGAAGCTAGGGGATACAGAAAATGAAAGTATTTTGGGAAAAAAACAGTAAAGTTAGGAAATGCGGATGTAGGGACATAGAGAGAGCAAGATGAAAAATTCATTTTAGAGCATGCTGAGTTTGAGGTTACTGAGGAGCATTTGGAAGGAAATGCAAAAAAGGTAGTAAGTCACTTTACCTCTGACAGTAGAAGCCCATTAATAATACCATGTTTAAAGAAGCATATATTGCCTCATATAACTGAGAAGGATTAGGTGGTGTCATTACGTGTAATTGGATTCAGGGGTTCACAGAAAACATCAGGGCTCCAATCTTCTCCATCTTCTGAGAAGACAGACCTCATGGCTCCAGGAGCCCCAAACTCTAATCCTAGCAGCTTAGCAACTGTGGGGGTAGGGGATAAGAGAGAGAGAGAGAGAGAGAGAGATTTGGTGGCTCCATGGCCAGCTTCCAGACTTCCAGGTCTCTGACAGCCAATATCCCCCACTGAGGTTAGGGAGGCAGGGGTCTCTCTAATGACAGTCTTTCCAGAATCACATAGAGCAGCAATTTTCAACCTTCTTCATCTCATGGCACATGTAAGCAAATTACCAAAATTCAGTGGTGCACCAAAAAATATATTTTTTGCCGATCTTGCAAAAAAATAGGTATAATTTTGATTCACTCATGCCTAAGAGCTATTGTTGTGTTAGCTATTGTCATTTTTTTTTATTTGACAAGCTAAGGGAAAAGAGGTCAATGCCCCTGACTAAATAGTCAGTTATTTCATGTTTTAAATACTCTTGAGGCACACCAGTGTCCTTTCTGGGGCACACTGGTTGAAAATCGCTGACATAGAGTGATGGGTTAAGACTTCAGTGTCCACTCTAATGAGTAGGTTGGTGTTTATCATTAATTCCGCAAGAAGCTTGTTCCAGAAAGGGGATCATACAGAAGGCAGGATTGCGGAATAGGGTCTGTGTTTATAACTTTTTAAAAAGCACGTCCTGGCTTTTCTTAGGTCTCTTCTTGACTTCCCTATGGACCTCCAGATTGCAAGTGCTGCTTAGGAGTAAGGAATGCACTTAAGAAGAGATTATGCTATTATAGTTAACTAAGAATTTATGTATAGGAAAAGACAGCAGCCCCTTTGCAGTTTTATTGCTTGTTTTATTCACAGTTACCTGCAATATGGCAGGGCTACAGATGGACAGAAATATGCTTCAATGTAACACATTTACAGCAGGGGGAGAAATGCCCCCTAAAACACAACTGCTCAAAGCCAAAAGCTGTCTTTGCCTTTCCTAATCTGTGTTGCTTTCTGAATACAAAGAGATAGCTGATTACTGCAGTAATTGACAACTGAGCTGTGGTCAGATACTCAAGAGGTACTTTAAACAGTTGATCATAAATATAAAATTGGAGTATTGTGACTCACAGGAGAGGAAGATGAAAGCAGACCCTGGTAACAAAGTCTGAGATGGAGCTTAGAGCTGGGATTCAAAGCTGGGATTCAAACCTGGGTGAAAGCTTTTAAAGCAAAAGGAGGGATGATCTGGGCTTGGTTGAGCCTGAATTTTCTGGGAATGTGTAATGAACATGGAGATGCCTCCAGGTCCCCCTTCAGGAAGGACTTTGGCCTCAGATGGAACACCCACAGGCCATAAGTGACTGAGGGGGTATGTGGCAGGCTGCAGAATGACCCCCACAAGATGTCCACTTTCAGAACCTGTCAATCTGTTGTTTGATACTGCAAAAGGGAGTTTGCAGATGTGATTAAGTTAAGGAGTTGTCAGCCTGGTCTAAATGAATCAGAAGGCTTTGCTAGAATTTAATGGCAAAGCTTTATTTAAGAGCCTTAAGATTTGTAGGTTAGCAAACACTACCAGGTAACAACCAGAGTGTTCTGTAGAAAAGAGAAAAGTTGACAATTCTTATAGTAAAAAGTACATTCTCGAGGAAAATCAGTCCTGCATTCTTAGCCTCTGGATTGGTGCAAGATGGTGATCTTCCAGATGTCAAATGGTCTGGATAATGGATGTCAGGTGTTCTTTATACCTGATATTCTTTCCTAAATTCTTCAGAGGGAGATATATATAATATCCAGGCATTGATGCACAACTGAAAAGTTTAAGTCCTCAGACTAGTTAAAGTGAAATAAAATCTATTTCTCATATTTTAGCTCATTCTGATTTAAGTAGTTATGTTAGCTTGACTATAGTGATTCCATTTTGTTTCTTCACTCTTTTGTCAGACCTTACATGGGGAAATTACCCTGGTGGGCCCTAAATGTAGCCACAAGGGTCCTTGTAAGAGGGAGTCAGGAGAGTTAGAGTTGAGAGGAAAATGTGATGATGGAAGCCAAGAGAGAGGGGGGATGTGGTGATGGAGCAGGGGTTGGAGTGATGCATTTTGAAGATGGAAGAAGGGATGCAGGCAGCTGGAAAAGGCAAAGAAACAGGTTCTCCCCTAACCTCCAGAAGAAATGCAGTTGTCAAACCTTGTTTCAGCTCCATAAAACCCATTTCAGACTTCTGACCTCTAGAACTGTACAAGAATAAATTTATGTTGTTTTAAGCAACTTGTAAGTTAGAGTTTGTAGTAATTTATTACTGTAGTCACAGGAAACTCACACAGGGTATAAAAGGCCTAGCCCAAGACAGGGCCATGTCACAGGCAGACCATTTTAGCTCCAGAGCACCCTGTGGCATGAGCCAGGGTTTTGTTTGGTTCTGCCTCTGAGCCTGACTTACTTTCTGCTCACTCTTGCTTCCTTCCACTCTTTTCCATAGGTGTTCATCCCAAGTGCTCCCCCTAATATATTCATTCATCTCCAAGCACTGTTCTGAGTTGGCTTCTTGGGGAGTTTACTCTGTGTTGATATTAGATAGTACCCCATAGTGATTCAGAATATCAGCATTGGGTCAGTCCATTTTGACTTCCCAAGTTGGTAACCTTTGGTGTGTTTCCTTGCTTTTTTGAGACTCAGTCTTCTATACTATAAAATGTGGGCAAAATTTCCTATACTAAGACTTGTAGTGGGGTTGATTTTGACCACACATGTACAATGTGGTACAGGGCCTACCTTGAGGTAAGTTCTCAATAATGTTCTTGATGAGATTAATGATGGTGCTGATGATGATCAAATTGGCCATGATGGATGTTGTTGATGGTGTGAATGATGGTGAGGATGAAGATGATAACTTGAGAACTGCAGGGGCTGTGGACAGGCCCTTGGCTTAGAGAACACAGTATCTGTAGAAGGCCATAGGTTGTTCAGCTATCAGTGCCCAGGAGGGTCAGAAAGAAAGTACACAGAAAAGATCTTTTTTCAGACTGATTTTCCATACTTCCTCAACTGTTGTCTAACTCTGAAGAGAGACTGCTGGGCTCTGGGTTGAATTCTAGACTCCATATTGGAATCAAGATACACATTGAATACCATGCTCCAGACTGGACATTAGCCAGACTGGGTGTCATTCCTGGGGTTCATTCTGGCCTTCATTTCTAAAACTTGGATTTGCTCTTCCATGGCCCAGACTCTGGGACTGTCTGTCTAAGGAGACATGTGACCTGCATTGGGGCTGGGGGCATTGCAAATCACATCTCACCTTCCCCAGGAGTACCCAGAACCTGTACCTAAGACTGGAAACAGGGGTTATGTGGGGACAATATAAAGAGAAAAAGCATGAGATAACTTTTAAATGATTGGCTCAGTTTAAATTCTTTCTTTCTTTCTTTCTTTCTTTCTTTCTTTCTTTCTTTCTTTCTTTCTTTCTTTCTTTTCTTTCTTTTACTTGAAGCACAAATTGTATTCATGGATTTCAACTATAAAATCCCTTCCACTTTCTCCCCAAAAATTGCCCCTTGAAGAGTATAAAAAGTGACTCCTGATTTCTTTCCTGGCCTCAGATAGTTCAGCCTGTCAGGAAAGCACAATTTACAGGTGAGCTACTGAGGATGCTCCAAACAAGAACTGCCACAAAAGTGCCAGAGGACCCAAACTTGTAGTTAATTTATAGTTTGCAAGTCCTCAGTGTAGAGCTGGCCAAACAATTCCAACTAAATTAAACTCCATACCATTCTCCTGGGCTGGGCCTGTGGGTGCTAAGCCCCAGCTGTCAGCCCAGCTTCACGGCTGAAGATAAATCACTGCAGAAAATGGACTATAATGAAAATGCTGACAGACCCTTCAAAATAATGGAGCTCAAGGGTCTCCCTTTTGTCACATTCCACATATTATGCAATTACTGCCTTGAAAATGGCCTTTCCTTCATTCCTAAGAGGTGTGTCCTGGTTTTGGAACAGGGGCCAAGGGAGATAGTAGATACCTTCATGCTTGGGACTGTAGGCAGGTTAGATTCAGTCTGGGCCAGACCCATTGCTGACAATTGCAGCAATTTTCTATTACACAGAGGCTGGAATCGGCCACAGTTAATCACTAGAATCACTGCACTGGGGGCTGGACAGTGCAAGCAGGTCAACCATCACTGCAATCTACAGCTGAGTTGTTCACACTCCAAGAAATAGATTTTATGCTGCTTTTCTGTTCTGTAAGAAGCATTGTGACTGAAGAAGGAAGAACTTTGTATGGATGCCTATTGAGGTGGCCAAGACCAGTGTCACTGTGTCAAGGTACAGTTGGGATTCTCCTGGAGGACATAAAGGTCCCTTAGAAGTGTTGGGTTGCTGCCTCTCTCTGACCTGCTGCTGGCTTTCTTAACTACTCCAGTCTCTGGAAGCATCTAAATATATAAGAGGACTTCTTGTTGGCAGCAAGTGAAAATGTAGTCCTGAGGAAGTGCTGCTATACTGGGAATCTTTCAAAAATCAACCCCCCTCAAGCTGACTTAAATTAAAAATGGAAATGTATTGAACCACATACATGTGAAGTTTATCTAAGTTTAGGTATGGTTGGATTCCAAAGGCCAAACTGATGTTCTAGGGTGCTCCCATCCCCCTCTCATGCTGGCTTCACACCCGGGAAATTCCAGGTTGACATATTCTCAATTCCAAGAAGAGTGAGTGAAAGAGATGATGTAGTCCCAATAGTTCTAACATATTTCAGAGCTTAGAGCCATTGAACTAATGGGATCATGGGCACTGTTCTGAACCAATCTGTGTGGCCTGGCAGGTGAAATATTGGCCTGGCTTGGTGCCATGCCCATGCCTGAACCAATTGTTGTGGCAAGATAATTCTGTGCTAAGTCTTGGCAATGCCTCTTTTTGGAATAAATGGGGGAGTCAACTTACTTTGGGACATGGACAGGGTTAGGAAGGGTAGTTAGTTTACCAAGGAAACAGGGTGCTGTTATGCAAAGAAGAGGGGATTGTATATTAGATAGGTGAAGGCAAAAACCGCTCCCTAGAAATGACATCAGCCTACTGAAGGAACTAGGTAGGTATTGGGATGATTTTCTCCCCAAGTGAAATTAGTCACCCTCAGCATTGGACATACTTCTGTCACTTCCCAATTTACCTAAGCTACTTCTTTTCTTTTTTCCTCCCTCTTACTCAGCACCTTGCCCGCATTGATGAGCATGAGCTACTTGTGAGGCATGCTATATTGATCCCTAATAGCTGCCAAGGGACTGAAAGGTGAAAACTGGAAAGGCAGTTAGCACTATACAAGGTAAACTTTGATGAGTAGGAAATGGGAGATATTTGGGAGCAACTGGACAGATATATTATTGTTCCTTTCACCACCTATGAGCTTCCCTCCATAAAAAACCTCTGGAAAAGTCTTGTGTTCCAAGTAAACATACCTGCTAGTAGACCTGTGTATTGGGTTCCCATTGTTGTTACACATTATAACAAACTAAGTGGCTTAAAGAAATATAAATTTATTCCCTTTCAGATCTGGAGATCAGAAGTATAAAATGAGTTGGCAGGGCTGCATTCCCTCTGGAAGCTCTGAGAAGAACTCATTTCCTTGCTTTTTTCAGTATCCAGAGGCTGCCTGCATTACTTGGCTCAGGGCTCCACATCACTCTGATCTCTGCCTCTGTTGCCACATCTCCTTCTCTGACTCAGACCTTCCTGTATCTCTCCTATAAGGACTCTCGTGATTCCATTGTGCCCACCTAGATAATTATGACACTCACCGTATCACAAGATCCTAAATTAATCATATTTGCAGAATCAGTTTTGCTTTGTCAGATAACATATTCATAGGTTCTGGGGATTAGGTTGTAGGCATTTCGGGGGGCTATTATTTATCCAACTATAGCCTGGAATGGCTCTTTGAGGCTCCTTGTGAAGCCTGGGTAGTGTAGGCCTACGTTACATCATACTGTTCTTTTCCTTGCCTCACTTTGCTTTCTCACCCTTAGCCCGTGGGCTCCCACATCCCAAAGAACCTTTTACTTTGATTTTTTCTTCAGACTCTGGAAGAACCAAGGTGAAGGAAACCTCAGTGAGTTTACATAGTACTTTCTAAGTACCCCCTCTGCATGCCTTGTCCATTTACCTGTTGGACAATGAGCCACATGCAAATAGTAGCAGTATCTTTCCCATCTATAGCCTCATACCAGAGTTGGAATCTAATAGGGGCTCCATGGATGCTTGAATGTGTGAGTGAATGAATTTACCTTTTAACTGTGCTGAAATTCTTTGTTGAAAGCTTACTAGTTCTGAAAACTTATCTATTACAGTTCCCCAACAATGCTTCATGTGTGTATTTCATGCTTCATTTTTAAGGTACACATTTGTGCTCAAGGGCAGAGTCAGTAATGAGAACTAGAAGAATAAACGTTTTTAAGGCTCTAGGATCAAGCCCTGCCTTCTCCCTTCCTGGCTATATGACCTGTACTAGTCATTTTACCTAGTCTTTGTACCCAGTTTCTTTGTGAAATGGTACTAATAATCACATTTACTTTGTAGAGTTGATGAGATGATTAACTTTGATGACATGTAAAACATATTCAAAACAATATAACCCACTTGTAGTTTTCCATGCCCCTGACTCCATGTACATGTAAATTTCATTAATTTATGTATAATCATATAAATCTCACAAATATATAATTATAGAAATGTCATAAATTTATATGCAATTATATAAATTTCATACATTTATGTAATCATATAATTTTATATGTTTATATATAACTATATAAATTTATGCATATCTATTTATAAATAACTGCATACTTTTATGTATATCTGTTTCTTCAGTTGTATTTTCCAAATGGATTGCTTGAGAGACCCTTTTGTTTGGCTGAATGACCTTCATTGACAACCCATTCTTTTGTGCTATTCTCCAGCTAGAAATAGCCAGGGTACTGTACAACTAGACATAATTCAAAACCTATAGGGTAGGGCTTTCCAGAAAGCTTTTCCATTCTTTTTTGAGATAGTCATATTTCAGTCTGGAAAGGATGACCAGCCTTTGTTTCTCTCTTTTGCCTTCTGTGTCCTGTAGATATGATGGCTGGAATTCCAGCAGCCATTCTGTAACATGAGGCAATTAACATAAGAAAAAGAGCAAGAAAATCTTAGCATATCCTGATCTTGATTGATAGTAATCCATGAACCAACATTAGCAGCTTCCTGCCTTCACACTTCTTATTTGTGCCTTTTCATGGATGATACCAGAAATTTGCCGAAGGGGATGGGAAATGTAAAGGCAGCCAAAAAGGGAAGAAAGGAGAGAAATAGTCAAAGAAGTCTGTATTTCTCTTTGGATTTTAAATAATTACATAAAGAAAGAGGGGGCTGAAAGCCAAAACAAACCTATACCCATCATCCTTAGTGAAATGGAGGCAACTTGGAAGCAGTGGATGTGTATCTTGGTGTTAGATATCATCTGTATCTGGCATTGGACCTGGCATAGTAGATGTTTGTTGAATAAATAAAGGACTCTTTCTTTTTACCTCTTTTCAATTTGGCCATGTCCTTCTGTCATCAGAGCAGTTGTGATGACAGTTCTCTGGTAGGTTTCCAAGCACTGTACTATTTAAATATAGCACACAATCTTAGGGGGCCAGACAGGCAGCTGAGCACCTGAATCTGAGTAGCCAGACCTATGTTAGCAAAACTCACACATTTAATCTGAATCTTTAAGAGAAAGGATTTTCCAAACACTTGTTTCAATATGTGATTCTCCCTGGAGGATTTCAAAGGAGGAACCAAATTTAAGGTAGGTGGGAGATGCTTGCTTATAAAGTCCTGGCCTCTGTCCCAACAATCACACAATCCAATGGAAGACATATTGTTGTCCATGTCAACAATATTTAGGATCCTACCTGAGCTTCCATCCTAGAGAGCAGGTGCAGCTGCCAGCACTTACCCACACTATGGAGCCTCTTCTTACTTTGGCCTCCCAAAAAGCAGGGACAGGGTCCTACTGTCCTTGGGATGTCTGACTCCATAGCACCAAAATGTACCTCATTCATAAGTGGGGTGCATTGCCAGTCTGTTATAGAAAAGGTCAACCCTTGTCCATTTATCTTCATAATCTCTCACTTGGGGGAAGCAAAGGCAAGAGAACATGCTCTTGAGTAATTTATTCTGTTTCCTTGTATTGATGAAAGGCATAAAAATAGTGTTTCTATTCAACTCATTTGAAGGACAAACTGAAATCACACCATTAAAAATTAACATCCTAAACAGATTGTACATTACTAGGATGAGTTCAGAACCAAAGTAGCATAATTGGCCAAATGAATCTTCAGAATGTTGCATAAGACAAATTCACTCTCATTTCCAGTTAAGAAATAAAAGAACACAGATTATCTTTATTTTAGGCCAAAAAGGTTTGAAGAAACAGCCCAGCATATTTTGTCTGAAGTAATGAGGATTTAGGAAAGAGGCTAAGGTCAAAGCTGTAGGGTTTTCTGGAGCACCAAATTCATTACTAAGCACATTCCACCATATCCTGTAAAATTCATGTCAAAATTATTGGATTGTTTCCCTTCTTGGAGTCACCTAAACTCTAGGTTAGAAAATTAAACCATCTACTAAGTTTATAATGGCCAAATAGCTTAATGCCCTTTATATACATCTATTGATACCATCTATAAGTATGGAATCCACTTGTCCATCCATCCAGCTGGTCAGCCAACCGACCAGCATTTATGGGTTACTTGCCTGTGCTGGGACAGATGAAACAATGATGGATTAGACAGAAACTTTGCTGTCAAAGAATTAGTCCAGCACATGGCTTTAGAGCAAGATTTTTTTCAGACTCCACACTGTTAATATTTTGAGCAGGATAATCCTTTGCTGTAAAGACTGTTGTATGAATTGTAAGATGCTTAGCAGTGTGTGGCCACTACCCACTAGATTCTAGTAGCACCTTTCCCTCTATTCATCATTACCAAAACTGTCTTCAGACATTGGCAAATGTCCTCTGATTAGGGAGGGCAGAATTGTCCCCACTTGAGAAGTATTGCTTTAAAGTCAGACCCTAGCTTCTATTCTTGACCTATCCTCTTATTAATTATTTAACTAATTGTTACTTAACTTTTCCTTACACCCAGAACCTAACACAGTTTCTGGTACAGAGTTAGTATGTGATAAATACTTGAAGGTTAAGTGAATGAGTGATGAATGAATGAATGGATGCCTGTCTATATTTGTAAGACCAACTTTTCCTGAGGAGCTAACAGGCTTTTAGGACTTTGAGTCTTGGCCATACACAATGTCAAGCAAGCAATATAGTCATTCAATCAAAATATACCTTAGCTAAGTAGGAAAAAAATGCTTGTGGGTATTTAGCTGTGTGGACCTGACAGATAATTGAGTGGCTGTATTTTTTAGTTTCAACAGATTGGTTTGCCGTTCTGTAGCCACAATAACAGAGCAAGTAACAATTATGTCTATGTTTAATTTTCTGAAGAGTGTTGCATCGCTAAGGCTCACAGTCTGGCCGATTAAATGTGGCCGATTGGCACTCCCACACAAGTTTGAGTGCATTTAAAATAGTTCTCTGCAAAAGAAAAAAATCCAAGCTGCACACAAAGTTGTAACTCTCCTGAGATTTTATATTTTGAAAGCAAGCTTACAATGGTAAAATTGTTCTTGGCGACAGAGAATAGACAAGCCATCCATTTTGAGTGTATCAGTGTCAACCTGAGTGTTGAGTCTGTGGCTGGCAATCAGGTCTTCTGGTAGAAATGGGTACTTTTTTATATTTAAGGAAATCATCAAACTTCTACTTGTGTGATGCTTGACCAAGATGTCAACTATTCAGAGAGAGCCATGAGCATCACTCAGCGAGTTTTCTTTACTTCCTAATGCTTAAATGAGGGGTAGCTGATAGGAATGACGAAAGGCTTCCCTAACTCTTTCACTTTAAGTCTTCCAGACATAATTCTGTAAGTGTATGTGGGGAGGCTGTATTAGTTATCTATTGCCATGATAATGCTGAGAATAAACAACCATGCAGCATCATTGGCATGTGGCAATAACATTTGTTTAGCTTAGAAATCTGTATAGTTTAGTTCATTTCACCTGGACTTAGCTGATTTGGTGGGAGGGGGCATGTGCATATGGGATTGGCTGCAGGTTGGCTAATTAGCTCTTCTGATCTTGGCCATGCTTTTTCACCTGCCAAGAGTATGGATGGCTATTGGTTGATCTAGTATGGTCTTGTCTGGCATAAGTGATAATGCTTTCATCCTCCAGGGCTTAGCTATGAATTGGGCTTGTAGCAGTGACAGAGGTACAAGAGCTTGCATCATGCTTGATAATACCCATTAGCATAAGTACATCACATGGCTGAGCCCAGAATTACAAAGTTAGGCAGAGTGCTCTGTCTAGAGTAGGGGTCCCTGCAAAGTTACATGGGCAATGGTGGGGGTATCAAGAGGTGTGATTAATTATAATTGATTACGATACCAATAATCTTAAAATATTGAAAATAGTTGAGGCTTGAAAATAAAAAATAATTATGAACAAGAAAGATCCTTTTAGCAATGTTCAGAGAAAGATGAAGAGGGAAGAAAGAGAGAGATTGATGACTTGGGGATGTCTCAGTCACCCAGGTGCTATTTATTTTCTAGTGAGGAAAAGTGTCTTCAGACTGGAAAGGACAGGGTAGCACAAATATGAATTAGAGATAATTCAGGGCAAAAGTAGGTAGCTCCTTATCAAGTCCATTGAAATACTTGACCGAAGTACTGCTGACAGTTATTGTGAGGTATTGTGGATAAATGATAGAGCCTTCCAAAGAAGATAGGTTGGTTTTAAAAGGTTGATCCTTGACATTTGAAAGAAATATCTCCCTAAGACATCTGCAAATTTCTTAATTCATAAGTAAACTGGAATATGCAATACCTCCTCCTAAAATGTAGTTAGAATAACTAAAAATGCATAATATCAATGATTTTGTACACACAGTTCTAACATAATTTCTAAAGTGATTAAAATGAATTTCTCTTAATTCATGACTTTACCTGGTATCTACTTTTTCCTATGTCCTCTCATATCATTTATGTATTCAATGGAAATTAATGTTTATTTATTTGCCTCTTTGTGTCATGCATTGTGCTGAGGCTTTCACACACATGGCTGCATTTTATTCTCACAGAAATCTCATGACATGTGTATCATTATTTCCATTTTATAGGTGCGAAAACAGAAACTCAGAGAATAGTACCCAAAGCTTGTATCTAGGTCTGCCTAATGACTACCTGTATCTGCACATTGGCTACCTCTTGAAAAAGTTGAGTTGTAATATGGTGAAATGAAGTACTAACCCCCAAAATTAACAGTGTAAGTAGAAGATTGGGAAATCTTGGCTTACCAGCAATTGACATGAATAAACACCTTAAAGTTTTGGTTGACCACAAATTCAACAGAGCCTGGGTACTGCCAAGAACATCAAGTAAGCTTCATTTCCTTTGTAGGGAGGTGTATGGTTCTGTCCACAGGCTGCACCACTAAGGATGCCTGATTTCATTCAGTTAATGATTATTAGATTGATTAATTGGTACTCTGTACCTGTAGCTCTTGTCTTAAGGTGATACATTTTACTAAGGTAACATTGACAGTTTGGAGTGTGTCCAATGAAGGAGAATTAAGAGGGTAAAAGTTTTGTGAAATCATAATATGCAGGAAAGGATTAAAACTTAGAGTATGCTTAACCTACGACCAAGAAGACTTAGGGTTAATACAGATAACTTTCTTCAGCCATTTGAAGGGACTCCATATGGAAGCTGACACAGTCTTATTTAATACTGATCTAGAATTCATGGGTAATAGTTACATGGTTTGTTGGGCCAGTGTTTGCAGTTTGGGTGGTGAGTTGATTTGAGATGAGATGTGGTAAGCTCTATGTCTCTGGAGGAGTGCAGACAGAGATGCCTTAGAGAGAGACGGCTGCTGCCCTGAGGAGTTGCTTTTCCCCATGTTGACTTGTGAAACAATGGCTTCAGTACTTATGGCCAGGAGTATTTACTGAGTTTTTCTGTATGTGCAGCCATTATAAAGTGGTGTAGTTAGAAAATTAGTATTTCTGCTCATGTATGAAATGATGGGTGAAATAATATTTTAAAGGGAGAATATTTATTCTCCACTCCTGATGTTTTCCTTCATTTGGAGGGAACCGTTAGTGTGACATCTCTAGACTCTCCCTGTTCCTCTCTGCTCCCTCCACACCATTGAAGGGTAAGAGAGGAGAGACTTATGAGCTATGCAGTTCAGGAATAATAAATTTGACTTTCTCAGATCAGAAGCCCATTTATTTCTTTTGGCAGTGACCTGCCTGCAGAAAGCATAATTCCTCTGTTCTTTTCCAGGCACCGAACACCCTATTGGTACCCTTATGTTGGGAAGCTACCCACGTTCAGTGTTGCCATTACTGTGCTATGTGAATAAATCTGTCAGATTTTAATGTTTAGTACTAAGAATCAGGTTTGCTTTCACCTTAAGGTACATCTTCCAGTTTAGGCTTGCTTGGGAATAAAGGGGCTATGGTGGCTTTTATCTGTCACTTGCTCATCTTATGTCTCAATTTTTGAGAGCTGAGGGAGAAAAAAAGGGTGCTATTGAGTAGGCCCTGGATGACTCAACCAATATGAGATGGAATATAAAACATCAAGTTACCATGTATCAGAGGTTTATTCTCTGAGTCTCAGTGTTTGAGTGTGCCAAGAATATCTCTGCTGTTACCATTTCTGGTTCACAGATGAGAAAACTGGGGCTTGATCAAGTTAGGAAGTATGAAAGCAAATTTCAACCCATGTCTACTTGAGGTCAAAGTCAAGGCTCTCAGTTGCTCCACAGCTGAGAGAAAGATTTTGAACTATAGAGGATATTGGCAATCAGAGAAAGGAATGACTCTTGGGGGCATTGAAGGGGTAAGCACTATGCTGGTCATTAGCTTGTCAAAGCACTAAAGGGGGAAGAGAAAGGAGTGTGGAGACTCCAAGGATACAAGTGAGGAGCAGTGTTTCCTCCCAGGTCGACAGCAGCAGAAATGTTGTCATTATCATCATCAGCTTCTTCATCTTCATCATTTTCCTCATAAAAACCACCACTTACTGACCACTTACTATATCCCAGAGATTGCTTTAAATGCTCCAAATCTGTTATCCCATATAATTTTTAATGGCTTTATTGAGGTATAACTGACATTCAATAAACTGTGCATATTTAAAATGTACAATTTGATAAGTTTTGACATATGAGTATACCCACAAAACCGTCACCACAGTCAAGATAATGAACATATACATCCACTACTCCAAAAAGTTTCCTTAGGCCTCTTTCTAATTCTTCCTTCATTTTTTCTCCCCTAGCTCCCAGTTTTGTCCTCAGGCAACTTCAGACATGCTTTCAGTCACTAAATTGGCATTTTCTAGAATGTTATACAAATGAAATCAAACAGTATGCCATTTTTTATTTGACTTTTTTCATTTAATGTAATTACATCGAGACTCATCCATATTGTGTTGTATTTTAATAGTTTATTTCCTTTTTGTTGCTGAGTAGTATTTTATTATATAAATGTAATGCAACTTGTTTATTCATTTACATGTTGGTAGATTTTGAGACTGTTTCCAGTGTCTATTACACATAAAACTGCTATGAACATCTTTGTACAGTCTTTGTGTGCACAAATGGTTTCATTTAAACCTCACAACAAATGAATGGGATAGTACTCTTACAATTTCCATTTGCACACGAGGAAGCTGAGGTCCACCACAGTCAGCTACCCTGCCCAAAGCCGTTGGCAAAGCCAGTGTCCCATTGGCAACAGGACTCACATTTGAGATCAGATCTGTCTGACAACCCCATGCTCAAATTCTCCACGCTGTATTTGCATCCCCGTGTGGAGAGGAATGACTTCACTTGGAAAAATAAAGACATTAACTTTTTTGCACTAAGAATGTATTTCTCAGCCTATCTTTACTCTCTGTCATGGTTATCCAGATAGGTTGCTGCACTGAGACTCTCAGAGGGCAAGATGAGCATTCCTACTGACTTTTTTAGTTTACCCATCAACAAGAGATAAGAAAATCCCACCAGAGGCCAGGACTTTTTCCTGTCAAGAATATGAGATTATATCTTCATTTATGGAGTAACTTTTAGACCCTGAAAAGCAAAGCTAAAAAAAGAAGGCAGATGGAAGAAACAAAGAAAGTGCAAACATCCTTGTGCAAATTCATAATCCAAAATCTGAGAATTTTGTGGATGAAATTAATCCATAAAGAATTCTCAGCTGAAGAATTACAGTCAAAAATCTGTGGGGGTGTCCAACCTGAGGCCCACATGCAGCCCAGGAGGCTATGAATGCAGCCTAACACAAAATCATAAATTTACTTAAAACATTATGAGACTTTTTTTGTGATTACATGTTGCAGTGTATTTAATGTGTGGCCCAAGACAAGTCTTCTTCTAATGCAGCACAGATATGATAAAAGGTGGGACACCCCTGTTAGGGAATTCAGTTGCTACTGATATGCTGGGGTCCCAGGCAAGCATTTTGAGGAAGCCCTGCCCATAGTTCCCCATGTGAATCTTATCTGAGCCTTTTTTCTGTGCTCCATCCTCATTCTGATTCTCCAACTGATTGATTCATTTATGTGCTGAGCAGCTAGCTACTCTGTATGAGGTGACAGTGTGAGAGAAAAGATTGCACTCAGTCCCATCCCACACTGAGGAACTTGCAAGCTGGTGGGGGAAGATTGACAGGAACCAGAAGCTTTGCAGGGCAGTACGACAGTTGCTAATGACCAAGAGACACCTGAAAGACACTATAGAAACAATGAGCAGGGGGAAAGCTGAGAGAACCACGAAAGGCTTCCCATAGAGGTACCATTTAATTATTTAATATCTTTCTTTTGTTTATGTTTTTCAAAATGCACACTTTTTTTATGATAAGTGATACAACCAGTGGCATGGAAATAAATGTTTGACACACAGTTCTTTGGGAAAAAAACATGTATACATTTACATACATACATAAATATATACATGCACTTATTATAAGTGTTACCGATATAAAGAATATATAGTATATAATTTACAACTAACAAAAACATACAATATTGTTTACTATAAATTGCATGTATATGGCCAATTGATTTTCACAGAATAGTTTCTGATTTTTGCCAAACTCCTGTATTTTTAGCCAACCTATGGTTGTAGTTAACAAGTATATTTTTAACATGACTGCTGGTTAATGTTTTTATCTATGTTAACAAGGAAGTGTTTTAATGTTATGCAAGACAAAAGTGAAACAATAAAAACATGTCAGAGCTTCACTTGTTCATCAATGGTGTGAGGCACATGTTTGCTGAATTGGATAATAATTTTTGATAAATGTTTCTTCAATCTGTGTGCTATTCACAATATAACAGCTTACAGAGACACCCATTTTTAGGTTTAATCTTCACTGTTAACATTTTCTCCAACACTTTCTTAAATGCAGACAATCACTAAGACCATAAATCAAACCTGGGCTTGGAGTGCTTGCCAATTTCTGTGGTATAAACACTCACAGTGGCTGACTTCAGACGACCAATGTGGTGCCACTGAACACACAGTCAGGAAGAGATGT
This sequence comes from Anoura caudifer, assembly GCA_004027475.1. Lineage (NCBI taxonomy): Eukaryota > Metazoa > Chordata > Mammalia > Chiroptera > Phyllostomidae > Anoura > Anoura caudifer. The sequence continues at coordinate 45,866 of PVKU01002211.1, forward strand.
GTGGTTGCACCCCGTTTCGTACCATTTGTGTCATGCACATACAGACACTATAGCTGTAAACGGCCTCAAAACATAGATAATAGTAAAAATAGTGAAATAATTGAGAAGTGATGAATATTCTCTATTTATTACCCTTTAATGTATAATTTAGTTTTTTCTTTTATTTAATTTTAGTTGTTCTTGTACAGTTTTCTGTCTTTTACTGCCATGCCAGCCCACTGCCCCAGTCCTCCCCACCACTCTCCCATTTCCACCCCCCTAGTTTTTGTCCATGTGTCTTTTATAATTGTTGCTCTAAACCCTTCCCCTTTTCCCCTGATATTCCCTCCCCTCTCCCCTTGGGTCACTGTCAGCCTGTTCTCAATTTCAGTGTCTTTGGTTATATTATGCTTGTTTGTTTGCTTTGTTATTTGGGTTCCTGTTAAAGGTGAGATCATATGGTATTTGTCTTTCACTGCCTGGCTTATTTTGCTTAGCATAATGCTCTCCAGTTCCATCCATGCTGTCGTGGAGGGTAGGAGCTCCTTTTTCTTTCTGCTGCATAGAATCCCATTGTGTAAATGGACCATAGTTTCTTGATCCATTCATTTACTGATGGGCACCTAGGTTGCTTCCAACACTTGGCTATTGTAAATTGTGCTGCTATGAACATTGGAGTGCATAGGTTCTTTTGGGTTGGTGTTTCAGGGTTCTTAGGATATAATCCTAGCAGTGGAATTGCTGGGTCAAAAGGTAGATCCATTTTTAGATTTCTTGGAAAATTCCATACTGCTTTCCATAGTGGTTGTACCAGTCTGCAATCCCATCAACAGCACACTAGGGTCCCCTTTTCTCCACAACCTCTCCAACACTTGTTGTTTGTTGTTTTGTTTATGATGGCCATTCTGACAGGTGTGAAGTGGTATCTCATTGTGGTTTTAATTTGCATCTCTCCGATAGCTAGCGATATTGAGCATCTTCTCATGTGTCTCTGGATCCTCTGTATGTCCTCCTTGGAGAAGTGTCTGTTCAAGTCCTTTGCCCATTTTTTAATTGGGTTGCTTGTCTTCTTAGAGTGGAGTAATGTAAGTTCTTTATGTATTTTGGAGATTAAACCCTTGTCTGAGGTATCATCGGCAAATATGTTTTCCCATACAGTTGGTTCTCTTTTTATTTTAATACTGTTTTCTTTAGCTGTGCAGAAGCTTTTCATTTTGATGAGATCCCGTTTGTTTATTCTTTTCTTTATGTCCTTTGCTTTAGGGGACATATCAGTAAAAATGTTGCTGCATGAACTATCTGAGACATTCCTGCCTATGTTCTCCACTAGGACTTTAATGGTGTCATGGCTTATATTTAAATCTTTTATCCACCTTAAATTTATTTTTGTGTATGGTGTAAGTTGGTGCTCAAGTTTCATTTTTTTTTTTTTTTTTTTGCATGTAGCTGTCCAGTTCTCCCAACACCACTTGTTGAAGAGGCTATTTTTACTCCATTTTATGATGCGGCCCCCTTTGTCAAATATTACTTGACTGTAGAGACTTGGGTTTATTTCTGGGCTCTCTGTTCTATTCCACTGCTCCATGTGCCTGTTTTTATGCCAGTACCAGGCTGTTTTGATTACAGTGGCCTTGTAATACAATTTGGTGTCAGGTATTGTGATCCTTCCTACTTTGCTCTTCTTTCTCAAAATTGCTGCAGCTGTTTGAGGTCGTTTATGGTTCCATATAAATTTTTGAAGTGCTTGTTCTATGTCTGTGAAATATGCCATTGGTACTTTAATAGGTATTGCATTGAATCTGTAAATTGCTTTGGGTAGTATGGACATTTTAATGATGTTAATTCTTCCAATCCATGAACACGTTATATGTTTCCATTTGTTTGTGTCTTCCTTGATTTCTTTCTTCAGTGTTGTGTTGTTTTCTGGATACAGACAGCTCTTTTACCTCCTTGGTTAGGTTTATTCCTAGGTATTTTATTTTTCTTTTTGCTATATCAAATGGGATTTTTTTCTTGATTTCTGCTTCTGCTGTTTCATTGTTGGTATACAGAAATGCGTTTGATTTCTGGATATTGACTTTGTATCCTGCTGTTTGGCCAAATTCATTTATTAGGTTGAGTAGCTTTTTGGCCAAGTCTATAGGGTTTTCTATGTACACTATCATGTCATCTGCAAACAATGATAGTTTTGTTTCCTCCTTTCCAATTTGGATGCCTTTTATTTCCTTTTCTTGTCTAATCACTGTGGCTAATACTTCCAATACTATATTGAATAAAAGTGGTGAAAGTGGACAACCTTGTCTTGTTCCTGATCTTAGTGCAAAAGATTTTAGTTTTTGCCCATTGAGTATGATGTTGGCTGTAGGTTTCTCATATAGTGCCTTTATTATGTTGAGGAATGTTCCCTCTATTCCCACTTTGCTGAGTATTTTTATCATAAATGGGTGCTGTACCTTATCAAATGCTTTTTCTGCATCTATTGATATGATCATGTGATTTTTGTCTTTGCTTTTGTTTATGTGATGTATTACATTTACTGATTTGCGAATGTTGAACCATCCTTGCATCCCTGAGATAAATCCCACTTGGTCATGGTGTATGATCTTTTTAATGTATTGTTGGATGTGGTTTGCCAATATTTTGTTGAGGATTTTAGCATCTATGTTCATTAGCAATATTGGCCTGATGTTTTCTTTCTTTGTTGTGTCTTTATCTGGTTTTGGGATTAGGATGATGGTGGCTTCATAAAAAGAGTTTGGGAGTCTTCCTAAATTTTTTGAAATAATATGTGGAGGATGGGGGTTAGCTCTTCCTTAAATGCTTTGTAAAATTCTCCTGTGAAACCATCTGGTCCAGGGCTTTTGTGTGTCAGAAGCTTTTTAGCTACTGTTTCAATTTCATCAGGTGTTATTAGTTTGTTCAGGCTTTCTGCTTCTTCTTTACTGAGTTTTGGTAGATTCTATTTTTCTAGAAATTTGTCCATTTCACCTAGGTTTTCAAATTTCTTGGCATATAGTTCTTCATAGTAGTTTCTTACAATCCTTTGTATTTCTGTGGTGTCAGTTGTAATCTCTCCTCTTTCATTTCTGATTGTGTTTATTTGGGTCCTCTCTCTTTTTTTCTTGATGAGCCTGCTTAAAGGCTTGTTGATTTTGTTTATCTTTTCAAAGAACCAGCTCCTGGATTCATTGATCCTTAGAATTGTGCTTTTAGTCTCTATGTCATTTAATTCTGCTCTGATCTTGGTTATTTCTTTCCTTCTACTTGCTCTGGGCTGTCTTTGTTGTTGTTCCTTGAGTTTTTGTAGGCATAGGGTTAAGTTGTTTGTTTGAAATGTTTCTATCTTTTTAGGTAGGCCTGTATCACTATGAACTTCCCACTGAGGACTGCCTTCGCTGTGTCCCATAAGTTTTGGGTTGTTGTGAGTTCATTTTCATTTGTTTCCAGAATCTTTTTGAATTCTTCCCTGATTTCATTCTTGACCCATTCATTGTTTAATAGCATGCTATTCAATCTGCATGATTTTGAGGGTTTTGGGTTTTTCTCCTTGGGGTTTGTTTCTAGTTTCAGTGCCTTGTGGTCAGAGAAAATGCTTGGTATGATTTCAATTTTGTTGAATTTGTTGAGGCTTGTTTTGTGTCCTATCATGTGGTCTATCTTTGAAAATGTTCCATGTGCATTTGAGAAAAATGTGTATTTAGTTTCTTTGGGATGAAGGACTCTCTCTCTCTCTCTATATATATATATATATATAATATCTATATATATTATATAGATATATAAAATATCCATCTATATATAGATATATAAAATATATATATAGATATATAAAATATCTATATATATATATATATATAGAGAGAGAGAGAGAGAGAGAGCGCGCGCCCATTTCTTCTAGAGTGTTGTTCAATGCCACAATATCTTTGTTGATATTTTGTTTGGAAGATCTGTCTATTTTTGACAGTGGGATGTTAAAATCCCCTACTCTAATTGTGTTGCTGTCAATATCTTTCTTAAAGTCCTCTAAGATTTTCTTTATGTATTTAGGTGCTCCTATGTTAGGTGCATATATATGTACAATGTTTGTGTCTTCTTGGTGGATTCTTCCCTTGAGTATTATGAAGTGACTTTCTGGGTCTCTCTTTATGGCCCTTCTTTTGAAGTCTATTTTGTCTGATATGAGTATTGCTACCCCGGCTTTCCTGTCCTGTCCATTTGTTTGCAACATTTGTTTCCAACCCTTCACTTTGAATCTGTGTAGGTCTTTTGTCCTGAGGTGGGTCTCTTATAGGCAGCATATGTGTGGTTCATGCTTTCTTATATATTCAGCTATTCTATGTCTTTTGATTGGAGCATTTAATCCATTTATGTTTAAGGTTATTATTGATAGGTACTTATTCATTGCCATTTTCATACCTGTGTTCCTCTCTCTCTCTCCTTCTCTCTCTTTCTTCCTTCCTTTCTTTAAAGCAGTCCCTTTAGCATCTCTTGCAGAACAGGTTTGGTAGAGGTGTATTCATTTAGACTTCTTTTGTCTGGGAAGCTCCTTATTTGGCCTTCTATCTTGATTGAAAGCCTTGCTGGGTAAAGTAGTCTTGGTTGCAGGCCTTTGGTTCTCATTACTTGGAATATTTCTTGCCATTCTCTTCTGGCTTGGAGCGTTTCCATTGAGAAGTCACCTGATAACCTAATTGGGGCTCCCTTGTATGATACTTCCTTTTCTTCCCCTGTTGCCTTTAAGATTCTCTCTTTGTCTTGGAATTTTGCCATTTTAATTATATCTGTCTTGAAGTGGGCCTCTTTGGGTTCCTCTTGATTGGGATTCTCGGTGTTTCCTGGATTTGTGTGACTTTTTCTCTCATCATATTAGGGAAGTTTTCCATCATTATTTTTTCAAATAGGTTTTCTATCACTTGCTCTTCTTCTTCTTCTCCTTGTGGTATCGCTATTATACAGATGTTATTACACTTCATGTTTTCTTGCATTTCTCTTAATCCCTCTTCATTCTTTCTGAGCCTCTTTCCCTTTTCTTGCTCTTTCTGGGTGTTTTTTTCTACTTTGTCCTCTGACTCGCTGATCCCATATCCCATCCTCTGCTTCATTGATTCTGCTTTTCATTCCTTCTACTGTGTTCTTCAGTTCAGAAATTGTATTCTTCATTTCCTCTTGGCCCTTGTTGATAGTTTCTATTTCCTTTTTCATGTTGATATAGTTTGCAGTGAGCTCATCGTAGCTTCCCTGTAGTTTCTGGTAGCTCATTGAGAGCTCATGGAGCTTCCTGACAACCATTGCTTTGAACTCAAAATTTGATAGTTCAGTTGCCTCCATTTCATTTAGCATTCTTTCTGGGGCTTCCTCCTTTCCTTTCATTTGGGGATTGTTTCTTTGTCTTCCATTGTTTGTGAGACTCTTCTTGTTAGCCTCAGTTTCTTAAATTGATCTGTTCTGGTTCCCTGGGTTTGTGGTGTGAACTTCTGTGGTAGAATACCTGTGAGATTCAGTGGTGCAGTCTCCTTCGGGTATCCTGGTGCTCACAGCTTCCACTGTCTCAGCTGTTGGAATGGCCCCTCTTTGGGACCAACTGTGGTTTTTCCGCAGTTGCAGGTGTTTTTTTTTTTTTTTTTTTTTTTTGTCTTACTCATGGTTATTTGAAAAGAGTAAAGAGGAAGAAGAAGGAAAAAAGAGGAAGGAAGAAAAGATAAAATTGGAAAGAAAGGAAGAAGGAATAAAACAAGAAAGAAGAGAAGCAAAAGGAGTTGAGGAATAAAAAAGATAAAAATAATGAAATAATAATAAAAATTATTTTTTAAAAACTCCTGCTGTTTTCAAACTTGTGAAGCCGGTTTTTCTGGTCTTGCTGGCTGCAGAGGCTGAGGGGTGATGGTATCACTTTTCTCCCTGTTCTGCACCCAGTTATCTTTGGGCTACTCTCCACAGGGCTAGCCCAGCACCTCTGGGCCTCGGGTGTATGTTCTGAGCTTCCTGGGGAGCTTGCACTTTCCCGAGTTTATGGGTATGAGCTCAGGTCTCCTATGGAGCATGCGCTGACCCCGAGTTTATGGGTGTGGGTTCCAGATTTCCTGCTTTGCATGCACTAATCCTAATTTCATGGGAGTGAGCTCCGGGTTTCCCATGGATCCTGTACCCTCTGTGGGTTCACATGTGTGGGCTCTGGTTCTCCCACAGATTCCTCGCATTCCCCAGGTTCCCAGTGTGGGCTACAGATCTCTGGTCTTGTGCGGGCACCTCCAGTCACACAGCTGTCTCCAGTTGTGTGTGGGCACTTCCAGTTGCACAGCTGTCTCCAATCGCGCACAGGTGCCTCCCATCAGGTGAGCTCCAGCGTGCACTCCTCCCAGGGCTATGTGTGGGTGCTCACATCCCCAGCATGTTTGCCACTCAGACCTTAACTCCTCTCTGTGAGACTTCAAGCAAACAGGTCTCTCCCGGTGCTGCTCAAATCTTGTTTGTCCAGGGAGCAAGTGGTTGACCTGGCTCCCTTCCTAGATTCCTGTGGCAGGCCTGGCAAGCACCGGCCCAGGGCCTCAGCCACCCTGGTCTCCATGCTCATCCCTGGGCTCTTATTGTTCTGAAGTACTCTCCTTACTGTCTGGTTTTTCAATGTGTGCTACAATTTTCGATTTCCTGTTTTCAAATGTGCTGGGTTACTGTTGGCTGTTTGTTCTGTTCCTCCGTAGATCAGCCAGGTTTTTCTCCTGTGTGTAGGGGGAAATGGAATCTGCTCCCTCATACTGTGCCGCCATCTTCCTTCTCTCTAATTTAGTTTTAAGTTTATATAATTTATATAGCTAAGATTAACAGTCACCTTGCAAAATTCTGAAAATTAACAGTTGAGAGTCAACCGGGGCATACTGTTAGATATATCCATACAGCGTGATCATCCCCCAAAAGGCAAACTCCCTTCCCTTTGTCCTCCCACCCTATCCTGCTTGCAGTGTGTGCTGGATTCCACTCCCTTCTCTTTGTAACAACAAACAACCGCAAGCCCCTGCATAACATATACAATGTTTGGTTGTGTCTATATCGACTGAGGAACACCATGCCATGCCGTGAATGTTAGTATGTCAGGGATGGAGCAGAAAGAAATAAATTAGGTGAAGTGCAACCTTTTTGTTTTCCAACACACATACGCACACTTAGGAAAACAGAGTCATGTCATAAACACTGGTTTGTTGATGTTAGCACAGTCTTTTTGGGTGGGCTTGCTTTGTTCTGCCATCTGTCTCCCCAACTCTACCACTTTATCCTAAAAATCCTCCCTCCCTTCACATCATTAACCCATGTTAATAGTCTTGTATATTTTTTGTTTCTCCATTTTTACATAACTGTTTATATCTATGCACACATACACATATGCATAGGGTTTGTTTAAAATGCTTTATTTATTATGCATAGTATTATAATATATATGCTTCTTTCCATCTTTTACTTTGCAATAGTTCTAATCTCAACAATTATTCTAAATATATTCTTCATTTATTTGGTTGCATAGTATAGTATAATATTTTGTGGTGTGAATGTGTTATAATTTAATACATATGCCCCTACTAATGAACATTTACTATTTTCAGTGTTTCCCTTCTCTTTGAAGAATGTTGTAATAAACACCCTTGAACATATATCTTTAGGTACTGAAGCTTTTATTTCTGTAGGGCAGAATTGCAGGAATGGGGTTTCTGGGTCGAAGGGTATGTGTATTTTTAATTCTAATAGATATATCCAGATGACTTCCCAGAAGCACTTCTCATTTTCACCAGCAATAAGTGAGAGAACTTTTCCATCATCCCCACCAGCAATAGGTATTAACTCTCTTTAATTTTTGCCTGAAACATGAGTATAAAGTTATAATTTATTGTTACTTTAATTTACATTTCTTTGACTACCAATGAGCTTGAATATCTTTTCATATGTTTATTGGTAATTTGAGTTTGCTCTTCTGTGAATTGCCTACTCATATCTTTTGTTCATTTTTCAATGGAATTTTTTCTTTGTCAATTTGTAAGCTGTTTAGCATAGTTATTAACCTGTTATCTATCACCTGCATTGCAAATATATATATATCCAAATCTTTGTTTTCTCTGTTAACTTGTAAAATGTTACCTTTAGATAGGGTTAGATAGTTTATGGTTTGTAGTTATATAGCATATGGCTTGTAGTTAATGTTTACAGAAAATAAACACATACACTTTGTTTTTCCTTTAAAACAATAAGGTTACTCTTTTGGTTATGAAGGTCTTCCACCCCTAGACTATAAATAAATATATATTTTCTTGTAATTTTTTGGTATAACATTTAACATCTACAGCTTTTTTTAATCCACATAAATTTATTTTTTACACAGTATCAGGTATTATTTCAACTCCACATTCTTTTAATTCAATAGACATTTGTATATGTCCATTTACTAAAATAAGCCATCCTTTTTCCACTAATTAATTTTTCTACTCTTACAGTAATTCTGTATAGATTTATTTATAGTGGTTTTGTAGTATGTTTTGATATTGGGTAAGGCAAAAATCCCCCATCTTTAATCTTTATATATGTGTATATAAATTCTAGTATTCTTGAGCATTTTTTCATCTATATGAACTGAAGACTATTTTACCTTCAAGGAAAAGGAAAGAAAAATGCTACTCCTGCTTTAATAGGAGTATCATTAAATTTTATATATTTATATGTATAATTTGACATTTTTATGATATTAGCTTTTCCTAATGAAGAGCCTAGTTTCTCTTTCCATTTGTTCAAAATTTGTTTTACATTATTCAATAATATTTTATAGTTGTATTCATATAGGTTTTACAGCTTTTTTTGTAAAATTTTTCACTATTGTAAATTTTTTTTTACTATTTCCACTTTTAGGTACCTATTGCTAGTATGCAGACAATGTATTTCCCCCTCAAATTCTTCTTATACCCTTGAAACTTATTGAATACTCTCATTATTTACAGAATTTTAGAATTATAGAATTTTAGAATTGCCATTCTAGTGTGCAATCAGACATTCAACCAAAGCAAGGGAGCATTTTACTTCTTTCTTTTTTTGGTTTTAGGTCCATTTTTAAATATCCTTATCTTATTGCATTGACCAGAACCATTTAGACCATGCTGACCAATTTATTAGTGATGGTGGGTGTCTCTATCCAGTTTCTGATTTTTATGGATTTTTTTTTCTTATTTCGAAAGTTGTTATTAACTTTTGTTAAAAGTTACTATATTCAAACATTTCCTAATGATTCCTATTTTATTTAGAGTATGTATTAGGAATGAATGCAAAGTTTATTAAATGCCTTTCGGCCCATATTAATATGATGACATTTTTCCTTTTATTGTTGATGTAATGAATTGTGGGAATAAATTTTCCTATGCTACAAACTGAGTCTCTAAGGGTGAAGAGGAGTCCTCTTAGAGAAAAAGGTAGGCAGCTTGCCATGCAAAGTAAGCAAACGAAGACACTCAGGCTGTGAAAGCTGTAAGTTCCCTGGACTCATGCACCAGGGTGGCTGTCATGGGAAGGGTTTACTGCTGGAGGCAAGACAGGATGCAGCAGGTTAGGAACTGGATAAAAGCTCATTAGGAATGGAAAAGCAAGAAGTGCTTCAAAGATTCAGGTATCTAGTCAGAACACTGTAAGCCCATGGGGGAAGAAAACAGAAAATTCTTTGACCACCAAGGGTAAAAAAAAAATGTAACTACTGCTTAGGTCAAGGGGATGAAAATGAAGATCAGATAAAAGATCAAAGTTGTTCCTTGTGTATGTACCTTTTTAACTGTGCAATCTTCACTATTTTTTAAGTATTTTAAGTGTTCAGCACAGAACATCCTACACAGAATGTACTGAGTAAATGCTCATTTTGGACAATAGGGAGAAGAGGAACTAAAAAGAGAAGACCTCTGATCATAAAACATTACAGTTTGAAGAAATTTTGGAAATTTGTTCATTCATTCATTTACTTACTATTTCGTACATATTTGACACCTACCATGTACCAGCAACTAGGCACTGGAAATATAATAGTAAACAGGACAGGGAGTCTTACTTTTTAGTTGGCAGTGATTTAGGTGATTACTAAATAAACAAATTTGACAATTGCAGGCTGTGACAAGTGCTCTAAAGCTGTGCTTCTCAACGTTTCTTGTGTATGTAGGTGACCTGGGGAAACCTGTTAAAATGCAAATTCTGATTTAGCAAATCTGGAGGTTCCAAGATTCTGCATTTCTAACAAGTTCCCATGTGATGCTGCTGCTCCTAATCCATGGACCACACTTTGAAGATTGGCAAAATGACGAGGATACAGATAGAGAGTGATAGCAGAGGAGGGATGCTTTGTATTCATGGTGGTCAGTGGAGGTCTCTCTGGAGAGATGCTTTTGAGCTGAGTTCTGAAGGAGCCATTGGGCACTCAGGCCAGGTCAGAAATCAACACTGCAATCTCCTAGGTAGTGTGTTGTAGGTGTACAAGTGGACTCTGATGTCCTTGACACAGGGCCTGAAAATAGTGAGAAAAGCGATCATGATTAATCTCATGGGAGTGAGGTTGAGAGGAAATGGGCTTGTCTCTGGGAAGTGATGTGCTGGGGCCAGTGGAATATGTGAGTGGGAGTGCTTGGATGGCAGGTGGGGAAGTCACTCTCACCAGACAGAGAAGGACAAGGAGCTGGAAGTTGTGTCTCAGTCAGAGTGTAGAGAGATTCCAGCCAGAGTGAGATTCTCATTAATTAAAAATATCACACACGCACATGCTCATGCATGTGTGTACACACACACTCTGGCTATGATGTGTCCACACCAAAGAATACAATAGCGAGTGAAACTAGACTCAGTCCTTCTCCTTCACTCATGGGACTAGCAGGTTGGCAGTTAATGTGAAACTATCACTGTGATGCAGCTGGGAGCCAACTTCAGGAGGAGAAACAGCCTCCAAGGAACACTGGAGGTATGATCTAAGAGGTGCCTGAGGTTGCCAGAGCATGCAGAGGGGAAACAGTGTCCAGACAGAAGCCCTCAAAGAACTAGAGGCACTGGTGGTGGCTGGAGACCTGAAAATGGAGGTGGACAACAACCAAGCAAGATGAAGCTGGTGAGGTTGGCAGGGGCCAGTAATCACAGCCTGGCTAGAATGGGAACCCCTATAGGAAGCAGACTGGGCTCTGGGCCTTGATTACTTGAGTGTTGTGGAAATGGTTTTCCTTGGGGGCAAGGGACAGAGTCATCTATAGTTAGTTGTAAGCATGTGCACACATCTGCCAGCTTTGCTGTTGGTATAGTTTAAAGGATGACAGGGTAGGAGTGAGCCAGCTCCTCTGTGACTTTTCTACCTCTGCCATCCCCACTGTTTCTGCCTGGCCCTGATGGCTCTCTGCACGCGGTGGGCCCAGTTCCCAGTTGCTTCTTTCTTGTGTCCATAGAGCCAGATTGTACCACTATCTTTACATGATTTGTCCTTAAGTGCCACAATGAGGAAGCCTCTGCTACCAATGATGATGATCACTTTACACTGAGGTGAGGCTGACCCAATAATAAAGGCTTCCAACCTTTATTAAATACATATCAGGTACCAGGTGCAATGCAGTAAGCTTTCCATACAGAATTAGCTGCTTTAGCATTCCCATCAACACTATGAGATAGAAAAAGGGGAAGAGAAAGGCTGAGTTAAAACAAACATGTGGAGCTTTAGCTAACAACAACAAAACATCACTCAACAGATACTATTTATTGACCCCCCTGCTATGTGCCAGGTAAAATTGACAACACAGGGTCATACAGACAAAAAGCCCTGTTATCATTGGACTTATATTTTAGTTAGGAGAGAGATTATAAACCAACGAAGGAGGCCAGTTGTAAGCTATATCAGATGGTGAAAAGTGCTAAAGCAGGGAGGGGGAGTCAAGGAGGAGGATTTGCAGTTCGCATAGACAAAGAAAGGCTCCATGAGACTAAGGTCTTTGACCCAAGGCTGAAAGAGGGGATGGAGGGGTACAAAGGCTGGAAATGAGAGCCCCATGGGTGTGTTCAAGGATCTGCAAGGGGCAGAGTGTGGCTGGGTGAAGCATGGTAAGGAGGCAGGGCTGGAATCAGAAGGTTTGGGCACACCTTTGGAAGCCTTAGGTGGGTGGGTGAACTTTGGCTTTTACTCTGAGTGAGGTGAAAGTCACTGAAGATATTTGAGCAGAGGGGCTCTCTGATGCATTTTTAATGCATGTCTGTGGCTGCCTATCAGGATGAACGTATCAAAGGGAAGGGTAGAGAATAGATATTATGGGAAACACCTAATTTCTACCTTTCTCCACTATCACATGTGTTCGAGCTCCATCTGTCAGAATTCTCTGGAGCTTGAGAGAGCAAGCTCATAAATAAAAATGTGTTATCAGACCAGGAGCAGTGGGGGCTCTCTGCCCCACTCCTGGCACGTGCTCCCCCTCAGGCTTCCAGTGCTTGCACACCTGGGGCGTGTTGATAATGCTCTTGATTATCTTTGTTCTCCCAGCCTTTTCTGAGTTTGTTGAGTTTTCTATTTGCATACTTCCCTGAGTTTTTTTTTTTTATGATTATCTTCTCATCTTTAGTTTGCCCTATTACTTAAATAAGCATAAGGTAGATGCAAAAATTCAGCTGGATGAGCATACTGCATTGGTGCTGTAGGAAGGCAGGTAGGGTGGTGAATGTGTAGCCACGGGCCTGCCAGTCTGCAAAGGTACCTGTGTTCCTACATAGCTTCCTGCTGCCCCCTGCACAAGCTCTGCAGCCCTGTGTCTTCCTGTTCATGGATGCATAGGGACTTTAATGAGAACAGTAAACCGATGACCACAACTGTCCACCTCACCTCTGACTGGGCACTAATTTGTGAATGTACAGATGTTTTCTCCCATTGACTTTAAAAATACTCATTGAAATAGATGGGTTTCAGTCTCTTCTCTTACTTCCAAATTTGGCCTGCCAGAGTTGTTTGTTTTGTTTTAAATGTAGTAGATGATGTGTTTATCAAATGCCTGGTGTGGTACTGGGTACTTTGTCACTGTGTTTAGTTCAGTTCTCACAACAACTCTAGAGATAGGAATTATTGTCTCCATGTATCAGAAAAAAAGAAACTTAGATGGAGAGAGAGGAAGAGAATTGCCACTGCCAAAATTTACAAAGCAACTAATGGAAAAGGTGGGTACAAATTGTGGTCTAGCCTGCTCCCAAGCCGTTGGTTTGTTCTGTGCCTCCTCCTTTTGGGGAGTCTGGGAGGGGAGGCCCTCCCCTGACTTTCCAAACTTGGTGCGCAGTGGGAGCAAGGAAGTCAGAAAAGGCAGGGCAATCGCATGGTGTCAGATTTATGAAGTTTCTGCAGACAGGCAGGCATGGTGTGTGCTGAATGACAGAATGGGAATCACAAAGATCTCAGTGGACTGGAATGGGGAGTTGAATCTAACACAGTGATATTTAATAACTTTGGTAAATGTAAGGTTTGTCCCCAAGGTACAAAATATTAACTAACAAAATGTAGGTATAAGAGAATCCTGGTTTGCTAGATGAATATCCGACAAAATTTACTGAGCACTTACTCTTTGCCTTAGTGAAGAACAAATCAGACACAACTGTTGTCTCCTGAGGCTGATATTTCTGTGGCTGGACAGAAGCAAAACTAAGTAAACAAAAGTAGTAAGTCAGCAGTGTCGATGCATGCTGGGATGGGATGGGGACAGGTGTGTCAGGTGACACGAGATGATGACAAATAGAAGAGGACCATTTATTTAGTTCTGAGGACTTTTGTAACTATGAAGCTCAGCACATGTTAGTGGCTTCTAAAACCAAATCTTCAAAGGAGTTGTTCATTCCTTCATTTGGTACATATTGTGCACTAATTGGCAGGTACTGTTCTAGGTAGTGGTGCTGGATTGCTCTCCTAGAGTTAATATTCTAATGCAGAATAGAGACAATAAAAAATGCTCAAGTAAATTTACATGTGATATTTGGGAGATCAGTACAATGAAGAAGCATTAAATAGAAGGAGATAGATGGTTATGGGGCCTCCATTAGGGAGCAATGACAGGGAAGAGCTCTCTGGGGAGAGAGTGGGAGCAGAGACCTTAAAGAGGAGATAAAACAACCATGAGAATATTTGGAAAATGATAGCTTGGTAGTATGTACAAAGGGGCTGAGGCATAAAAAGAGTTAGGATTGTTCTAAGTCTAAAACAAAGCCTTTGTCACTGAAGTGAAGCGAGCATGACAAAGACAGTTGGAGAATGAGCCTAGGGAGGAGACAAGGTGAAGCCAGTGGTCATGGAAGAAAGTTTCAATTTTTTTTCCTAATGGAGAAGAAAAGGGATTAGAGGATTGCTGAGCAGCATAGTACAAGGGTCTAATTGAAGTTTTAAAACGCTCATTCTGCTGCCATGTGGAACATATGTTCTAGGGGTAAGGAGATCAGTTATTAGGAGGTAGCAGAGAGACATTTGGACTAGATGGTGGATTGACAGCAGCAATCCTAAAGTCCCACAGCATGCCTCATGTGCCCAGGCAAGCCCTCACTAGGGACACAAGCTGCTAGATCAGGCTCCTTGAGGCTCCTGGGGCCCAAGTAGCTTGTGGGAGCTCTAACTTGCAGGAAAGAAGAAGCCTCATATGTTCTCTCAGAAAGCACTCCATACAGCTTGAAGTTCTCAACTGTAGAATGTATGATGGGGTACCCCCCATAAAATGGAACTGTCTTTTGGAGGGTGGACCCCTTGTAGTAAAGGCTTCCCCTGCTAGGTGAATGTTTTAGGAACCCATCTGTATCCATGTACCAGCTGGTGTTGTTGTGAGAGGCTGTGTTCAGTTTCAGTGAATTTTTTGAAAGACTTTTTCAACGCATTTGCACATTTCATGACAGATGATTTAGGAGCACATCTACCCACACCATGGTTGAGTGTTGAGCAGTCTTTGACCCAAAATGGCATGACCCCTGAACCCCACCCTCCCTATTCACCCAATCTTGCCCCAAGTGACTTTTTTTTGCTTCTTTCTCTGGGTGGAAAAAGTCCTGAACAGGAAACATTTTGTTGATGTGGAAAGGTGAAACAAAAAAACAGCAGAAGCATCAAAATTGACAAGTACAAAAGCTGTTTTGAGCGGTGGAAAAAACGTCGTGATAGGTGTAGTACATCAAATGGAGAGTACTTTGAAGGTGACTAAGGTTTAAACATGTAAGAATACACATTTTTATAAGTAAATTCTGTTTTTTGGGGTCTCCCCTTGTATATTAGAGTAACCTAACGCAGGGAGTCCGGGCCTCAGACTGGTACTGGTCCATGGCCTGTAGGAGCCAGGCCACCCAGCAGGAGGTGAGCTTGAATGTAATGTGCTTGAATCATCCCAAAACCATATCTTCCACAAAACTGGTCCCTGGTGCCAAAAAAGGGTTGGGACCACTGAAGGGGATAGACTCTGGTGCCCTCCCCACTCCTGACAAATTAAATAAAAATCTCTTGTTCAGGACTGGGGACCTGGCATTGATACAGGTTTAAAAGCTCCCCAGGTGTCATGCTGCCCTGCTGGAAGCTCAGCATCTTTGTCACGTCCTTGCTCCATACTGAGATCCTATTTTCCTCTGCTGCAAAACAGAGCTGTGCCCCAGAAGCTGCTTTTCTCTCAGGGTGAAGGGTAAGAACTTCCTCCTCTCCGCACCAGCCTCCTTGCTGGTCAGGCCACTGTTCTCATCCCTTTACTTCTACCTGGACACTCATCTCCTATGCAGGAACATAGCTGATTGCCCAGTCCCAGGAGGTACCTAACTCTAGACCAGGTATGTCACTCCTTCATTCAGGAGAATAATAGCCCTCCTGCACATCAGTTCACAAGAAGTGATGCCTGGGGACTGAGTGGATTGCTTGGCTTCCATGTTCGATTTTCATTTAGTTTACCTGAAATCCCCCAAGTATCTCTCTTCGAAGTAATTCATTTGGAGCTGAACTCAGACCATTCAGTATTACTGATTATGTTTTTATAGGTCCCTAACTAGAGTACAAACACCTTGAGGGCAGGATCTGTGTCTTATCCATCTTTGTATCCCCAGAGATCTTAGCAGTGTGACTTATTTATGGTGGATGTTCCGTAAGTATATACTGATTGACTGGCTGTTATGCCAGCCTCAGGAGCTGAAGCACTTCTGTGAGGGTCTATGCAGGGACAGAGTATTTGTCTCTCTGTCTATTCAGTTGTAACAATAGATTAAGGCAAGACTTCAATTATCCTTCACTTTCATGCCCAAATTCTCTTCTCTGTTCATTCTATTGAAAATGCCTAGTGACAGAGCAAGATGCTGAGAAACGAAATGCTTCAGAGCCTTAGGAAAGCTGTGTAGCAGGAAGGACATATTTCAATGAAGTTATTTTCCACCAAGGCTAATATTGTGCTTTAATACTTCAGGCTCTAGTGAGCTCATCAACAATGTTTGCCTTTAATTTTATCACTTGTACCCAGTCATATGTTACTTGCTATGTTTCTGTCGAGCTCCATTTTATCAAAGGGATCTTAGGGCTTTCATTGTCTTTGAAAAGGTATTTTAAGATGGACATGTGTGGATATCCATCATGTTTAATTATCTCCGTTTTCACATTCCCTCAATTACCTGTTAAAGGATAAATTGTTCATATACTCATTTAAAAATTGATTTTTTGTGATTGAATGAAGGAAGGAAATTGTATATTTGATGGGGTGTGAGGAACCTTCTTCCTGAGATCCCCCTGGGAGGACCCTTAGCCTTTCTCTGAAAAAGCACATGTTCAAGGCCAGAAAGCCTTTGAGGGCTGTAATGTGCAGGAGAGGAGAACCTCTGTTCCCTCAGAAAGGAATACTCCATACAGCTTTGTGAAAGCTCGTAACTCTGGAAGGTATATAAGAGTCACCTGGGGGAGAGACTCTGGCACTTCACCCATGCCTGGCCAATTAAACAAAAATCTCTTGGTTTGGGCTTGGAACTGGCATTGATAGATATTTTGAGACACAAAAGCCAAGTTTATTTATTTCTTGCATTTGCAGTTTAGTATTTGTGCTGCTGAAGAAAGCATGGTATTGATATAGTTTTAAAAGCTCCCTAGGTGAGTCTGCTATGAAGCCAGAGGGGAAGACAATTGACCTAGACCAGTGGTTCTCAACCAGAAGCAATTTTGCCCCCAGCAGACATTTGGCAATGTCTCAGACTTTTGGGTGGGCATTTTGATTGTTGGGGGCTGCTACTGGCATCTGGTGAGTTGAGGCCGGAATGCTGCTAAACATCCTGCAATGCACAGGACAGCCTCTACCACAAAGAATAATCCAGTGTAAAATATCAACAGTGCCAAGGTTGAAAACCCCTTCCCTAGAGTGTTAGAAAAGCAAACACACACACACAGTTATCTGAGTGTAGATATTTTTGCAATTACATTAATTCACATTTGTGTAATGCATTATGATTCCCAAAGCAGTTTTATGTGCTTCACTGGATTTGATCTTCACTATGACCCTGTAAGGGGTATAATATCAGCATCTTTACACATCAGGAAACTGAGGCTGAGGGCAGTGAATGACTTCCCCAAGACCACAGGGTCTTTAGTTCCTCAGTGAACTCTCTTTTTCACTAGCAGAAATGTCAAAGATGTTTATCTTCCTAGCTCTGTGCCCTACTCAAGATAAAAATGGTAATTAATCAGTCTTCACTGCCACTGAACCCAAGTGCAGCCTCAGAATCCTTCTCAACACAGCATACCAGGAAGCCCCAATTGTTTGGGGTTGGCATGTGAAATGAAGATTGTCATATTGCCTCTCCAACCTAAACACCAAACCTCTCCTTGAATTAAGATGATCTTGTTGAAAGAGATATGAAGGAGAGAGTACTTAAGAGTAGGAGGATCCTTGAACATTTGCAGGTGTTCAGACAATCTGTTTAGGAAACTGCTGTGTTAGCAGCGTGTGTTCCTGCCCAAGCCTATGAGGAAGCGAATGTCTCCCTAACCCTTATATTTCTTTATAACTCTATTAGTGTGTTTGGTTCTCACCATATGCTGCTAATTGATATACAAAGGAAGTGTACACAGTTGCATTCTTCATTTGGTCCAAACTAAATACTTCACCTCCTTCTTGAGCTCGCTAGGATCTTCCTCTCAAGTCCGCAACATGAGATACCATAATTACAAGAACATGTTCAACTATGATTCATGAAGCAGGCAGGACAGAAATCAGTGTGCACTGAGTTTGCAGAGTGAAGAAGCTAGAGCTGGCAGCCTCTGCTTAAGCTCCAGGCACAATAAATTGTGACATGCACAATTAAATGCCTAATGCCTGGAAGAGCTATGCAGTGGGAGGGACGCAAGCAGAGCAAGAACAGCAAGCACAATTAGAGATTAACTCCATCTCTCAGGGAGGCAGGTGATGGAGAAGATGCAGGCAGCTCAGTGGACCATTTGGCCCCAATCATTGGGAAGAAGAAGCACAAAACTGAGCAGCTGCTCATTGAGGCATGTGCCACCAGTTTCAAAAAGTTATATGAGTTCCTTCAGAATGAACAGGGTTCCGGGTCTCTGTCCTGGTTATATCACCCACAGGTATCCATGGCATCAGTCTCCAGCATCAGACCTTATCTTATAATTCAGGTGAAGGGATAGGTTTGACCTGACTGGTCTCATTATTTTTGTCTTTGGCACTCACCATAAGGATGCTGGACACATGGGTCCAGAGACATTTTAAAGTGAGGCTGCACAGATATTCTGCTGCTATGAACTTCTGTCATAGTGGAGAGGAGGAGAGGTCAGGGCATCCTCTCCTATTGGGTGTGCTGCAGCCACACTGCAGAGGCAGTATTCAGGTGGGTCTCAGTAACAGGACAACTCACAGCTTCCTCACTTTTCACCAGGAACATGGCAGCAGACTTTCTGTGAATGACACCTGCTATTGCCCTGGAATTGTGGTGCTCACCCTGGCTGCCACTTGGAACTGTCTGGGCAGCTGAACTCTATGGAAGTTTCTATTTTCCTTTGCTAGGCCAGCATCTCCCAAGGACAGGGACTTTTGTCTATTTACAGCTTTGTCTGCAGATTCTTTATTAGTGCCTGACACTCCATGAATGAAATATCACCTACATGTCAGACCTTGCCATGCCCTGTGAAGATATCCCCAACCATCACAGTTACATAGTTCTTCTACAGTGTCATTGGTCTTGTTTTCATGCATGAGGAAACCACGGGTGAGAGTTAATTGACCTGTAGAATATTATACAGCTGGTAAGTAGAGAGCTGAGACTTGTACCGAGTCAAGCTCGCAGGAAAGACCAATCTCTTTTGACTAGTGCTGCTGCTCTTAAGAGGAGCAGATGAGGGAGTATGATTCTGTTATGAGGACCAGTCATTTCAGCAAACTAAGTGATTCAGAAAATGAAAAAAATCATCTTGATTTGGTATTCTTGAGAATGGCATTTCTGTAACTGTGTTCTTGTAATAGTCAACCTCTGGCTTGTGAAATGGTGTTCCAACAAACACCTAAAAATGGATTTTAATCAATAAAGAATTTGGGGATTACTTTCTTTTAACACTCTTAGTGGAATCATGATTTTATGTTAGCATAACTAAGGCTGTAAGTAATCCTGCACTGAAAAACTCTCTATTTATTGCAGAATTTGCAAAATCTGTGTGTATTCAGAAGCTCTCCTTTTTCCCAAGAGACAAACAACTAGTAGTTCCCAAGATGCATGTGCCCCTTTTATGACCATATCATCACTGGAGATGGCCTGCCATGTATTAGTATGTCAGCCTAGTAAAACTAGTTCAGGAAAACGCAAACACACTCATGTTAGCAAGCAGATGCTCCAATGACAAATCTGACCTTGATTGATAAGCTGGAATTGATTCAACACTCTTAAAGAAAGGGCTAAAAAAATCCTTGGAGATTGATCTAATATAGAATTTTCACTGAAGACATAAATAGTGTTGAGAATCCTAATTCATTTCAATTAAGTAAAATCCACAATGATTTATTGAGTCCTATTAGATGCCAGGCTCTACTGGGCATTGGAAGGCAAGATTAAATGGGATAGGCATGGTACTGATTGTCACAGGGTTGGTGGATTTGGGTCTTTCCCCTTAGGGGCTCCTGAGGGATAGAGTGGAAACAACTACTTTCCTGTATTTATTCACATTCAGTTTACATCTCTGCCTTCTCTTCAGCAGCCCTGGATTCATTTATCCATTCATTTATTCATCCAAAATAATCTTCACTGAGTGCCTATTATGTGCTAGGTACTATGGATACAGCAGGGAATAGCACAGATAAAAATTTTCTCCCAGAGAAGCTTTTTCCTAGTGGAGTTTATATTCTGGTTATTCTAGAGTTACTTAAAGGGTTGCCATTTACCTGAAATCACACTTGGCACCTCCTTAAATAGAAACCTGGAACTCTTTCATTTGTTCAGGTCCTAGATCTCATCCACTGATTCAGACCTTCCCTGTGTGACATCCCGTATGGGCCCCACTGATCTCCACTCCATTACTTGTTCTCCACTTTCTGGCCCATTAGGTTTATATCTACCTTCCCACTCACTCCCTGATGATTCATTTACCCAGGCCTGAAGCCTTTGTGGAGATGCCCCAGGCACTGAGCTCCAGGCATTATGCAGCACTACAAACATGAGCAGGACAGGGTCTTGCTTCTTGTGTTAGTCAGGGTTCTTCAGAGAAACAGAACCAATAGGATATATATGGATATGCACAATGGGATTTACTGTGAGGAATTGGCTCACACAGTTGTGGAGGCTGAGAAGTCCCATTATATGCCATCTGCAAATCAGAGGCTCAGGAAAGCTAGTAGTGTAGTTCCAGTCCAAACTCAACAGCCTGAGAACCAGGAGAGTTGATGTCCAAAGGCAGGAGAAGATGGATGTCCTGGCCTAAGAAGAGAGAGTTAATTCGCCCTTCTTCTGACTTTTTGTTCTATTTAGGTCCTCGGTAGACTGTGTGATGCCCTCTTGCATTGGTGAGGGCAGATTTTCTCTCCTCAGTCTACAGATTCAAGTGCTAATATCTTCTGGAAACACCACTATAGACATATCCAGAAATAATGTTTTACCAGCATCCCTTAGTCCAGTCAAGATGATACACAAATTTAACCATCACAGTTCTCAAGGAGCACAGAGTATGGAGTGGGTGAGAGATAATGGATGATATGATGAACTTCGTGATGGAGGTGATCACAGAGAACAGGCACAGAAGCAGCCTGGGCTTCCCAGAGGAACTTGAAGACTGGGTATCATGTGGTGTGAAGGGACAGGTGGTTGGCTTGAGAGGGAAGAGAAAGACCTGGAAGTTGAAGGAACAGAAAAGAGAAATGCTGAAAGAGAAAGCAGGAATGGAAAACATGGCAGGAGTGAGATATGGCTTCACTGTTCCTTTTTCAGTCTTTCCGTGATATGTGCTGTCTGCTACTTTTTGCTCTGCACTTAGCTCAACTCCAAAAAGAAGCTGGTGACTAATACATACCAGGTTCCTTCCAGTCAAATGAAGGAGACTGGCAATAAGCAAGGAACAAACCTAACTGTGATGAAACATATGAACGTTATTCAGTGGGAGAGCAAAGCTGAAACTGGGGTCCTACCTTAGGGCAAAGACTCAGAGCTGAGACCTTAGAGCTGAAATCCAAAGATTGAGAAAGAATCAATCTGGAGAGAAGGGGGAGGAGTGATCCAGGCAGAGGGAACAGCAGGTGCAGGGTTTGAGCAGGGAGGGACCCAGGAGGCTGTTTAAGGAACTGGGAGAGGTGTGCCTGTGCGGAGAGTGTGGTGGGCAAAGAGGAAAGGGCAGTAGGGCAAGGTCTTGCTGTGCATTTTAGTCCGAATGAGGAGTTTAGACGTGGTCATAAAAGAGGAGGAGTGATCCTGGAGGAGTCCAATTCTATTTGCATTTTCAAAGTAATGATGATGATGATGATGATGATATTATTAAAGGAATTACTGATAATTGTTTTGGGTGTGATAATGGCAAGGTGGTGGTTAAACAAAAAGTCCTTATCAAAGGTTCAAAAGAACTATTTGCAATTTAAATGACAGACATTTGCTTTAATAGAGTCCAGAAAAGAGGGGAAAGAGAAAAAACAGGTTGGCAAAATAATAGTTGTTGAAGCTGGGCAAGGGTCCATGGGTTCATACAACTATTCTGTTTAGGTTTTGGGTGTTTGAAAATTGTTTTAAGAGTTATGAAAAAAATAATTTCATGTAGTAAGTGCTCAATAAATGGGAAATTGGTAGCAATTAAAGTTTCTTTTTATTGAGTGTCTACTGCGCTTGGCAGTTTTAAGTCAGTTATTTTATCATATACATTAGCTTAGGGGTCTCCATGATTTTTAAATTGTATGCCTCACCAATAAATTCATTTTAAGCATTATTACCAAATAATTACTTTTGATTATTTACTTACATACTGTCAAATGGTGCTTTACTGAGTACCTTAGAAAACATACATAAAACAAGAAATTATAAAAGGATGAACTTAACTTGGAATAAATAGTATTTAATGTCTTTCTAATTGTGGTGGCTTTGTACTATCATTAGCTACTGTCTCCAGGCACAAGTTACACATAGAGAAAAATTTGTCGTTCATGATAGTGGTTGTAATCCACATTTGAAACCATTTTATGATAATTTCCTTTGGATGGGTTGGGGCAGCATTTTGTCAGCTCAGATTATATTATTATTTTCTTTACCTTGTGGGATGACCCATGAAGAACCCTAAAAGTGGAAGAAAGCTGAGCTCCACCATTCTCTGGTTGTACACTTATACTTACATTTTTAGAATTTAAAAAAATAGATTCCTAGCAGGAATGTTTTTTATTTCACATGTTTATTTTGCAAGTGTGTCAGCTTAAAAACTGGTTATTATAATACTTAAACCACTTACTTGGGCACACATACATTGAGACACAGGTGATTTGCCGGTAGGTAGTGAATGAAATGGTGAGGTGGGGGTGTGTTACCAGTTACCATGCACTGCAGAAGAGAGAAATGAGCTGACATGTCAATCTAAAATGGTGTCAAGCATCTATATATACATTAAATATGAGTAAAGCTTAATTTCCTTTTATTATTTTGAGGTGAATTAAACAGATGAGAAATTAAAATTCCGATACTTTCTTTTTGCACTCCACCTTGGAGTGTGCATGCTCTCCTTTGGAGACCTCTGCGTGTGTTGTTGAGTCCTCATCACAATCCTGTGAGGTAGGCATTGTTATCCTCCATTTTGCATGTGGGAAACCTGAGCCTAGGCAGATTAAATGATTTGTTTGAGGGACATATCTATTTGTAGGCAGAACAGGATTGAAACTCAGGCGTGCTAGACTCAACATTTCTTCCTCCTGAACAGTGCTAGCTGCTAGTCCTTAGCATTGGCCATGGATCAGGCAGTGAGGTGGGCACCATAACCCTGGTATTATAGAGGACAAAGGGTGAACAAAGCAAAGTAAAACTTTCCTATGCTTAGGCTGGTATGTCTGACTCTAAAGTCCATCTGTCTGCATTTGAATCCTAGTTCACCACTCTGCACCTTGGGCTAAAGTCTTTCTCCAAGTCTCAATTTCCTCATCCTTAAAATCTGCCAGTAGGAACAACCACCTCATGGAGCTTTTTAAATACCTGAGTTAGACAGTGGATGAAAAGTGAATATTACCTATAATTGTTATTGTTCTGTATACTGGAGGTGATAGAATAGAATAGACAATGAAAAAGTCAGAATTACTCTCAAATATCAATATATAGGGTCTGGCAGAAATAAGGCCTGCTTGAGTGTGGTTGGCAGGATAATAATATGGGTGTAATAATTTATAGTTTTAATTCGACTATTTCACCTAAAATATTATATGTTGTGCTTGAGTATGATATTGTTATGTTATACAATTACCTGCTTATGATTTTTGTAATAAAAGATTTTGTAATAAAAAAGGGATGTTATTTGTGCCAGACCCTGTGTACTAGTAGGAATGAATGAGTTGCCCCAGTGGTTCCTACAGATCCTCAAACACATGGCTGCACTCTGGTCTTGTGTTTTGCCCACAATGATGCTGCTCAAGGCCTTCTGCTGTTCTGGGCAGGGGCATGGTAATTTCCCTTGCCTTGTCTGAATCTCATCCAACCGTATCTGCAGAGGCTGTAGTCCAACCTTTCTCCTCCTGTCACCCAGAATAAAAATTGGGCTCATTCATTTTTACTACTGAGTCAGAAAACCTGGAGAGAAAAAGGCCAGCATGGACATTGCTTTCAAATTTATGTGACAGGGACACAAATAAGTCTTACATTCTGAGAGCAGAGACAAGCCTGGAATTTCTGCAAAGGTTTTCTAACTCAAAACATATTTTAATGCCATATTTGAGCTCTGCAGCAGAACGGCTACCTCTAGACACTGGAACATAGTTGTAAAAAAATTGACCTGCTCTTAAGTATGCTGCAGATTAAAAAGGTAGAAAATTTTCAGGTGCCTCATGTGAAGGAAGAGTTATCTATTCATAGTACCCAGAGTAACAGCAATGCCCAAAGTGGAATATGAGAAAGCTATGATTTACTGAACATTCACAAGATGCCTTACACTGTGCCAAATGTCTCTATTATCTTACTGAAACCTTTAAATAGTCTGAAGCTGTTACTGATATCACTCAGAATCCAAAAAGAAAACAGATCATCAAGTTAGGATAATTTGAAGAGGGTTTATTTGAAAGGGATCTGACTATTTACAAAGGTGTAGTAAGGTACAGAGGAACCTCAAGGAAGTGTGGTACCCTGGGGCCTGAATAAGCAAAGCTGATACCTCCTCCAGGCCAAAGAGATAAGCATTGGGAGTAGTTGCCTGATCCCAGGAGAGAAGCCTACCTTGAGTAGAGCAGGGGCCAGTGGGGAGCGACACAGCCAGCCTAAGGCAACCCCTTACAGTGGGAACAAAGGGAATGAACAGCCTAACCTCCCACTCCTCCCTCTCCTGATTCCTGCTAGGACTCCACATTGGCCGACACCAAACACAAGCCAGAGCGTCAGAGAACCTGCTAATATAGTCCAGGGTTTCTCAACCTCTGCACTATTGATACTTGGGGTTGTATAATTTTTTGTTGTGAGGAATATGCCTGTGTACTATAGGATGTTTAATAGCATCCATGGCTTCTATTCACTAGGTGCCAATAGCAATTTCCTCAGCTGTGATACCCATGAAGTCTCCAGATTTCCAAATGTCTCTTGTGGGGGCAAAGTTATCTCTTTTGAGAACTACTGGTTAGTCTACCAAGCAGAGAGAAGAGTGCATCTGCACAGAGAGTTTATCTGGAGAAAATATCCAAGAGCAAATTTACATTAGCCTTATTTCACTGCCCAGGAAACTGAGGCTCAAACAAATCAATTAACTTCCTGAAACACACAGATTGTGAGTGCAGAAGTCAGTCTGCAAACCTAGATCTATTTGATCTCAATGACAGAATTTCATATTCATAAGTGGGAAATGTCCCAGATGAAGAGAATGGAGATTTGGAAATGGAGTTCTTGGAAATTCTGGGAGAGTTGGAATGACAGAATTTTGGGGCACTTACATTCTGGACCCAGAGTGCATGATAGCCTGTGTTGAAGACCTGTTAGCCAAAGGAAGCCATCAGACACATAAGGACTTTGACACCTGGGAAACAGCTTTTTAAAACTACTATCACTCATACAGAAGGAGCATTTCTTCTCAGATTTTATCATTATGGGGCGGACTGTAAAAAGCTGCCCAGTCACATCACCTTTTTATTTTTTAAAACCAAGGTAACCATTTTAAGTGTATAATTCAGTAGTGTTAAGTATATTCCAAAATGTGAGAACAATCCAAATGTCCATCATGAATGAATGAATAAATAAAATGTAGTATATACGTGCAGTATATACATTCAGTCTTAAAAAGAAAGGACATCCTGTCACAAGGACATCATGCTAAGTGAAATAAGGCAGTCACAAAACCATGAAATACTGTGAGATTCCTCCCGTATCAGGATGGGTTGACATGATGAACACTACCACCAGGGGTAGCCCATTAAAACTTTCCATCTGTGATCCTCCATTCTCTCTCTCCTTTCAGCTGCTATTTAAATACAACAGATCAAGAGAAGGGTACTCAAACCCCAGGGGTTGGCAGAACCACTAAATGGAAACAGCCCAGGTTCCTGAGTCACTTGTGCAAGGCTGCCTCCCAAATATCCAGTAACATTTTAGCTGAATGAGGGAAAAAAACCTTATAGTGGATTAGTCCATCTTCATTTTTGAATTCATAATTCTCCCTAATACATCCTTTCCTTCTAGAGCTTTAGTTAATGGAAGACATATCTGAGCCACACAAAAATGTAAGATTGCAACTGTGATATGTAGTATAGGGAGAGAGAGCTACATGGTAGTAGAAAAGTATAGTGGGATGGGATTCACCTTGGTCAGGGAGGTAAGAGGAAGCAACTCCAGAGTCCAGGGCTCCCATAATAGTAGATTCCCCTCTAGTCTCACTCCTACCATCTTATTTTGGTCTAGGTTACAGCATGCTCTTTCCTACTCTGCCTTTCCTCATGGTGTTCTCCTTGCCTTCCATATCCCCCCATTTCCATCCTTTTTTCTTGTCAAGATGAGATAAAATTTCAGTATTCAAAAACCCAACCCTGGCTGAAAAGTGGTATATCACAAATGCATTTTTTTTATACTGAGGGATGTAAGTATGAACCTGTGATTTTAAAATAGCATAGTTCTGTTCTTGCACATCAATGGCAACAACTGACATGCCTTTGCCCAGTGCCAACCCCAGTGCCTAGATTTCAGCTACTGATTGTACTAAAAAAACACCAGCTTATTGATTCCATGACTTTGGGATGAAAGGGGGATGGGGATTTGGAATGTCCTCCTGTTGCCAGGAAGCAAGATTTCTTCAAAATTACCAGGGTACACTGAATGGACGAAGAAACCAGCTTTAGGAACTCCCATTAGACAAGCAGTAGCAATTTGTACATCAGTGATGGAAAAAATAGTAGAAGTAATTATGGTTCGTTAGGAAAATTTATGTCTGTGAAAGGCTATGAGTTAATAATGCTACTCAATAATGTTAATATAAACTATATAGGGTAGTTTTTATATAAAAGGTAAATAGGATATGTCCAATACTTGAGTTGATTTTAATAAATAGGGGAGAGTTGGTGTCTCATAATCTTTATAGTAAGAGTAATAATAGCAAATGCTTACCTAGGGCTTACTACATGCCAGGCACCATGCTAAGTGCCATATGTCTAATAACTCATGTTATACTCACAACAACCAAGTAGGTTCTGTTAGTCTCACTTTACAAATGAGACAGTGGAGACACAGAAAAGTTTAACAGCCTTCCAAGGTCTCACAGCTGGTGTGTGGGGGACCCTGCATTTAAATCCAGGCCATTTGATTCTGGGGTCTGCATGCCCACATACATAACTATTTTCATATTCTTCAATCAAGTATTTGTATATTAAGTGGAAATATGTACTTGTTTCTTTCAAAGTAATTGAGAAAGAATTAAAAAGACAAGTGTTCATGAGTCAAGTAATTCCAAAAATATCAAAGCAGATTTTGTTCAAAGTTTAGGCCAGACAGATCAGCACTGATGGTCATGTATAATGGCCAACTAGAAGGGTGGGGCTCAACCCAGTGTTCTAACGTGATTAATTAGCCAGAAGTCCTCGAGAGGCATGCTCAATACATAGACCCAGTTGCTTATCTCCTAGGAGATGAAACCTCAAGAAATCTAGAGATTATAATAAAATAGAAACAGAAGTTTGTACATTTTTAATAATTCTGACAGACAGGATCAGTAAATTAAATGACAGTGTATGAAGCTAAGAGGTGTAATGTTGTCCAAAGAAGAAGTTCAAAGTATACAGTTTTCAGGAAGTTCTCCAAGTTGCTAAAAGTAAAACCTGTGTGAAATAGTGGATCTGGAAATTTTTAGGATGTATTGAATGGGCTTTACTCAGCCTTATGATTGGGCTCATATTATCTTAGGATGTTTAAGTTCAGCTGGTCTGAGAGGTTATCCTTTTACTTTGAGTATGGTGTAACAACTGCAATCAGGAAAGCTGTCAGAATATAACAGTGAAAACCCCAGAAGAAACAGCTGCCTAGCAATAACCCTAAGAAGTTAGAAGTACAAAGGCAAATATAATGAAGCAATGAATGGAATGCTTGGTGTTGCTGTTTTAGAATAAGTTTTAGTACATTTGTAAGTATTATATGTCTGTGGTTTGTCTGCTCTTGAGATTGTCTGAAATTTTTAAGACTCATACACAGTGTATATAGTAGCTGCTGCTAGTATTTTACCCGTGTGCTCTCAAAGCCTCCTTTCCATGAACTCCAGCCCAACACCAGACAACCTGCACTGCACCTTTGCCAGTGGGCTGTCCACAGACTCCAGAACCCACCTGCATATGTGCACAGCATAGACATCCAGGGCAGACTGGAAGTGCCTTGGATTAACTACCTCCATTACCATCCTGAAACAGACCCTGTCCAATGATTGACAGGCAAGGGAGTATAGATACCTCATTTCCCTTGCCCCTTGGCTTTATACCACTTCCTAGAGCTTTTTTTTTTTTTTTTGCAAGTTTAAGTTTCAGTCACTAATTGTAGTAGCTGGTTAATAACATACCTGTCGGAGCTGACTCTCCTTACCTGGACTGATTCTCAATCCCCACCCTCACCAATGTCACTACAGCTCCCAAATATATTATGCATACTCAAAGGTTGATCAGGTAATGTTTCTGCAGAAAACTAGGAGACTACACTTGTAATTACAGTTTAATTTCTTTAAAGAAGGTTAGTCAAATTTGTAAGCAACATTTACATTATCAAACAAGTTGTTTTGGAAATTTTGCTTTATGATCTAATAGATGTTAGCAAATGGATCATTGAGCAAAGCACATGTATTTGTGGCTGTTTGTAACCAGGCACAAAGGTCCCTCAGACATTGAAGAATATATCAACCTCTGATGGTAAAACTCCTAATCCACTTTCTGGAAACAGCTCAAATGTTAGTTTCATGGAATCCTCTAGGGTGAATTAGCTATTTCATTCTCTCTGCTTACAGAGTGTTTGATTCATATTTCTGAAACAGCATATACTATGCTGTATTGTAATTGATCTGTTTACATAATATGTCTCCAAGATTATTCAGAGTTCCTCAAAGGCAAAAACTAACTCTCATTTGCCTTCATCATCCCCATACTCTGATCTGGCCCCACTATATTGTTGGCTGCAATATTTAGTTGTCAAAAAAACAAAGGAATATATACATGAATGAATGTATGAGTAAGTAAATAAAAGGGTATATTTCTTGTTCAATAGATTATATTGTGTATCCTTAAGGATAGAGACTATTTTATTTGTCATCAAAATCACTTCAGCACTATGAAGAGGTCTTAGTAAACAATGGGAGCTTGTTGCTGAAAACTAAACAAGTGAATAATGAATGAATGAATGATTAAGTAAAGCATATGGCCAACCCCAGGTTATTTTTGAGTGATAACTGCCAAACACAGTTTTCTCTTTGTTGTGTTGGTAGAATATAGCTAGT
Source organism: Anoura caudifer (assembly GCA_004027475.1). NCBI lineage: Eukaryota > Metazoa > Chordata > Mammalia > Chiroptera > Phyllostomidae > Anoura > Anoura caudifer. Next base: position 75,429 of record PVKU01002211.1, read on the forward strand.
GTCCTTGTTAATCAAAGAGCAGTACACTTTTAGGCATTAACTTATATTACATTAATTTGGACTTATCGTTTTAGCTTCTCAGCCTAATTTTAAATTGAGTTTGTCATCCATCATGTTGGATATTTCTCCTATGTTTGTATCATTCATAAATGTAGTCAACCTATTCTTATATCATTGCAATAGAGACTCTTTGTCACTTCAGTCCATGGCATAATTAGGGGTATAGTCATCCAACCATCTAAGCCAAGGGTTGGCTAAATCCAGCTTGCAGCTTGTTTTTGTAAATAAAGTTTTATTGAAACACAGCCAAACTTATTTGTTTATGTATTGTCTATGGCTACTTTCACATTACTATGGTGAAAATGAATAGTTATGACTGTTATGACTGTATAGCCTGCAAAGTTTAAAATATTTACAATTTGGCTTTTTACAGAAAAAGTTTGCTGATCTTTGTTGACCTGGGTGATAAATCCAACTGGTGAACCCATATTTCACCATATTATGCATGAGGTCTAAAGGGGGCCCTTGTATATTCCCTGTTGGAATGAAGATACATTGTGCTTTGCCTACAGCTTTTCTCTGTTGTCATCATGCATTATCAAGGCAAGCAATGAAATTTCTAATGATCACTACAATAAGAAATAAACTGTTGACTGAACATATACCTGATCACTGTTTTTGGAATTCTATCCCTGTGGTAGTGAGTCTGGGGCTAACCATCCTTTGCTGGAAAAGTCTTGACCAAAATGGGGAGTTAATCCCTTTGCCTGTCTCTCTAGCCTTCTCTTTATACCATCCCACAAATGAAGCCTCTGTGATTCCAGATTAAGCAAATAACTGGCTTTATCTCTCTGGATCACATTTTTTCTCATCTACAAGTTTTTTTTTAGAGTTAATATGAGGATTAAATGAGAAAATTAATGGATATGAAAAGCACTATGGTCACCTACATAAAAAGGTGCCTTTTGCAAGGCATTGTGTTGGGTGTTTTTTTTTTCCTGCATCATCTCATTTAATCTTTACAAAACCCAGTGAACATTGTCTCTATTTTACAGATGAGTCAGAGAGACTAAGGAATTTTTTATTTTATTTTTTTAGTTTCTTGGAGAAAGTAGTTCTTTTTTTAATTATATGTTATTGATTATGCTATTACAGTTGTCCCATTTCTCCCCCATCACTCCCCTCCACCCTGCACAACCCCCGTCACCCACACTGCCCCCTTAGTTCATGTCCATGTGTCATAAGTTCTTTAGCTTCTACTCTTCCCACACTATTCTTACCCTCCCCCTGTCTATTTTCTACCCACCATCGATGCTACTTATTCTCTGTACCTTTTCCGCCTCTCTCTTCCTCCCACTCCCCTGTTGCTAACCCTCCATGTGATCTCCATTTCTGTGGTTCTGCTCCTGTTCTACTTGTTTGCTTAGTTTACATTTGTTTTAGGTGTGGTTGTTAATTTTTGTGATTTTGCTGTCTTTTTACTGTCATATTTTTTTATCTTCTTTTTGTTAGATAAATCCCTTTAACATTTCATATAATAAGGGCTTGGTGATGATGAACTCCTTTAACTTGACCTTATCTGAGAAGCACTTTATCTGCCCTTCCACTCTAAATGACAGCTTTATTGGATAGAGCAATCTTGGATGCAGGTCCTTGCCTTTCATGACTTGGAATACTTCTTTCCAGCCCCTTCTTGCCTGTAAGGTCTCTTTTGAGAAATCAGCTGACAGTCTGATGGGATCTCCTTTGTAAGTGACTGTCCCCTTATCTCTAGCTGCTTCTAGGATTCTCTCCTTCATTTTAATCTTGGGTAATGTAATTATGATGTGCCTTGGTGTGTTCCTCCTCGGGTCCAACTTCTTTGGGACTCTCTGAGCTTCCTGGACTTCCTGGAAGTCTATTTCCTTTGCCAGATTGGGGAAGTTCTTTATTATTTGTTCAAATAATTTTTCCACTTATTGTTCTTCCTCTTCCCCTTCTGGTACCCCTATAATTTGGATGTTGGGACATTTAAAGATGTCCTAGAGGTTCCTGAACCTCTCCTCATTTTTTTGAATTCTTATTTCTTCCTTGTTTTCTGTTTGGTTGTTTCTTTCTTCCTTCTGGTTCACTCCATTCATTGAGTCCCAGTTTTCCTCCCATTACTATTGGTTTCCTGTGCATTTTTCTTCATTTCACTTATTGTAGCTTTCATTTGTTTTTCTAATTTGCAACCAAAATCAACCAATTCTGTGAGCTTCCTAATCACCAGTGCTTTGAACTATGCATCTGATAGGTTGACTACCTCTTGGTCGCTTAGATGAATTAGTTCTGGGGCCCCAGTCTGTACTCTTGTTTGAGCCATCCATTTTTTTTTTGTCTGGTAGCAGCTGTTACATAGTGAGGAGCAGAGCCCTATGCATTCACCAGGGTGGGGCAACCCAGTTGCTGGGTTATGACCCTGGATGTGGGGGTGGGGTTCGAGAGGGAACAATGGCACCTGCTCCGCTCTCTCAGTCCTTTCCGCCACTTTCCCCAAGCAAATTTGGCCTTTCTGGTACTGATTTCCATTTGGGTGGGCTTGTGTACATTCTAGGACTCCGTGGGTCTCTCCAATGAACTCTCCTGTGAGGCTGGGACTCCTTCCCGGCACCCCAACACCCACAAGTCTTCTCAATCGGTGCCCTTTAGGCTCTATTTCCTGGCACTGGGGCCCTGCAGTCCGTCTCACTGCCTGTTTTTGCCTGGCTTATCTGTGCAAAAATGTGTGACCACGGTCAGCTGCCTTGTGTGCCTCTCTTGGTCTGCTCATTGCCTCCCAGTGCTCCCTAACCACTGCATGCGCACCCGAGACCACCAGCTACTGCTTCTTCCCGCTGCAACCCCTCTAGGCTCACCGCTGACTCAGCCCCTCTTACTGGGCTGGGTGAATCATTGTTGGACTTCCATACAATTCAATCCTCTATCCATTCTGGTTGTTTTGGTGTTTTTTTGGTTCTATATTTTTGTTGTCCTTAATCTTGGTTATGAGAGGAGGCACAGTATGTCCGCCTATGCCTCCATCTTGGCTGGAAGTCCAAGACTAAGGAATTTAATTCATTCAACAATTATTTATTAAGCACTGCAGTTTGCAGATACTGTTCTAGGCACTTTGGATACATCTTTGGACAAAATCAACAAATACCCTTGCTCTAGTGGATGTGGTGTGTTGACAATACACTACACATAATAATAACAAACTGGTTTAGTATGATAAAAATGGTGAGTCCCATGAAAAAAAGGGTAGAACAGGGAAAGGGAGATTGAAAGTACTGGATTGGTGGGGGAGAGAAAGAGTATTGATTTAAATTGGATGGCCAGGGTAGCCTCATTGAGAAGGTTATGGTGTAAACCAAGACTTGAACAAGAGCATGGTTGCATAGACATCTTGGGTCCAACTAAGGTCACTAGTTTAGTTTACTAACAACCAAGATTCCAACTTAACTTCATCAGACTCCAGAGCCCAAACTCACAGCCAACAAGATCAAAGAATGCTAGCTCTCTTCTCAGTACTCCCAGGAAATATATTGTGCACCCTTGGTCTTCATTCTGTGGCTGTTGCCTACTTTAATTCTGTAATTTCCCCTTCCTGAAGTCTTTCCTGCAGGTCAGTGTGGATGTAACATCTCTGTCTCTGATCACATGCTCTGTCTTTGTTTCTGGGCCTTTTAAGACTCGACGCCTTCAGAGGGCCACAATGCCACGTTGCTGGTTTCATTCCTTTTTTTTCTTACTGGAGCAATTTGGGATTTTATCTTTACAGTCTTATTAGAATCTTCCGTGTATTTTAAGTCATGTAAGTATTTAGCATATAAAACTCCATGTCCATGTTTTCTTTTATCTCCTTTATAGTTGTTGTTTGCTCTAGTAGCCAGAGTCACTGCTGTCACTTATAACCACAAAACCATCATATACCAACTTTCAAAAGAAGATAGTTCCAAACCCTTGCCCATAACCAAAGGACGGTGAGTTCAGTTCTGATCCAGGCACATACCTGGGTTGCATCCAGGCACATGCTGGAGGCGACCAGTTGGTGCTTCTCTCTCACATTGATGTCTCTCTCTCTCTCCCTTCCTCTCTATTTAAAAGCAATGAAAAAATGTCCTCAGGTGAGGATTAAAAAATTCATTTCCAAGAATTCATGGTTTTTATCTGCCAGTGCTGCTTTTTCTCTTTCCATATGATTAAGAACCTCAGGAAAACAGATTGTGACCTTCTGCCATCTTGTCATCACTTACTCATCTTTCTTCCTTAACCCAGGGTAGGTTCTCAGTCACAGGTCACCTCATGGCTTCATTGGCACTGCAAGGATAAAACAGCCCCCAGTGTAAAAACCATCCAGACCTTCTGTTTGAGCCAGACTCCCAGCACATGTATGGGTAGTACAAGTCTCCCTTAACTACTACAACTTGTCTGGATGCCATTTTTTGAGTTATGCAAAGTAGAGTTTGACAATGGAACCCACCTTATAGGGTTGTTGTGAAGATCAAATGCAAAAAGATACATACTAACATAGATAATGCAGTGCCTGGCCTGTGACGAGGACTTCACATATTAGCTCTTACCATTGGAGGGAGGAAGAGCACTGGGACCAGACAAGCTTGCATTTCAGCCTCACTCCAGCCCTTACCACTTTTGTGGTTCTGAGTGGTAACTCATACACTGTGCATCAGTACCCTCTGCTGTAAAGCTGGAATGATAATATCAGTTCCAGTATTAAATGAGATAAAATATATAAAATGCCTAAAATAATATGTACGAAAATGCTGAGATAATATTTGAGTATTAAGTCAGATTAAATGTATACAATGTAGCCCTGGCTGGTGTGGCTCAGTAGATTGAGTACTGGCCTGTGAACCAAAGAGTTGCTGTGGGAGACCCTTCTGCGTGGTGTCGGCCCAGGTCCCACTTGGAGATGTACAGGACCCACGCTCACAGATCAGTTCTCTCGTGGGAAATCAGATTTGCAACATACCGAGGCCGCTTGGAGTCTTGCTTTTGCTAAAACTCCCTCAGATTGGGATAGCAAGTGCTTATTGTAACTTCCTAAAATCCATACTAAACCTCCCCAGTGTGGAGCATAACTGGCTCAATCACCTTTCCCCTTTTCATTTGCTAATATCCTTCTTCTGTGATGTGATTAGCAGCATTGGCTCCTTGCTGTCTGTAAAAGGTAACCACCTATAGCAAACCTGTGCATAGTTAGGGAGGACCATCATGTAATGTGACCAGAAATAAAATAAAGGCCTGTCATGGAAGAGGCCGTGGCCTTTACTCCCCTTGAGAGAAAAGCCATGCTGTCCTTTTTCCTCCACTGGACTCGGTAGTCTGTGTGTATGTTTCATTTCATCCATAATGACGCGGACACTGTGGGCGGTGTCTGTATCAGGTTGCCAGTTTGATTCCCAGTCAGGGCACATGCCTGGGTTGTGGGCCAGGTCCCCAGTAGGGGATGCGTGAAAGGCTACCACACAGTGACGTTTCTTTCCCTCTTTTTCTCTCTCCCTCCCCCTCTCTAAAAATAAATAAGTAAAATCTTTAAAAAATGTATATAATGTATACAGTAATATGTATAAACATGCTTGAATAATAATATCAATTTAAGTGTTGAGTGAGATAAAATGTACAAAATAAAAATCCCAAAATAATATCAATTTGAGTATTAAGTGATGTATGTAAAATGAATATTAATCAGATCAATAGATTATTAGATTAATAAGTATAAGGACTGAGTATAGAGTGACTAAGACACTAAGTGTCAGGCACCTAGTAGGCACTTGAAAATGTCATGTACCCATCTTACTATTTTAGTTAATATTGACATCATATTACCAATGACATCCTCCTCAGTGTTAGGCTGCATTTCTCTCAAGGTCATTATTTGCCATAAAACTCTTCTCCTTAGTGGTATTGAGTGAGTGTTTAATAGTAACAATTCTGATTATACCTTATTATCCCTTAGGCATATATTTACCATTTTCAGAATGTCTTTTCTTCAATAATCTCATGAGCCCTCATTTGAAAGTGGCTCGGAACACAAACTGGCAGTCAAATTGGGATTTTACAGGCTTTATCTGCATCAATATTTTCATACCAGGAGGTTAAATATAATCTTCTAGGAATTCCAGAGTTCTCAATTTGCTCCAAAGAATAGATCACATAGAAGGAGAAAGGGAGTGAATGTTATACTATGTAGGAAGACAAAGACTTTCTATATGGGAAGATAAGAACCAGGCATATAGAGTAAAGTATTTGGTTTAGAATTAAATCAGCAAGCTGGCAGCTGTGTGCAGCCAGCCAGATGGGAGTAGTAAGCTGAGACAATAGCTCTTTATCAGCCCTGGAATGTGACTGTACACTGAGTATCTTCCATTGTCCCTCCAGATCCACTCTGCTCCCTCTTCTTGCTCAGTATCTGCAGTGGCTCTTCTGTATGGAGTCCTTCAGTAGTGCCACCTGGCCCTCTACCTTCTGGGTAGGCTGGCCAATGGACAGCTGAAAGAGGGAAGAAGGAGGGTAAAGGGTCTCATTTTGGCTGTGTCCTGTGACTACAGGTCATGTGTCCTCAGGGCCACCTTCTCTCCATGACTCTTTTCTGCTGGGCCAGGGCTTTTTGCAATGGAATTAGGCCTCAAGCTCTGCTGGGACAGACATGACCTGTATTTACTTTTCTCACCATTATACCCTAACACCATGGTTGGCCACAACAAGATACTAAATTAATATATTTCAATTGAATGAATTCATTGGAGATGCCCCACTAAATTGCATTCTAAGAAAAACCACCATCTAAACCTGCCTTGTGTACCAGCTGTAAAAAGAAGCCATGCTCTCTCTGAGCAGTGGTTCTTAGAAATAAAGGCTCTTAAAATTCCCATCCACAAGCTGTGACTGCATCATATTAGTGTTTTCCACTAGATTGTACTTGGGGTCCCAGATGTTTGAGTCTTTTATTTTACAGCATTTGCTTTTCTGTAAGATTCCAATTAATTGAATTGGGAAAAGTTGTAAGCCCTCTCTTTGACAAACCCCACACGCTGTAAAATCTAGGATTCTCAGTCTCTTCTTTGCCTAGGTCCATAAAGCTGAATAACTAGTTTGACTGACTTTCTATGTTCATTTGTTTGGCTAACTAGAAATGTTGATATTATACATAAATAGGCTAGGGGAACTAGGAACACCCTCTTTTTTAGGTGACATAACTTCCTGGAGTTTCAAGGGACAGGATGGGAATCCAGGGATACCTACTCTCACATTCCAGGTTATTTTTCCCAGAATTGTTCAATTTTTTTTTCTGTCATTCTCTCTCTTCAAAGCATCAATTCTTTTCAGCAACAATCACTCAATTCTACATTTCTTTGAATTTATATCTCTCTTCATCCCCTACGTATCAAACATCAATGATACTGTATGAGGCAGTGCCTGCCCTTCCACCTGTAGTGTGCTCCAGTTCATCCCAGGTGAAGGTCTTTGGAGCTACATTGTGCCCACACATCAGGGATGATTGGTGCTCCGCAGAGCTCTAATGATGGGAATCTTCACTGCTCACCAGCCTGAGAATGATTCAGCACAGACTGTCGTGTTTCCCTGCTTGCCAGCTGCCTTAGGTTTGGTTTCTTGGAGGTCAAGTCTGATCAGGGATTCATGTTCATGTGAAATACTGAGGGACTACTCTTAAGAAAAAGCCTGTGAAGGGAGTAAAGGGCAGTAGGATAGGAAAGGGAAAAAAGCCAAACAAGGAGACAGCCTTAGATAAAGTCTAGCCTTGGCCTGATCCATGGGCTCCTTTGGGGCACAAAATGCCCCAAAAGGTTGTTCTTTGAGTTGAGACACTAGGACTGATCTTTTGTCTACACTCATCAGCCAGTTATTGACTGTGGGATGCCCCTGGGGAATGGTGTACCTTTCTGAATGAGGCTCACTTCACATAGACACTTCACTCTCACATAGTGGAGCATAATACCCCATTCCTTAGGTGTGGGCTACTACAGTGACTTCCTTCCAAAAACTAAAGCAGAAACTTAGAGAGCAAGGAGGGGGCAGAAACTTTACTGTGGAGAAATCTGAAAACATTAGCTCAGCCAGGTGACCAGGGTGAACAGCAATGATCATGCTGATACTATGCTCCCTGCATAGGATGAAATGAAAATAGCACTTCTGTGGTCTTCCTCCCTCAAACCCATAACCCCAGTGTAAGCATGAGAAAAACACCAGATAAATCTCACATGACAGCCATGCTACAAAACACCTGATAACACTCCTCAAAACCGTTGAAGTCATCATAAACAAAGTCTGAGAAACTGGCATAGCCCATAGGAGCCTAAGGAGACATGATGACTAAAAATAATGTGGGATCCTGGATGGGATCCTGAAACAGGTAAGGAAAACACGTGAAAACTAAGCATATCTGAATAAAGTATGGACTCTTACCAGGCCATGATATTCAGAAATAACATTAACATTTTCTTGGACCCTCAAGGGGCAGGGAGATAGTTGTAGACCTCTGGATAAGGCCTGGATATCCCTGGACAGGAGACCTGAAATGTTCCTACAGAGAAATCTGTGAGTGGCTTATATATCTGAAAAAAAGTGCATTCTGTAAATACCAAACAAATGCACCTTGTTAGCAAAAGATACAGTGGGTTTTAGCTAATGGTGCTCAACTGGTCACTGTTTTTTTTAAGCTGCTAAGAGCAGAAACTTGGGAATTTAGCAGTCATCACAATCAGGAATTACTTTTAGCAAAAGGAAGTACTGTCTGATAAGCTATAGTCATAAATGTCTATTTCCCACATTACCCCCAATATCAAAGGTATACATTTGTCCTGTGAAACAATTGCCAAGTGACAGCTCCAGGGACTTGAGGCTGCCAGAGGAATCATTGCTAATGCAGGTTTTACAATGTCCACTTACATAACATAGTTGGCTTAAGACTGTTTCCAAAGGAAAGAGGCAAGATTTTGTTTAGTATGGGAAAGTTTTTATTCATGCAAACTGTATGATAGCAAAATGGAGATTACCATTCCTAATTATCTGCTATTATGAACCTGAATGACAATTATTGTAAAAATGCCTCCTTTCTCCCCCAGGGAAAAGTGCACAAATCAGTGCTACTATTAGTGGAATTTATTCTCTGTGGCCCCTCACCTCTCTGAATCTTGCTTCTGTTGCTTCTTTGTTCTTATTTTGCCAAGAAGTTTGACTGTTTTTTTTTTGTTGTTGTTGTTACTATTTATTAGTCAGCTTAGGCATCACAGTGTTGCTATAACAATGAACTTTGAAATCTCGGAGGCTTAAGGCAATGAAGACTTATCCCTCTCTTGTGACCTGCCTTTTCATATCTTTCTAGTTATGTTGTTTGGAACATGTATCCTCCCCCCACTCATATAAACATTTTCTGCCAGACATTTTTTTAAAATTTTATTTTAATTGTTGTTCTTATACAGTTTTCTGTCTTCTATTCCCATCCCAGCCCACCGCCCCAGCCCTCCCTACCTCCCTCCCATTTCTCCCCCGCCCCAGCTTTTGTCCATGTGTCTTTCATACTTGTTGCTCTAAACCCTTCCCCTTTTCCCTGGATATTCCTATCCATTTCTTGATGCCTGAGATCGCATTTTTATTCTGAATCTTTTGTGTATGTGTGTTTTTTAAGATTCAATTTTTTAGAACAGTTTTTGGTTTACAGCAAACTTAAGAGGAATTTATAGACTTCCATATAATCTCTGTCCCCACCCATGCATAGCCTTCCCTGTAATCAATATCTTATGCCAGATCGATACATCGTTACAATTAATGATCTTACATTTGACATTTCATAATCACCCAAAGTCAACAGTGTACATTATGGTTCACTCTTACTATTATAGCCCATATTTTGTGGGTTTGGACAATTATATAATGACATGTATCTATCATTATGGCATTATAATGAGTATTTTCACTACCCTAAAAACACTCTGTACTCAGTCTGTCATCCCTTTCCCACACCAATCCCTGGAAAATGCTGATCTTTTTATTGTCTGCATAATTTTGCCTTTTCCAGAATGTCATGTAGTTGGAATCATACAATATGTAGACTTTTCAGATTGTTTTTTTTCACTTAGCAATATGCATGTAAGTTTCTTCCATGTCTTTTCATAACTATATGATTTTGAAGATGACAAGGAAGTATGAGATAGTGCCTAGTATAATAAGGCTAATCTTTAATTTGTGCGGTTATTTAAATTTAACTGTAAATTAATTAAATTTAAAAGTTCAGTTTTTCAGTTATACTAGCTAACATTTCTAGTGTTCAATGGCACAACTGGCAAGTTATTATCATATTGGACAACACAGAATTAAATAGTTTCATCATTATAGACTGTCCTACATTATTTTAAAATGTTCCAGAACATTCTTGCATATTCTAGAACAAGTGACTGATTAATACACCATGAGTCTAACAGGTTTCTAGGGGTTCACCCAGTCCTCTGATGCAGGCCTTCTTTGGTGAAAAGGAACCCAATGCACTGCAGTGACTTTGAAGTTATGTTAGGCAGAGATCTGTTTTGATTTTAGCTGAATTGCAGGCTTTCATGTAAGATTTGCTGAAACAATAGACTTCATGGCTAAAAAATATTTGAAAACCATTAGATTCATATAAACAGGCTCAGATCACAGAGATGCCTGAGTTCAGATCCCTGTCTTTCCATTTATATGCTATAAAATCTTGAATAAGTTATCTGATCTTCAGAGCTGCACATTTCCCATCTCTAAAGACTGAGATGAAGACACACACCTCACAATGTTGTTATGAAGGTGACAGGAGTCAGCATGCAAGGCAGCTGTCACAGGATCTAGTGCTTATAAGTAAGGGCTCAATAAATGATAGAGATTCTAATAGTCATCATTGCAATTGTACAACCTGCATCAATAATTTAGAAGAAAACTAATTGTGGGTGCCATGAAACTAGAGGGGACATGTAATTTAACACAATCAAGATTCAGAAGGATCTTTAAAAATTTGAAGTTATCGACTTAGTTTACAAGAAGAAATTTAGTGAGAATAAACATAACATTTCATCTTGGAATCCCAAAATACAAGTACATAAGAATAAAATTTTAGATGAAACGGTCTAATGGTGGCATGTGGAGGATAGTAATTTCACTTCTGTTTAACCACATAGTAAGGCTGTATTCAGAAATGTGCATGCCACATACCTATTTGTCTTGGCAAAACCATTCATGGGTCAAGCTTTAGGTCTTGCCGTTTTAGTAAACGCCAAGATGAACTGGAGGAGTTTGCTTTTTGCAATAAATATTTTTGAACATTTCCCATAGTCCAGGTACTCAGGCTACAATAGCAAACACAATAAGATTGGACATTGATCTCTGAGAGCTCACAGTCTAGAGAAGGAGAAAGATATTGAGTAACTAGCCAAAAATATGTATGAAATTAAAACTGATACATGTGAGGAAGGAGAGATCCAGGGTGTTCAGATAAGCTTTACTGGGAGAACTCATCGTTTTAGAGAAACAGAAAGTTTCCTTGGGAACTAAAGATTGAGCTAAGATCTAGGAAAAATAAAGAGAACTTGGGGGAAGAGTAGGTGTATTCCAGGAAAAAGGATCACACCTGTAAACCTGGGATGAGAGGGACTGAGAAACACTGAGTGTGGAGAGGAAGGCTCTTGCTGACGTAGGACAGATACTGGGATGTACAGTTCAGGGGGGAGGCAGGGATCAGACCGTGGAGAGTCATGTAGGCTGTGCTATAGATCTTTATTCTAGAAGCAATTAGAAGTCTTTGAAGGGTTTTAGATAAGGAAGATGCCTGGTCATAGTTGCCCTTTGAGAAGATTACTCTGGCTGTAATGTAGAGAGTAGATTAGAAATGAGAGAAAAGTATATTTCAACATTTCACTTTCAACAATTATTTTTCTGCTACCAGTAAATAAGAGATGCTGCTTTACTCCACTTCAGAAGTGTAGAGCATGATCATTAAAATGAAAAGTTTTGAAATAAAATTTGATTTTATTTTTGTATTTTGCAATTTTTTATTGGAGAAATTGAATAATTTTTATTTGGACATTTACATTTTCGTTGTAGTTTGGCTTTTTGTGACTTAAGATTTTAAAAATTTGGCTTAAGAAATTTTATTACAGATTTATAGGCACTGTCAATATGTTGAGGATTATCAATTTGTTATATTTTTGAAACCTGTATTGAAATATAATTAATATGTATACAAACACATGCACACACACACTTTGCACACTTTGTGGGGGTTTTAAAGTCATTTTCTCTGTATTTTGTCACTTATAAAAGTTAAAAATGTGTTAATTTTGTTGAGACATATAAATGTTTTTTTTCCTTTTGAGTTTTTCATTGCTTTGATGCTTGGATACTTTGAGCAAAATCAGCTAATTTTCACTTTTTATAAACTTAAGAAGTGCCCTGTATCTACATTTAACCCTTTATGCCATCTGAAACTCACTGAATTGACTAGAATTCACAGAAAAAATTTAAAATAATTTAGGATGTTATGTTCTCTTATCTAATTTCCAGTTTTAGGAGGAATGTTACTAGTGTTTCATTATTAAGTATGACAGTTGATTTTACTTAGTTTTTGTGTCACATTGTCAGTTTAACTTCATTCCTAATATGCTAAGATTTGTTTTGCTTTCAATTATGACTAGGTATTACATTATATTGGTTTATTTTTCAATGTACCTAAAATTTACCTATTGATATGATGCGTTATGTTGTAGATTTCCCATGTTTAATTACCCTTGCTCTGAAAGAGTAAACTAGGTTTGGTTATAGTAAATTTTTCTTCCTTTGACTTTTTCATGCATTCATATAATAAATACCCATAAAATATCTTCTACATGCCCAGCACTCTTTTAAGGGTAAGGGCTCAGCAGTGGGCAAATAAAGACGCTGTCCCCATGGGTTTTCCAGTTAGGGATCCCTAACTGGAAATATATGTACAGGTAAATATGAGGAAAAGCATAACACAGTGAGGAAATAGTGCAGGGGAAGCTGTAGTTTAGATTGCCAGGGAAGGCATCTCCAATGAATGACCCAGGTGATGAGAGAGAGAACCCTGGAGAAACAGTCCCAGCTTCCTGGTCCATCCACAAGTTTCTCAGCTCTCAAGGGTGCCTACTCGATTTAATTTCCACATTGTGTCTTCTGCTCTTCACTGCCTTCAAGGAGGGCCTAGGTTCTGCTATTGAATACCTGAATATCTGGATTCCCAGTGAGCTCTCTGCATGGCACCTTCCTCATCCCTTCTATATGCTCCTCTCAGTGGCTCCTGGCCTGGGTCTGCAAAAATCCATGTTTGGCCCATTTCTTAAATAACATAATTTCTAGAGACATCTTCTTTTTCCCTAGGCCCTTTATCCCTTTAAGTTTGTTCATTTTATCATCCACTCATTCAGTCATTCTCTTATTCTTCTCTTATTCATTTGCTCAACACATTATTTTGTTCTGGGCCTCTTTGCCTCTGGGTATGGTTTTGTTGCAAATCTATTAGCACTTCCTTAGAGGGTATAAGGTATGTCTTGTCAGCAGACTGTGAAGATTTTCCTTATGCCCCCTTCAGGGCTCCCTGGGGTATTAACATTTCTCTCTCTGATTACTCAGTGCTGTACATAAATAAGCACAAGCTCAGGTTTCATGCTCAGCAAACAATAACTGTTTAGTGCAGGCCTACTGGAGTGAAGGCAGGCTTTTCTAACCCAAACTTGGTTTTGCAGATACTGTTTGCTGTTCTTCATTGTATAACACAGGCATGGTAGACCACATTGCTAGCAACAGGTTTTTTCTTTAGATAGCCAAATACCTTAGAATCAAAGCTAGTTCTTGCCACAGCACATGCCAATGTTACTGTCTTACAGTGAATGGAGATAAAGTGAAGCCATTAGTGGAACCTTCTATGACCCTAGTTCTGGGTATCTTAGAAGGATGTTTCTGGGGATTGCCTTCCATTTCTTTCCTGAGCACTGTAGAAATAAGGGCACTAAGTGAAATTTAGTAGAGTAAAGGGCTGATGTGTTTCCTACTTTCTTTGGGGGCATTTCCGCTGTTATGGATTAAAAGGTAGGACATATGGTGTGTATTCCAAAAATGTGCTTTTCCATCAATCCATATCATCGATGCGATTAGAGAAAATTCCCCTTGGATTTTTGTCTTTTTTTTTTTTTCTGCAAGGGCCAGCTGCTGTCTGTTGTTTGTATCTTCAAGCGTATTTTAATAAAAATTTGGAAAGTGGCAGACTTAGCAAGCACAGGTGTTCTGTCTCTGTGTTCACCCAGAAGTATCCCCAAGAAATGTTTTCTAATAGAATTCTGAAGATGGAATGTGCTGTCTCCATGAGAATGTGTTTCCAGTGTAAGGAGATGTTCAGACATGAGCTGGGTCATCACTTGGCTGTGATGCTGAAGTGGTGATTCTAAATGTCTTGAGTCAGGAAAATAAGCAGGTTTTACCTTGTGCACTCAGTCTGATGGATAGTTTACTGGGCATCTGGGCTCAATGGGAGAAGTGTCATGATCCATTAATAAGGTCTCTCCTAGTAATGGAGAATGGGGAGGGTAAGAGGCACACATTCCATGTGTTTGTCCCTGGACAAGAAATTGAACTAGAAAATCTGTAATGCACTTCAAACACTGAAAATTCCAAGAGGAACAACCTCTGTATCCCTATCCCATTAGTTTATAGGAACATGATATTAGCCAGAGCAGTGCTTCTGGAAGGATCCATAAATTTAGTATCATAGGAGTTCCTGAGTGGACTATTTTAGAGATGATAAGATACATTGGTGTTATCGCTAGAAAGTCAGTCACCTATGAAATCTGCTGATTTTCTTGATTCCATTTGCCTGTCATTGAATCATTGGTTTCTATTGGTTGATTAATGTATGTATTTATCACTTACTGAGCATTTACTTTGTGCCATGCTCTGTGCTTGATCTGGAAGATAGAAATGGATCAAAGGATGAACAATTCCTAACTTTATGGCTTCCTGAGAAATTGGGATACTTTGAGGGTTGGTGTTGAGGTTAAAATCCTTGGGCTGCATGAAGAGTTTCAGGGTTTAACATGCAGCAGAGCCATCTGTTTTTTTAACACAGGATTTTGTTGGAACAAGGTCAGGAGTAGGCTGGTAGAGGAAGAGACACTACAGTAGGGTTTAGGCACCCTTACTTTTAACAACTAGATATAGATCTAAAAACACTGAATCACAACACCTTTAGTTCCTGTTGGTAGTTAAGAAGTTGGCGTTTTCTTCTTACATTATGGAAGGTATCTGCCCTGCAGTATAGCAGGGTGGTTACGAGTATGGGCTTTGGTATCGGAAGCTGACTCATATCCCAGCCCTGCCACTTACCAGTTGATAACTTGGAGCAAGTCACTTGACTTCTCTGAGCCTCGGTTTTCTCATCTGTGAAATGGAGATGGCAGCAGTGCATACACTCACAGAATTGAAGATTAAACAAGATAAGGCATGTAAAGCACTTAGCACCATGAAGCTGTACTGTACTAATTCTATTTAACATGATTTTGTGTGTGTGTGCATGTTTCTACTTTAGATCCTAAACCCCTGACATCCATGCAGGAGCCAGTTTCACTCTATAGCCACCCTGTACTTTAAAATCTTGTTAATCTCTGAGTTTGAGAATAGGAAGCAATAAAGGTGACAGTTACAATCCTATGACCTTCCGCCACTCAGGTGCCAAACTTAAACTTATTCTAAACCTGCTGTTTATTCAAGTGTACTGCTCACTTCCAAATGTATTGATAGTGCCCTCTACTGCCCACAGCTCTGCAGCTTATTGGAGCTCCTGGGGCAGCCTGGTGGGATGTGGGTATGAGCATCTGGCTCTTTTGTCTCTCCCTTTAATCCTCAAACACATTTTCCTTCCAGTTCACAGCTCCATTTATTGCCTGCATTTCCAGCTAAGTTCTGAGTCATCAATTTCAACCTTTAATTCAAGTTTGTGCCTGGACCTGAACCAAACCATAGATAGATACCCATAAATGTTGTGCAGATGAGAATATACAATTCTCTCGCTTTTGATCGGCAGCAGGCCAAGACTGGTTCTAGGGTGGCGGGAGCCAAGTCTATTAGCTTTTGTTAAATGTTGAACTTAAGTCATGCACAGACCTGGCTGAGTAATTATCTAATCTGAACTGTGTGCATTGTGTTAATCCACTGAGTTCACTTTAGTCCCCTTTTCACAGCTAGGTAGGTGCAGTCATAACTTCCACAGGATGGTGCTATAAATCTGCTCACTTTGTCTTTTGTGGTGGTGCGGGGGCGGGGTGTGGAGAAACTATGATCGAAGTAAGAGTAAGGGCTTCTAACAAGTTTAAGCTCCATTTGAACTCCACTGCATTTAAACCTTTTAGTGTAATTATTACTCTTCTCAAAGAATGAAATGTGGGGACATTGGTGATGAAATGATCAGTACCCAGAAAACCCTTGTACATCATGCCCAGTAGAGTGCAGGCTAGGCACAGGGAGGTGTTGGAGGAATGTGAGGTGATAATTGCCTTCTGCAATGGAGTGTGTGTTTTGAGTAGTGAGGCAACAGTTTCAGAGGGAATTGCCCTGCACCAGTCACATTCTCTCTGTACTCCCATTGTGGCCATTGTCAGAATGGCACAGTCTGACTCCCTTGGGTGAAGTCTAACTTCTAA
This sequence comes from Anoura caudifer, assembly GCA_004027475.1. Classification (NCBI taxonomy): domain Eukaryota; kingdom Metazoa; phylum Chordata; class Mammalia; order Chiroptera; family Phyllostomidae; genus Anoura; species Anoura caudifer. The sequence continues at coordinate 92,138 of PVKU01002211.1, forward strand.
CACATCAGAACTAGAGATCTTGGCATCCCCAAATCATATATCCCAAACACTGAAGCTAACCATCCATATCAAAAATAAATGCAAAATCCACAGTAAAGTATATATTTTTTACACCCAAATGTTCCATTTGCTTCCACACAGCTATACAACGTACTATATCACAGCAGTTTTGAATACAAGCTTTGGAATCAGACTGATCTAGGTTTGAATTCCAGCCATTTCACTTACTAACTCAGCTATTTTGGATAAGTTGCCTCTTGATCTTATCCTCACTCAGGAATACTTATCCCTATCCAACAGAGTTATTTTGAGAACTGAAGTTGGTATTGCCTACAGACGCTTTGTAGAATGAACAACACAATTCATGTTAGCTGCTATTTCACTGATGGTGTCATGATGGAAAAAAGCTGGTCCACCCATTTCAGAAAAGGAAGCAATGATGAGCCCAAGAAAGTGGCAGAGCTGAGTTATTCTTCTCTGTTACTGCCTCTCAGTTTGTTGATCTGTATATTTCTTATTAGTTTTTAAGGGTTTCCATATCTCATGTTCTTGGGCAAGTATCAGATCTCTGGTTCCCAGACAGAGATTTTATAGATCTACATAATATCTACATTGCAGAATAATTTTAAGGACTAAATACAATACTATGTGTGAGAACTTACATATGTATAACTCTAGGGAACTTAAATAGGATCATCAAATTATCATGCCAAGTAAGGAAATGCACACCACCACTTCAGAGGAAATTAGAATTACATGCAGTGTTGTGGATTTTTCATTTCTCTTTAACTTACATGGTTAGCTCTGGTGTGGGGGATGTACACTTCTGGGGCTCCAGTATCCCAGTTCTGGTAGGGTATACATCATAGTTTTAACCTGAGAGACAAAGTCTGTACCATCTGGGGCACCACCCTAACCAGTACTGGTTACAATGGTTATAAGGGTTTGGCTGGGACAACAAAGAAGATCACCTATATTGAATAATTTACATCAATGGCAAAACAAAATGTTGTCCATTTGTGGAGAACAAGTGAAAATTTGACCTCCAACCAGCTCTTGGGAATTGTTACAGAGGGCAGGAAGCACTCACCTTTCAGAACAATTTGGGGCTCCCCAGTGACCTTCTCTAAGGAGGTAGAACATGAGGATGAAGAGAGACCATCAGTGCTGCTCTTTTAAAGGTCACCTCTAAAGCATGATGAAATCCTAGTGTTCACACATCTGTTTAAGTCCTCCTAGAAAAAGAGCAATGCATGTTTGCTTAGGGCTTTTTGTAAATATCAATTGCAGTGATCTATGGCTTTGCATGTTTTTTGGTTTCTGTGACAATGTTTGTTAATCCAGCTAATAAAGTTATTTACAGAAAATGGTGCATGTACTAGTTCTTCATGTGTAATTAAGGACTATTTTCCCCCAAACCTTAGTTACCTGAATTGTTCTAAGATTATTTGTAAAAACTGAAATTTGATAACTAAAGAGAAGTAAGAATTAAAAACAAGTAAATAAATACATAAATGAATGAATGAAGGTCACCTCAGGCAGACATGTTTTCTAAAATGCTCCAGGATCAGGGAGCATTAGGGGTGGGATAAAGATACATAGAGTTTAGCCAAGCAGTTCAAAGTGATTGGAGGAGATTACTGAGGCTTATGTGTGCTTAACTGTGGTGAATAACCAAGTAGTGTACTGTCCCTAGAGACCAGCACCACGTAGTCATCCTATTCCCTGAGTATGTCTCAGACTTGCCAAGGTCTGGTCTTAAGCAGAAAGGACACCGACTTAAGGAAAGTGGTTACCTCTGGGAGTAAAGGGAGGTGAGGCACTCAGCTGTATTTATTTCTTAACAGAATAAGAGCAGGCCCCTCCTCAAGAAGGCACATGAGCATTAATATGACAATAGCTGGTTAGAGATATGGGGGATAACCTACCAGACTAAAGGGGTGGGTTTCCAGTCACCCTTACATTATAGTAATCATTCCACGTGGAGACCTAGAGGAAATGAAACTAGGCCCTTGAACCACTATGTAACTGCTTGTATGACAAAATCATCGGAGCTTAGGAGCTAGAGAGACATGGTTTGAATCCTGGTTGTACCACCTGTGAGCTGTGTGGGCTGGACAGATGACTTATCCTTGCTGATCTATCCCATCTTCTTTGTCTGTCACTGCTCTGTTCAGTACTCTAGCCACCAGTCATGTGTAGGTCTTGAGCCCCTGAGATGTGGCTGGTGAGATCCAACATGTACTGCTAATGTCAAGTCCCCACTGGATGACAAATACTTAGTATTAAAACAAGAACATAAACTATTTCATTAAAATTTTTATATTGATTACATGTTAACATGTTAAAATGATAATATTCTTGATAAATTGGGTCAGATGAAATTTATTGTTAGAGTTAATTTCATCTGTTTCTTTTTTTGTTTTTGGTTTTTTCTCAACACTTAATTTTTATTTTTTTAATTACAGTTCACATTCAATATTATTTTGTATTAGTTTCAAGTGCACAGCACAGTGGTTAGACAATTATATACTTTGCAAAGTGGTCCTCCTAGTATTTCCAGTACCCACCTTGCGCCATACATCATTATTATGTTATTGACTAAGTTTCCTATGCTGTTCTTTATATCCCCATGTGTTTTTGATTTTTTAAATATGGCCACTAGAAGATTTCATTACTTCTATGGCGTACATACAATTCCACCTGTCTGTTGTTCTGTTGGACAGCTGATAGGGACATGAAGGCAGCTACAAGGAGAGCCTTACTATGTGACAAACACTATAACCTGAAATCTCTCAGCAGCTCAACATGCTAGTTACTATATTTATTCTACCATTTTATAGATGAGGCTCCCAGACAAGAGATTATTTGCTCATGGACAAACAATTAATAAGTGCCAGGTGGTGATTTAAACCCAAGTGTTTGGATTCAGAATCCCAGTGTATTACTATTAAGTACTGCAGTCAGGAGTGCTCAATAATGTCTTCCTTGAAGATAATTTTTCAAGGATGAAATGCAATGTTGTGGGTGAACCCTTAGCTTAGGGGCCTGACGTAGTAAGGACTCTAGAAATAAAAGCTGCTATTATTGTTTAAAAGATTGTCATCTTAGATGACAAGAAGAAGGAGAAAGAGGAGGAAGAAGAGTGGTAGGGTTTGGGGAGAAGGAGGCGAAAAAGGAGGGAGGAGGAGGAGGGAGTCATATTATCATCATCACGGCCACCACAAAGTGCCAGGTGCTATCTTGGGCATTTCCCGTACATTATGTAATTTAACACTCACAGCATGCCTAGCCAATATTCACTCACCATTTTAGTCTCAACTTTTTGCTGGTATGAGTGTAGCAAAGTCTAGCTGGCAGTTAAGTGCTCTATGCCACTTTGCCAACCTTACCATGATACCATGGTGTCTTGGGTGGATAGGAAGCTTGAAGGCAAAGGAGGTGCTGGTAGGGGCTGGCAGTGAAGGAGCACATGATGGAGATGAGGGGTGGACAGGGTTTGGGTTTTGTAAGAGAAGAGTAGATGCTCTACATTTAGCATCTGACTCACTCAGGAGGTTTGGAGCACTGCTCTAAGCAATTAGAAACTGTGAATACTAAGGGAGGCATGACCAGTTGTTGAAGATATCATTGAGGGCAGTGGAAGGAAACAAAAAGAAAGATGATGGAGCCTTACTAATAAGAATCATAACGTGTTGACAAATGCCAGCAGTAATGGAAGAGTGATATTTTCCTTTAAAGGAATTCTAGAACCTTGTTTCATGTAACAGCCTTGCCTCAAAAATAAGAGAAAAGAAAGTGTACTTTAATTGGACTAAATAAAGAATCAAGCTCATGAGGCAATTTCACAAAAGCCGTAAATGAGAAAGATGTGAACATAGTGTGTTTCCTGGGGGCTTAGAAACTTCCAGTAACAGAATTTATACCTGAACCTAGCCCTGGTCAAGGTGTACAAGGCACAAAGTTGGTGGGAAGCCATTTCTGCTGCTCTCTGCTGCCTTCTTCAACTCAAAGCACAGAGCCTCTCACTCATGAAAGACCAAGACCAAATTACCCAGCCCTTCAAAGGACCAGCATTCATTTAGTTGTATTCCACACCAGGCCCAGTTCTAGCTGGATGTTTGCTGTATGATATCCCCTAGAACCCTTTCTCTAGCCCTCTGAAGTATTTATTTTTACCCCTCATTTTATAGGTGAGATAAAATTATGCTGTCAGGCCATTTAATTACAAGTTGGTAGAGCCAGAATTCTAAATTAGGTTGATGTACTTCCAAAGTCTTGCTGACTTGACAATGTCATGTGGTCTATGTGGTCTTTTCTTTAAAACCCATGGTCATGACCAGAGATTTCTTTACCTGCATGAAAGAGGTCTTGCTACTATTACCTGTCAGAGTACAGGGCTGGCTCACTTCAACCTGCATCCAGGGCTAACTCTGAGAGTCAGGGTGGAAGGGTGAATAGGGAATTGCATTTTTGTTAAATGCAACTTGTACTTGTTTGGAAGAGAGAGAGAGAGAGGAAGGAAGGAAGGAAGGAAGGAAGGCAGGCAGGAGGGAGGGAAAGGGAGGGAGGGAGGGAGGGAAAAGAAGAAAAAGTAAAAAATAAAAAAAAATCACAAGTTGCTCAATAACATCTGTAAATAAAATTAGTTGTCAATAAATTCATACTATATAGATATGCTTTGTGTCCATATAGTGTACATATACATGTGAATGCTTGTTAGGTTATTAAATTTTTTCAGTGTCTATTGTATTTTATAAAACTTAACTGTCCCTTTACAGCCTCTAAAAAATCTAGTATTTGTCAGTTGCCTTTTAAAAAATAAAATGATTAATTGATAGATTATTTAAATTGTTTAAGTAGCAAGAACATACATCCTAATCATCAATAATCAAAACAATACCCAAAATGTGAAAACCCCATCCACTTGTCCCATAATGCCTCCAAGCTGCTCCCCTTCCCAGAGGCAACTACCACTATCAGTATGAATCTTTGTAGCCTTTTTTCCTAGCATTTTCGTGTATAGGTTGCATTTTCTGCAACTTCTACTTTTATGTAATTTGCCTTCTTTTTCTTGGTGTCCATATACTACCCCAGTGCACAGAGGTAACAGAATTCATTTAACTATCCTCTGCTTGTTAGACATTTAGGTGTGTCTAGTTTTTCACTGTTATGAGGTTATTACTTTATTTGTTTCATTCTAGGGAATGCTTGATGTTTTACAATCAATATATGGTTAAGTAAATATTTAAGATTTTATGTTGATATTTTGTTGTCAAGTACAGAACTTTGCTATGCAATTCACCTCAAATTATATATGTATTATCACTTTCTAAGTTTAAGTTTACAAGGCCACAATCATAAATGTTGATTGTTTTTCTAGACAATACACTTTCAGTTTCCATAGCTAACAGTTAGTAAACAGTAGTGATGACCCTGCCTTGGATGTTTGAGAAATGGTTACGATACGTAATCTGAGAAAATAGAAAATGGCATGTTGGAAATTAAAAGTTCTAATTCTGCCTTTTCCCTCCCTGTGGAACCTTATAAAATTGAAAATAGGCATGAAGAACCAGGTGAATATCAACTGAAACTTCAGATGTATTAGTAAGCAAGGCCAGGACCAAACCCTTCAATTCTGATTCTTTGATTAGGTGTGCTAGAGAACGTAACCAGGACCTGAGGTCAAAATGAGTGTTTTTGCAGGTAACTCCTAAATCTAGGCCTTGGACCTATCGGGAGTGAAGCTGGGTTTTCAATAATTATTCGTAGCAAGTTTCCAGCCAGCGGAGGGTTTCCAGCTGCCCAGTGACCTGTCATATATGGGGGAATACAGTTATGATGCCTGTGTATTGATCCTTGGTAAATTGCCCAAAGGATGTCAAACTTTCCTCAGTCTTCACAATAAAATTAGTCTGTGACCCTCCCATAGAAATGCGTGAGTGAGGATGAACAAGGGAGGCAGGCAGAACTACAGTCTCACTCTGTCCCAGGGAATGGGTAGAGGTACCCTCATGGAAACATGGAAGGAGGACAATTGGGTCTCCCCCACCGTAGCACATGATCTGGCCTGCTGGGTATCTTCATTTAAAATTACAGATTTTCCAAAAAATAATATTAATTTTTGTTATAAAAAATTATGGAGTTCAATTGTGTCCCTCAAAAAGATAGAACCATATCATATGACCCATTTTTTTGTGATAACTTTGTGAATATACAAATTGATAACTTTGTCAATGTTATCTTATTTGTAAAAAGATCTTTGCAGCTATAGTTAAGTTAAAGATGCTGAGTGAGATTATCTTAGATTAGCGACATGGATCCTAAATCCAATGACAAGCATCCTTATAAAAGACAGAAGGCACAGAGAAGGCCATCTGGAAGCAGAGATTGGAGGGGGGCTGCAGCAAGCCAAGGACCACCTGGAGCCATCAAAAGCTGGAAGAGGCGAGGAAGAATTCTCACCTGGAACTGTCAGAGAGAGCATGGCCCTGCTCACACCTTGATTTCAGGTTCCTGGCCTCTAAAACTAGAAGAGAATAAATGTCTGTCATTTGTTACAGCAGCTGTAGGAAATGAATACATTTACCATAAGAATAAAATCAGGATGTGGTATTCTAGCCCAAGGTAGAAATATGAGAATATCTAGATAAGGCTGGTTGCCTTTGCTCTAAAATCAGCTGATTCCTATCACTTTTTAGAGCCATCGTCCTCCCCACCCCCACCCCACCTATTTATGTCTGTTTATAATTTTCTTTCACCTAGAGCTTTTCACTGGAGCTCATTCATGGCTGCCCCTGCTGATGGCTTGATCCACTTGTGCCAGGAGGCAGGCAGGCCTTTTGTGAGATGTTCTGACCACAACTCTCTTCTGCTTACCAGTTCTTTTGGGGATCTGACTTTGCTGCATCATCATTTTGATTGACTATTAGTCCAACTCCCAGATTCAACTCTTTATACATCTTGGTTAAAGCACAGTGAGAAGATAACAAAGGCTCTCTACTTCCACTGGTAGCCTGTGTTCTCCAAGACAAGCTCCTTCTATTCAGGAGAAATGCATGTGGGAAATTTATCACTATATGTCAAGCAACTCAATTCTCAGATTACCCACATTGGCCCCTCTGTCATAGCACCAAATAGTTTTGCAAAGAGTAAGCTTTTTAGCATCTTTACCTTCTTTGGTTGTTTGTTAGCAGTTGGTGGTTTAAAAAAATAAAATTATTGAATGTTTTGGGGTGACATTGATTAATAAAATTTTATAGGTTTCAAGGGTACAATTCTATAATATATCATTTGGGTATTGTCTTGTGTACTCACCATTGCAAGTCAAGTCTCCTTCTATTGCCATTTATCCACCCTTTACCCTCTTCTTCTTTGCAACTTCCTTTTCCCTCTGGTAATCACTATACTGTTTTCTGTGTCTACGAGTTTTTTTTCTTTACTTACTACCTTTACTTTTTCACTCATCCTCCCAAACCCCCTCCCCTCTGACAGCTGTTAGTCTTCTCTGCTTCTATGAGTCTGTTTCTATTTTGTTTGTCAGTTTATATTCTTCATTAGATTCAACATATAAATGAAATCATATATTTGTCTTTCTCTGTCTGACCTATTTTACTTGGGGACCAAGTCATTCACCTTCTTAGTTGGAAATTTATTAAACAACAAATTGAGCAAAACAGAATAGTTTGGAAACAGTTGTTCTTCCAATGTTCAGTTCATTATTAAACTTGCTCCAGACCATTGGTGTCCTATCACTATGGGGGAGATAGATAGATAGAGAATCCTTTAGGGTAGGTCTTCCCAAACAGCAAGGGGTCCTTCAGCAAAGATTCTCAATGTGCCAGCTTCAGGGATGTGCCACTACTATAGTCATATGGTGCTTAGTTTAGTCTTAAAATTTTTAATTTCTGAATAGGGGCCCCACATTTTTATTTAGCACTGGGCCCTATAAATTGTGGAACTGGTCCTGGTAACTAGCATGGGCCTGGGACAGCTGATCCCTCCTACAACAAACTACATCCTCCACTGTCTGGCACACACTGAGGTCCATTGTTCATTTATATTCTTTTTTGTTATATGATGTGGCCTGAAAGACTCCAGGAAGCAATGCTCTAAGTTAAACATATAGGCTCAAGAAATGGTTCTCAGCTGCAATGATTTTTTTCATACCCCAACCTTTGGAGATACATTGCAATGTCTGGAGACATTCTCAGTTTTCACAACTGGGTGATGCTACTGGCAATTGTTGGGTTGAGGTGAGAGATGCTGCTAGTATCCTGTAGTGCTCAGCACCACTCCACTACAAAGAATTATCTGGCCTCAACTGCCAACAGTGCTGAGGTTGGGAAACCCTGGGCTAGAGCCCAGCCACTCAAAGGTTACCCTTTCACCAGCAACCTCAGAAATACCAAGGACCTTATTGGAAATGCAGAATCTCAGGCAACACTCAGACCTATGGGAGTCATAACTGGCTTCTTAATAAGATCCTCAGGTAATTTATACAAACATCAAAGTTTGAGAAGCACTAGAAAAGAACAAAATGAACCTGGTTTATGCTTAAGTGTCTGCAGGTTTCTGATTATATGACTGCCCTTCAGAGTGGGCTATCCCAAGTTTGACCAAACAGGGAGAGTGTGATTTGAGGAGAAAAAGCCCACTGAAAACTAACCCAGTACAGAGCCACAATTTAGAAGGCAAGGCAGGAGAAGAAATGGGGGAAGGGTCTGCAGGGGGAGCCAGGGGGACAGAAGACAGGAGGAATGGTGGTAGGAGTAGTGAGATGGGGTCAGTGGTGCTCAGATCATGGAGACCTGAGGAGGGTCTGAAACCCCTTTGCAGGTAGCCCATTGTGTGAGGTGGGTAGGGAGGCTTTTTCTAAAGGAACCGTGATGGTGAACACATGCACTTGTGATCAATGGAGACCACTCTATGTCTCGTTGTGAGAACTACTAGAGTCTGCCAATAATTGCTCACGCTACCATAACACAGTACCTCAGACTGAGTGGCTTAATCAGAGAACTTCATCTCCTCACAGCTTTATAGGCTAGAAATTACAATCAAGGCATCAGCAGGGTTGGTTTTGTTGGAGGCCTCTCTCCTTGGCTTGCAGATGGTCTTCTCTCCATGTCCTCACATGGCCTTCCCTCTCTGTTTGTGTCCTAATCTCCTCTTCTTACAAGAACACCCATCATATTGGATTAGGGTCCACCCATATAACCTCATCTTAACTTAATTACCTTTTAAAAGACTATCTATAAATAGTCATATTCAGAAGTACTGGAAGCAAGGATTTCAACATATGGATTGGTGCAGGGAACAGTTTAGTACACTGGCCTCTGCTCCTAGGTACTGCTTAGCATCAAGTCCTCCCAGTCATCTTCACTGGGCTCTCTTAGCCACCAATTTTGGGCCTTTTCCCATATGATCTTCCCCATTGAGACCTGAGGTTCAGTAGCTCCTGGGAAGTCTAGCATCCTGTTCAATATTAAACTATGGGCTCTGAGCTTTTGGAAAACAAAGTTAGTTACAAGCCATTCCTCTGCTTTTCTCTGCAGGAAACATTTCCTTCCCTGTGAGTACACCACACCATATCAAGGATCTGCAGGTTAACCAGGGCAATTATTAGTAAATGGTTAGAGCATGGTTGTCTCAAGGTTCTGATAGATAAATCAAAGGAATATAAATGCAAATGCATTTTTATAGCACACTGCAGCTATTATAGGGCATAATGAACAGTCATTAAACATATTAGCTGCTGATTTTATAATCAAGTGCTAACATTTTCAGGATGCTAACCTAAGTAACAGGAGATATTGGCCATTTGCAAAACATGTTTAAACAAAGAAGATTCAGAGACAAGAAGTGCCTCTCATCTTAATTATGCTTTTGCATCATAAATACCTTGTGAACAATGCCTTTGCAAAGCATAATAGATGTGGAGCAGCTGTAGAAAACATTTCACTTCCTTTGTTTGGAAACAACATTTTACATTTAGAAAGAAAAATTCTGTCCAGTTGATTTTATTCCAAGGGGAGGGCGAATCTGAGAGAGCAGTCTCTGCTGTCTGAGGAATATCTATTCATGTCCATCAAACACTGGCAAAACTTTGGAGGGAATGGTTTGAAATTGTGCTTGTTTTTCATCAGTGCTGCTCTTCAGGGTCTCTGGGTGGCTGCTGAGTCTGCAGGGCACGGTGGACTGTTGAGCAGCATGCCCTGCCCTTCATGACCAAGGAGTTTACTTTCATGAGTGGAGGGAGAGCTTCATGTTTTGTTTTCCTGCAATTTTCATAGGCCATCAGCATCAGCCCACACTTGTTTTTTCAGATAGGTAAAATAAAATTACTGATCAGTCCACATATCATATTGGGAGCCAAACTAGCCCAGGGTCTGAACTAATCATACTAAGGCAGGTAACACCTCCTACCTTTCAAAATTCTTAGATATGATTGTGTGGACAATGGACCTAGTAATGGCGAACATAACCATGGAACTTCTGAGACACAGCATTCCCTACCTTTCTGTGTTGACCCCCTTCAGAGGACAAGTCATCTGTCTGTTTTTACCCTCTGTCAGTTACTATTGCCATGTAACAAACCATCCCCAAATTTAGTGGTTTAAACTGCAGCACTACCCTACATCCCATGAGTAAATGATGACTGGATGGTTCTACTGCTCTGAGTCAGGTGTGGCTGATCTCCACGGGGCTCACTAATACCTCTGTGGTCAGTTTCAGTTAGTAGGTGTGTTTTGAGCCTAGTTAGTCTGGAATGACTTTTGTTGAGATAAGTCAGTTTTTTTCCCAAGTGTCTCTCCCACTCCTCCCACAGGTAAACCTGCACACATTTTCATGGCACTGACATGGGTTTAAGAGAGGAAACAGAATTGCACAAATACTTTATCAGGCCTCTGGCCCCATTAGCCATAGCAAATCACAAGAGAATTAGAGGTTCTACTAAAGACTTAGATCAAGGAGGCACAGAAAATTAGTGTTTCAGTGCGATCAATTTAGGCACAATCCTCTGTTCCATAGACTGTCCACTGATCACATTCAGTTACTGAGTCTAACTGAGGTCCAACGGGCCTGAGTCAGAGTAACTAACATTACTCTGCTCAACTTCCCTCTTCCCTGAAGGGATGAGATTTTATTGTTTGTGTGCCCTATCCCTGGTTGGGGAACTGGCATGCTTAAGGTCATGAGACTATGGCACCCCAGGGGAATAGACCAAGATTGCATCTTCCATACCTGGAACATGTTGGGTTGGGGACCCAAACAGTGGAAAAGACAAATTCTCTATTCCCAAGGTATAGCTTAATTAGACTCAGATTTATCATTGACCAAAATCTCCCACAAGAGAGGCCCTTGCTCCTCACTCAGTGTGGATATTTGCCTTGATCACACCTGAGTTATTTTGCCTGTCTGGCTTGGCACTGACACAGTCTTTGGTGAACTGGAGAAAATTTGAATTGTCAACAAACAAATATCGGAGCAGTAGACATGGTTTAAGATAAAGAGCCCTTTGGTTACCCTTCTTGAGTTGAGAGAGTTTTTAGACTTTTTGGTCCATAAATTAAATTCATTCACCCATGGAGTATTAGATCTGGGAAGGCTTATTAGGTGTTTTGTCTACTTGCTCAATATCTCTCCAAATTGTGCCTATTTCCTTCTCTGTTAAGTATTCCTTGAGTAGTTATAATTAGCTAAGCCCCATGTGTATGACCCATTGCACTTATATAATAGACTTAATTCTTTTTTCATTTGTTCCCTAAATATGTATTGAAATTCTTTCTGTGTGTCAGGCACTCTTTAGGAACTGAGTAAAGACTTTGGAATAAAAGTAAGGCCTCCACTCTAATGGAGCTTGTATTTGGAAGGGTGGATTCCATAAGGAATAATCAAATAAATATTTACTATATCAGATGCGAAGGAGAAAAATAAGCTTGGGTAAGGGGCAGACAATGATGGGTGTGGGTGTGTGTGGGGGTGTGTGTGTCTGTGTGTCTGTGTTAGACAGGTGGTCAGGAAAGCCTTTCTATAAGTTGCATTTGGGCAGAGACCTAAACTACACGAGGGAGTGGGCTACACTGCCATTTGGGGGAACGCTTGCTAGGGAAGCATGTGGAACAGGCTTGGCTTCTTTGAACAGCAATGAAACCAATGAGGTTTGATTTAACAGGGAGAAACTGGTAGAGCATGAGATCAGAAAGGTAGCGGGGCTCCTGATTATGTTGGGCCTTGTAGGTCAAAAAAACAACTTTTAATTCTTCTATGTGAGATAGTAAGTGTGGTAGGCAGAATAATGGCCCCCAAAGATAGCCCTGTCCTAATCCCCAGCACCTGTGAGTATGTTAGTTTATATGGCAAAAGGGACTTTGCAGATTTGATTCAGATAAGAATCTTAAGATGGGGGGGATCATCCTGGATTATTAGGATGAGCCCAATGTAATCACAAGGGTCCTTATAAGGAGGCAAGTGGGTCAGAGTTAGAGATGGAGATGAAATGACAGAAGCAGAGGCTGAGGTGATACAGGCTCCTGAGCTGAGAGGTCTAGGCAGCCTTTAGAAGCTAAGAAAGTCATGGAACAGATCCTCCTCTGGAGCCTCCAGAAAGGAACTAGCCCTGCTGATACCTTGGTTTTAGTCCGTGAGACCTATTTCAAACTTCTGACATCCAGAACTGTAAGATAATCAGTTTGTATTGCTTTAAGTCACTAAGTTTGTAGTAATTTTTTTACAGTTGGAAGTCACTAGAGGGTTCGAAGAGACCTGTGATATGGCATGACTTACATTTAAAAAACATTCACTAGCTGTCTATGTGGAAAATGGAAAGAGGAAAGCCAAATATAAGAGTTTGCCAGAGTCCAGAGACGAGATAATTATGCTTGATCCAAGGTGATAACGGTGGAGGGAAGTGCTGAAATCTCCTCCATGCATTTTAAAAATAGACCCCATAGGACTGAATATGTAAGAGATTGGTTTTAGGGGCTGGGAGAAACTGAGGGGTAAGGATGAACCCCAGATGCTTGGCTTAAGTCCCTGAAAAGAAGGAATGTTCTTTATTGAGAAGGGTTGGGGGGAAATCAGTGTTGGAGGTTTGGTGTCTGTATGTGGGAGAGTGGATCAAGAATTCAGTTTGGGCATATTATATTTGAAATGTTTGTAAATTATCAAAGTGGAGGTGTAAAATAGACTATTTTTTAAAATAAATCAGGAGCTCAGGGGAGTGTTCTGGGCTAGAGGTTTAGATGTAAGAGTTGTCGGTGTAAAGGTGACCCTTAAACCAGTGGGAATGAATGAGATTGCCGAGGCAATGAGAGAACACCGGTGGGAGAGGGCGAGGGCAGCATTCCATGTCGAATTTCCTGCTAGCCATACACCCTCTTGTCTGAAACTCAAGCTGGAAAAGAGAGCTCTGCTAGAATGTTGGTGTGTGGAATAAACAACCAAGGAAATTTCTTAGTTACCCATTTCCCTCTACAACCTAGAACATGACTGGACCCAAACTGATATTCCCTAGCATTTATTCACAATAGAAAGACATGATACTTTCTTAAATAGATGAATAAAATTACATATTTAAGAAAGGCAGGAATCATATCAACATGCATATTATGATACCCTATGGCTGAGTATATCTATAAAAGTGCTTTAATATGGGCTCATCAGATAAATAATGATTGTAAGAAAAGGGTAAATACTTGGGGGAAGCAAAAGGAAGTGTACTATGTGGAGGGCAAGATGGCTTCCCAGATTGATTCACTTGCTCTTATTGACTATTTCTGCACTATAAATCTCAGTTGAAGAGTCTCACTATATCCAAAATGGGGGCCTGGAAACCCCAAACAAGAGTACAATGGCTCACCAGGGAAGGCATTAACCAACCTAAATGCTGCTTTTTTTCCCTGAAGAAATCTCCTCCATCTGTGCCAGAGTCATTATCTCTGCCTTCCTTGGAAAGGAGGAAATTTGCACTATCAAAAACAGGATTTGTGTGGCCAACCTGACTTCGAAATTATTAAATACTAAACTTTCCAAATGAACAATGAAACGAGTTCAAAGTTCCCTCTCCACTTGCTGGGTAAATGGTAATGGAACCACATACAAAACTGTCTGTAGAGAGGAGAGCAAGTTTCCTGGAACCTGACCCACAGACATGCTCCAATAGAGCTCCATTTCAAAGGCCTAGCCCAATATTAGGGCCCCTAAAAAACTTGATAACTGTTTGGTTATTTTGTATGTAAGTTGTCTCTTATTGTAAACTGTGCATGCTGCCGTATTCTTGCTATATGGAGAGTGTATTAGATAACTATTGCTACCATAATTCTGCATAACAAGCCATCCTAAAGCTTAGCGGTATATAATGAGTATTTATTTCATGCACATATGTCTGTGGAGCAGCTAGGGTGGACTCAGGTGGCTCTGCTCAACATATTTTCATTCTTGGGCCCAGGAATAGGGATAGCAGCTATCTGGGGAGATATATATTCATGGTAGAGGCTGGAAATACTCAGAGGGGTGAGTGGAATGACACAATTAAGGCCTAGGTTTAGAAGTCATGCACTATGGCTTCCATCCACATTTCAATGGATAAAGCAAGTCATATGACCAAGTCCAATATCCATAGGGCAGAAACATACTCCTCCCATGATGGCTGAGGAGAGGGAGTGAACACTTACCAAATGAGAAGCTAATATGTACAGGGAGGGATACTCATATTTCTGATTTTTTAGATGGGAAAACTGAAACATGGTGGGATCAATGGTATGTCTGTACAATACTTCTCAGTTGGAACTTAGAACATTTTGTATTAATTACCAGAATTGTTATGTACTAGGCCACTTTTTTGCATCTCCATTTAGTTTGCACAGATATCATTATTTTATAGAAGGAATCAGAGTGACTCTCATACTATCCATGTAATGCCAAATAGCAGTGACCATGTAGTGACCTGGCCAGGTAGTTAATCAGAATGACCCCCATAATTTGGATGATGGCTTATCATTAGATTACATGGCATGGTTTTGAATATTTTCTCTTTTCAAAATCAGTGAACTGTTAGTTAAAACCCTTGATCCCAGGAGATCAAACAATTATTGTATCATTTTATGGCTTGAAGCTATGACAATGGGGCAAACATAATCAATTGTTCAATGGTCAATTTATATCTTCCCAGCTGTTAAGGTAGCAGAGAGCCCAGCAGCAGTGTGGTCTCAAGGCCAGTCTGGTTTGGTCAGCTTGCCCAAAGTAATGGGGGAATATGTCGCCTTGTGGCCTCACAGTCTCTTCATCCTTGAGAAAAACCAAGAACAGCTTCTTTACCTCTCTTTGATGTCACATCTTGGCCTTGCTGCTCTTTCAGAAAGGGGCATACCCCTCACTACTTTTTGTGCCATGTGCATGGACTTTCATCTAAAGGCAGACCCAAAGAGAAGGAGCTGACTGGCAGTCACATGACTATGGTGAATTCCAGGCCACAGGGGCTCAGCACTGCCTTTCTATACAGAATCCTTCCAGAGCCCTGAAGACCAGGTTCTGAGAATGGGTCTGGCCTCTGGAGAAAAGACATTGTGATTGTTCATTTTTATTTATTGCATGTGTTCATCAAAACTCATTTCCTTTTTCTCCTGAGTCCACAGATATTTCTCAGCCTTCCTTGCAGCTGCATGGGGCCATGTGACTGAATTTTAGCCAATGGAACATGGGCTAAAGTGATTGGCACAACTTGTAGGCCTACTAGATGCAAACCTGTCATGGGCATCCTCCATGCTTTCTTCCTGTGGTCTTGCTTGGATGTAGTGGACCATTTCAGGACCCATATATGTTCTTCCCATCTCTAAGGACAAAGAAACTTCCCATTATTGAGGCTCACATTTTGTTGTTAATGAGACCCATGACAGCTAACACTGATTGAAGACTTATTTTGCGCCAGACACTTTATGTACTTTATTGCATTTTAACCTGGAAAATCCACTGAAATTTATCATATACATTTTATTGTTAAGGAAATCTAGGCTCAGAGTAGATAAGTAGTGTGCCCAAGATTTCACAACTAGACAAGTGGGCAAGTCAGGAAAGAAACCTGGGTTAGGGACCCTAGGGCTTATGTGCCAAACATTAGCCCTGCTGGCTGCCCTTTCTCTGGGCAGCCTCAGACTCCTGCTTCTCCTGGCCATCTCTGGAAACCAGGGGCTGCTTTCTTGACACTCCAGAGTGATTAGGCTCTCCATGCATGGCCCAGCCCCAGCCAATCCCTCTCCCATGAGCCAAGTAGAAGGACACTCCCAGTGTCCCATGCTGCAACACCATTCATCTTCATGTGGCCTCTGGTTGGAGATAGGCCTCCATGAGTCAGCCCTTTCACTAAAAAACAAAACAAAACAAAACAAAACAAAACAACAACAAAAAAACAGCTTGCCCTTTTGCTTACCCACACTGGGAGGCCGAATCCACAGGAGAATCTTTCCTGTTCACCCTAATGATGGAGAGACTGATTACCTATTGCTCTGCTTTCCAGGTTGCTGAAGCTGGGAGCAATGGGAAAAACACCATCAAGGCTACTGCATCAAAGCATGAACTTTCCAGAACAATGATGAATAGGCTTGAATAGGCCTGTGCGTACCCTCATAGCATAATAAGGTGCTGGCTGGCAGATGCTCGCCAAGAGGGGGTTAGACACTCCTTGCTGGAATCAGAACTCTTTTTTCTCTTCCTGGCAGAGGTCTGAGCTCCTGACACTGTCATTCAACCTTGCTATCAGTTTCCAGGAAACAGTCAAAGGCAGCTGAGAAAATCAGCAAGGCCCTGGGAGGTGGCTTGGGGAGAAGGCAGGATGGTAATCAGCATAGAGCAGGGTTTCTGACCAGCTGAGCCGAAACTCCTCCATATTCCTCAGGTGGCCATGGTGTGAGCCTGAAGCTGATCCTATAGTTATAATTGAGGAAGTCTCTAGAAGAGTGGTCAGAAGTCCATCAGCCTTGTCTGGAGTGTTTGCTTTATCACTTCTTAGTTGTGATACCATAAATTAATTTCTTAATTTCTGAAAGACTCAGTTTTCTTCTGTATATGATAGAGATTTCAGAAGTAGTGCTACTCTAAAAGGTGAGGACCTGTGCAATAGGCAGAGAAGGTGCTCAGCAGAGTATCAGCCTTTATGATGCCCATCTATGCCACTACCTTCTAGGCACAGCTTGTTTGGTCAATAATATTTTTCAAGAAAACATTAGGGCACTGGAAGAAAATTATGGAGAAGTCCATTGGTATTTCTGTGGTCATACTTTGGGGCTGGAGTTCAGAGGGAGAGGCATGGTTAACCTTTTAAGCTGCACCCCTTATTTCTCTCTGCTGGTGAGAGTCTGTCTGGAGCTGAAGGGTACGTAAGTGAGGTTTATGTGTTTTTCCTAGCGAATGAGCTATCAGCTTGCCCCATTTAACCTCAATGGCCTGTGTCCATTTGCTTCACATCTGGAGGTGGCACCTCTTTTCTATGATGGAAAAGGCTGGAGAGTGTTACTGTAGATGAGACAGAGGCAATGAAGAGGAAAAGGCTGACCACAAAGGCAGTGACAGCCACTTTGGTGTAGATCCTGAGAAGGTGGCAGGGACCAGAATTCACAGTGGAACCAGAGGGGACAAGCTTTTGCTATGAGGAAGGACTCCTCTTCTATTACAAGAACACAATAAAGCCCTGGTCCATCTAGTGTAGTCCAATGGCAAGTTTGTATTTCAAAAAGTCTAGTACAGACAGAAATTCAAGTCTTTATGTTCTCAAACAGCTAAGGGGGTTGTCTTGGTTTGGATTTCTCCAGAGTCAGATCCTGAGACAAGGATTTGAGTGCAAGGATTTTATTTGGGAAATGGTCCCAAGGATTCTAGTAGATGGATGTGGGGTGAGGGATAGGGAAGGGACACTGGCAATAGGCTGAAAAATGGCACCCGACAGATTTCCATGTCCCAATCCCTGAAACTTGTGGATAAGTTACATGGCAAAGTCATTGCAGATGTGATTGTTCATGTTCTTAAGGTGGGCAGCTGATAATGGATTGTCTGGGGGAGACTTAAATGCCATCGCACGTACCCTTATAAACAAGAGGCAGAGGTAGATTTAACAAACACACAGAGCAGAAGGCAGTGTGGTCTCAGAGGCAGAGGTTGGAGTGATGGGACCAAAATCAAGGAACCCTTGCAGCCACCAGAAGCTGGACAGTTTCTCCCCTAGAGCCTCTGGAGGGAGCATGGCCCTGCTGATACCTTGATCTTGGGTTTATGGCCTCCAGATGAGTAAAAGAATAAATTTTTGTTGTTTTAAGCCATCAAGTTTATGGTAATTTGTTATAGCAGACCCAGGAAACTCACACAACAGGGAAGGAAGAATGTTATTCAAGTGTGTTAATCAGCTAGTTTTGTCTGTGGGCAACTGGGGCTTAATCCGACTTGGGGAATTCTCTTGGAGCTGTGAGGAAACACTTCCCAGCTCCCTCACCTGAGAGGCAAGAAAACAGGAGTATTTATTCACCAAATCTTAAGAGATTTGATGTCTTGGGGACATCAACTTCCTGGCTCCACAGCCTGCTCTGTGCACTACAGGAATGAGTTCTCCATACCAGAGAATGCCACCAGGCAGAGTTAGCTGCTGCAGTTTTCTGCAGTAAGAATTTGCCAGACTGCTTGGAATGTTGAGGGACAGAGCCTGCTCTGGAGGTCACTGTGGATCCTACCTACCCCTGTACATAATCCAAGTCCACTGTGATTATTTTTTTATCCCAGTGTCTGAAACACCCATACAGCAGCAGCCTGTCACTCTCCTAGCCCAGGACCCTCTTTCTCACTTGCGGCATCCCCGTTCTGTCATCTCTGCTACTTGAAAGCTCTGTCTGAGTTGGGGAAGGTGAGCCTTACAGGTGAATAAATTTTGGTCCCATCACAATTATAGTGAGAAGCAAAAGAGAAATGGATTTAGGGACAGGAATATAGAAATGAACTTCCTCTCTGCCACCCCTAATTAAAGAAGAGAAGCATCATGTGGGTGTTCTGGTGGCCTGAACTCTCCCCCAGCCATTACTTCTTTAGATTATATTTCTCTGTATTTCAGGTGCATTTGGGTGATATACAGAGGACACCCGGGAATGTTAATTACCCATGTAGGGTGCTTTAAAGGTTACAACTCAGTTTTAGAGCCGGTGTTCTAGTAGCTTCTGATAATGAGAGATTGAAGATGGTATAACTGTATTAATCATTTTAACCATTAACCACTGTTAATCGGTAATCATTTTCAACCAAATCCATTTTAACGGCAGAGAAAACGGAAACTTACGGCTTTGCTATTCAAAGTGTGATCTGTGGCAGACCTGCAGGTGGATCTGCAGGGTCAGTGTCACCTGGGAACTTGCTAGAAATGCAGATTTTTAGGCCTCTTGTTGGCTTGCATTTTTTTAAAAAAGAATTTCTTTATTTCTTTATTTATTTTTAGAGAGAGTGGAAGAAAGAGAGGGAAACATCAATGTGTGGTTGCCTCTCCCACACCCCCTGCTGGGAACCTGGCCAGCAACCCAGGCATGTGCCCTGACTGGGAATCAAACCAGCGATCCTTTGGTTTGCAGGCTCGCACTCCATCCACTGAGCCACACCAGCCAGGGCAGGCCTGCATTTTGACCCACTTACCAGGTGGCTGTTTAAATTTTGAGAAGTGCTGACTTATTCTAACTGAGGCCTGGGAGCTCCTGTGACTTCAGCAACCTGGATCTTGTCTGCAGGCTTGTGGATAGGGAATGGGGTGGCAGAAGTAAATACCCTTACCTTCAGGAGGCTTCTTCTGGGGGTTGCCCTGGGTTCTGAGGCCCCAGTGACCCAGCAGGCAAGTCTATGACCTGCCCACTTTCTCTTCCTCCAAGTTGATAGAGACAGTTTTGTTTTTTTTTAATTGCTAGCTCCAGTCTCCAGCCCTTTGCAGTTGTGCGTTAAGAAGTGGGAATTTGGTACTTGGTATTGTGAGGGTGTGGAAGGACAAAGCCACCTGCAATATTTACTGGGGAGGGCAAGAATTTAGGATTATTTTCAGTGCTCGACTTCCTCTGGAAACCCTGCCTTGCCTTTTTCTTCTCTGTCCCAAGTCTCCAGGGTAAGGGGACTGTGTGCTTTGCTTTGCTTAAATTCAGACACCCCTTGCCACACCTGTGGTCCCCTGCTCTGGTAGAGCCTGTCAGATTCTGCTCCCTAAACTTTTCCATGTTCCAGATAATCCTGTGTCTTTCCCATAAGCTCCTTTGAATTATCTTGCTCATGTAACATGGAGAAGGACCGTGTTGTTATGCCAAAGCTGACTTCTCCCATGAGCTTTTGACACACAAATAAAATAGATGTTTGCTTTGTTCCTTGTGCTCCACTTTTTTACACTCCCAGGCACAGGCTTTTTAACAGCATTTATTAGAAATGGAAAAGAAAGCCGTTAACGGCAGCAAAAGGCGCCTGTGCATTCTCCTGATCCTAGCTCCTGCCCCTCCCTGGTGCCTGTGTTTTTGATAATGAATGCCACAGGGGGACAGAGAGATGAATGGGGGCTGACAAGTGTAAACCATTATTGCGTTCAGCTCTTGGGGGCTGGTGCAGGGTGCCACCATCAGAGCTCCTGAGCTGCCGCAACAGGAGAAAGCACTTCTATTGTTGTTCTCCCATGTCCTAAGATTGCACTACTACCTATCTGCAAACATTCTTCCTCGGATTAAGAAGCAAATATATAATTTCCTCTATGTACTCCAAGGTGCCTATGATTGGTTGCTTTTCTTTGGGGCTCCAGAGAACAAGGCTGACCTAACTTGATAGGATAATAGACAGATGTGCCAGCACTAGATAAACTGTAAATTACTGTGCCTGAGTGCAGCATTGTCAATGTAAGGTGGGGTGAGAGCTGGATAACACGGAAGGGGAAGACTAAGAGAAGTAATGGTTGGTAAGAAAACAGGCCAGACAATGCATTGGAGGTCATGATTGTCTAAGACCTAGTGGCTTGCAAACAGCAGAGATTTATTTATCATAGCACTGGAGGGTGGAAGTCTGAGATCAAGGTACCAGCATACTTAGTTGAGGGCCCTCTTCTGGGTTGCAAACTTCTTTTTGTATCCTCACATTGCAGAAGGAGTGAGGGAGCTCTGTGGTGTCTCTTTCATAAAGGCACTACTATTTATGAGGACCCTACCCTCATGACCTAATCACCTCATGAAGTCCTCACCTCCTAATACCATCATCTGGGCCATTAAGCTTTAACAAAACAACTGCGGGGTTGAGGGGTGGGTGGCACAAACATTCTGATCATAGCAGTGGTTGTAAAATGCATAGTATCCTTAGTGTACTTTCAATATAGATTCCACCCCTGCTCCCTCATTTCTGAACCTAGTCTGGGTCACCAAAGTCCCTCTTGGTATAACATAAAACCTAAGCTCAAAGTTCCAGTCTGGCCTAACTATTTCAGTCATCAGTATGATCGTCGGCTTCTTTGGCAAATGTATTTTACATCTATTGATATAGCCTAGAATTGCAATGGCTATTTTGTTTTTGACAGGCTGTTTTTGTCAATTATGCTTCAGTTCTGATTATCTGAGCTTATGGTCAACCAATAAAGCCTGATCTTTTCTCTAGTTAGCTGTCACCATGTGGCTCTCACTAATTTTCCATCATATGTGTGTGTGTGTGTGTGTGTGTGTGTGTGTGTGTGTGTATAGTTTTAAGAGAAAAGCTTTGCTCTAATAATAATGACATTTTTAATAATTTTAAATGTTAACAGCTTAAATAAACATGGTGGGTAATGGTCCATCCAAGTAGACAAATCCTTATATGGCTTTTCAGGGACTTAAATGGGATTGGTGAAGTGGTGACCAGAAGAAGAGAGAGGAGGGAAGGATCAGAGGCTAAATGTGGGAGCCAGCTTCTTTGATAGCCCCAGGGATCCTGGGCTCCTAGTATTCATACCCCTGTATAAACTCCTCCCAAAATGACTCACAGGGCCAATCAAGTATGGCAGCTGTTACAGTTTATGACTTATGAGGCTAGCTAGATCATAAACCATGCCACTCCCACCCTGGCCTCTTGGATCTCTCACTCCAGGGGAAGCCAGTCACCAAGATGTGAGGAAGCTCAAGTAGCCCTGTGGAGAGGTCTGAGTGAAGAAAAACTGGGGTCTCTTGCCAACAGCCAGCACCAATTTGTCAGTCATATAAAAAAGCCATTTTGGAAGGAAATTCTCCGACATCAGTCAAGCCTTTGGATGACTGCCATCCTGTTCAGTCTCTTGACCACCAATAGAGATCCTCAAGTCAGAATTGTCCTGCTAAGCTGCTCCTGAGCTCCTGACCCATGGAAACTCTGAGTGATAATAAATGTTTACTGTTGCTTTAAGCCACTGAGTTCTGAGACAGCAATAGGTAACTAATACAATGGGTAGAATCTTGGTGCCAGGGACAGCTGAAGGTCAAAACTAGAAAAGCCAATTTTTGATTTTGATCTAAAAGTTTGCATAGGAAAAACAAACAAACAAACCCTGCATTGTAGGAAGGGAGGAGGAAAGTAGAGTAGCCCTTTGTTATCCATGGGGAACATGTTCCAAGACCCTTGGTGGATGCCGAAACTAGTACTGAACACTACCTATGCTGTTTTTTCCTATACATGCACATCTATGATCAGGTTTAATCTATATATTAGGCACAGTATGAAATTAACAATAATAGCTAATAGTAAAATGGAATAATTGTAACAATATACTATAATAAAAGGTATGTGATCATGCTTGTTCTCTCTCTCTGAAAATATCTGCCAACTGATCTGATAGCCGAGACGGCTACTACACGTACCAAATGACTAGGGGGCGAGTAGCATGTGCAGTGTGGAGATGCTGGAAAAGGGCTGGTTCATGTCCCTGGTGGATGGAACAGAGAGGGCTACCGTGAGATTTCAACACACTATCAGAATGGCATGCAATTTAAAACATAAGAATAGTTTATATCTAGAACTTTTCATTTCGTATTTTTGGAATTGACCGTAGGTAACTGAAACCACAGAAACACAACTGCAGATAAGGGGGGATTACTGTATGCACCACTCAGAGGCCTTGGAAGTACCACACCCAGATCCTTAACACATCAAATTACAGGCTTAAAAACATCCACACATACAACAGAAGGCCCCTGTGGACATTGCAGTGTGGTCGTCAGGGGAGGCAAGATCTTGTGACATTTGTGGGGGGAAGATAAAGCTTCCTGATGCTTGGCAGAGGGGAAGAAGGTGGTTTTTGCCATAAGTTAGCAAACTTCAAAAAAGCTTTTTGAAAAGCATTGTCCAGTGAAACATGCAGTGTCTCTAATGGATTCCAGCCTTTTTTTCCAAGAGAGTAAAGCTTTGAAGATCTATAAAGGGGTCATGGTATAGGCTCAGTGGAGTAAAACACTCTGGCTTTCTCATTAGTTGAGATTTTTTAGTTTCTGAGAATGTGACATGAAGTTCAGTTGACTGTGGATTGTCATCAGTACAAGAACAAAAATAAAAGCCAGACTGTAAGGATCAGGAAGTTGGCAGAGCCGGGTGGCTAGGGCCAAGGTCAGGGCCAAGTGAGAGGACTTGACAGTTGTTACAAACATGGCTGCTCAGATATTTTTAGAGGGACTGTCAACCTCTGTGATTGGGATAAGCAATTCTCTGCTCCATCTGGAGTTCTCAGAACTTATTTTCCAAGATTAAGGGGATAACAAGGCTTCATTTATTGTTTTACTACTTTGGGGGTTTCTAAAGAAATCCACTGGCTGGGCCAGGATGAGGCCATGAGTGTCAGGCAGTGAAGGAGTCTGGCTCTCGCCGTGAGAGATCCACATTTAGACAGTATGTAGAGACTGGATGGAAGGTGCTTATCAAAGCTGATGATACTTAGAATTACTGTTATTTTCAAGACATTAAGTCATGTTACATTTTCTGTAAGATGGGCCTCTCAAGGGGATTTTTTCTTCTGAATGAAAATAAAATGCAACCAACTTAAGAAATAAATAACACTGGAGAATTTTTTAAAGACAATTATAATGCCTTCATCCAGACACTAAAAAATCTTGGTCATTTTTACATTCTCCATGGACAAATAAATTGACCACAAGAGATATATGGCCTAGTCAAGAATGATTTGATGGTAACAGCTTAAATTCCACTTCAAACAAAACAAGCAAACCAAAGTAAAGCAAAGCCAAAATCAAAAACAAAAAGAAGAAATAAAAGAAGTAAATTTATTGATGGTTTTGCGGGACATTGATTGATTTAGCTCTCATCTTCTATGCTATATGTTTCTTGGTTCAAATTCTCAAGAAAGAGAATTGGGTTGGTGAGAGTGCTCCAGGACTCTCCTCAGGCAGGTAGGGGGCCCACCCTTGTGGGTGGGGTAGAGTCATTATCAGATAGGAGGGCCAGGAACTGGACAGACACTCCAAATTATCTTCTACAAACTTCCACCCTGGTGGGGGAGCACTGGTTAGCTCATAACTGCACACCTTGAAAGGCTATAAGAAATACAAGGCTATAAAGGTTCCAGGTTTTTTGAATAAAGAAGGAAGGGAAGAGGGTGGGAGGGAGAGAGTAGAGAGAGAAAGAAAATTATTGTAAGTATGCAATGCAATAATTGTGCAATAATTTTGCAATAATTATTTGTTATCTGAAATGCAAATTTAACTGGGAATCCTGTATTTTATCTGGCAACTGTACCCAAGGGTTATCCTTCTCTATTGGAGCTGTCATGAAAAAAAGACTTGGGAGAATTTAAACTGAGTCTCAAACTAAATTTTGCGTGCTTCAAGGCTTCTTGTGACCATGTACTGTTCATTTTTTTTTTTTTTGTGATCTGTTTCCATTTTGAGAAAAGAAATTTGATGTGATGATAAAGCAGAGAACCTGACTTTGTGTCCTGGCTCTGTCGCTTAGAAACTGGGTGATGCCAGGCAAGTCATTTGAAGGTGCCTCTGGGACATCATGGTTAGTCATGTCTACTTCAGAAGATTGCTGTGGGGAGTAAGCTTATGCAGATAACTTACCTGCAGGATACCAGTCATGTAGCAGGTGCTCAACTAATGTGTCTGTCCCTTTCTCTTTTTCTCCTCATGGTCTGAGCAGAAACACCAGTATCTGCTCAGTTATTATTATTTACTGAATAGCTATAAGCTTTTATTTTCCAGGTGCAGGATAATGTGATGTATAAGCATGGTCTCATTTAATTCAAGCAACAGTTGAGTGAGCGAGCTACTATTTTCACCCCAAATTACTGATGAAACTGGGGCTCAGTTTGGTGTAAGAGTGGTCCAGGGACACAGTTTCTGAAGGACAGAATTGGGATGTAAAGCCAGGCCCCATGGGTCTCCAGAGGGCATGCTCTCAGCTTTCACTCATGCATTTCATGGCACTCACCAAGCACACATTCGCTGCGAGAAATATAAGGCCGGTGCAAGGTGCATGGAGTATTTGCAGTGTTGGATCCACTGTCTGTCCATGTGTGGTTGTGTTGGCAAGCCATTCATTTCACTAGATTTATTGCATGTTGATGCTGTTGCAGACTTCTTTCTGGGCACTGAGGTGCAGTGATGATCAAGACAAAGGCCTTCCTCACAGAATTTCTATGCCAGTTAGGAAACAGACAATAAACATGTAGAATAGACACAAGTAACACATGCATTATACTGTAGTGTGTGCTATAAAGAAAATTAGACAGAGGAACAAGAGGTGTGACTCAGGGCAAGGCAGTAGAAGAGAGGTATTTTAAGTAAGGGTGTTCACAGGAGGCTTTTCTGAGGAGTGATATGTGAGCCGAGACCTCAGGAACGTATGAGGGGCAGAGGGTACAGCAACACAAGTAGGACAAGAACAAGTCTGGAGTGATGGAGCAGAGTGAAGAGGCAGGTTTGAAGCAAAGTGTGCAAAGGAGGGAGGGAGGAGATGAGGTCAGACCCTAGTGAGGAGTTGGGGATTTAGTCCTCAGTGATGGAAGATGTAAGTTTGTAGTGGGCCAGGGGGGGCTCTTCCACTCATGACCCACAGAGCTGATCACAGCTGCAGGAGAAAGGCCTCCTGTCTCCCAGGAGCAGCATAAGGAAAGCAATCATGCCACTTATCACCCCAGTTTGAAAAGTAATTACAGACACATGTGTAAAGGGCAGGGCAATCTTTTCTGCCAATTACGTGCCCTGCTATTAGGCGATTAGAAGCTGGTAAAGTCACGGTGTGAGGGATTAGTAGCACAATTCCCTCTCCCGTCACCTCTGTATTTCTGCTGCTCCTGAGAGTACATTCTTCCCTCCCCAGGCACTGGTCTCAGCTGGTCTCAGCTTGACCAGGTACCCCCCAAATCATGTTCCCTAAACACACTTGTCCTTGTCTAGAAAAGTAAAAAGCCTACAAGAGACCCTTATAAAACTATAGTTGAAAAGAAAGGCTAAGTGCCTGGCTACAAGATTGCAGACTTGTATCTGCAACAATATTCATGAAGACTGTTTGGTTCTGGGCATTTCCAAAGCTCCTTATCTAACAAATTGTGCTGGTCCTTACTGCACTTTCGTGTACTTGATGCCTTTATTATTTTATTTGGCTCTGGTGCCTGTGTACATATGCCCTTTTTGGGGGGCATTTCATACACTAATCCATCTGTCCATTCTTCAAGCCAGTTTTTAATAGTTTTTAATTCAATACCTATTTTCAGCCTAGCTCAGAACCACTTTTTGAAATTAAGGTCTAGTGGTTAAGAGCTTTGGGTCCAAACAGTCCTGAATTCAAACCCTAGCGTAGGTCCTTTAGTTAATTTTATAGTCAGTTTTTATAAATCTGAAAAATGGGAATGATGGCAGAACCAGGTTTTCTGTCACTCTAACCCTCTTCATTCACCCTCATTCCTAGCCTTTTAGAGAGGAGACTTTCAGCCTGGCACCATATCCAGTTAATGGCGTGGCAGGGATCAACAGCTGCTAGAGAACATGGATTGGTTTCTAGGTATCCCACTCTGCACATGAAAATTCAAGGGCAGGGCAGCTCTGTAGGACATATGGTGGTGAGGAGAGTGGAACTCGTGGGTCTCGAGTAACTAAATGAAGCTGGAAGCCTGAGAGGAAGAAATAGGGGGAAGGCAAAGGAAGAAGGGAGCCGAAACAAAAGAAGGGGGCTTGCACACGCGTGTCTGAAGGAGTCTAGTCCAGCTCCGGTATCCTGTACTCAGGCTACTCTATACCTTGGTTGGCTAAGAAAATGACTTCAGGAACCAAACTGCTTGGGGTCAAGTTCTGGTTCTGCCCCTTGTTAGCTATAGGACCCTGTAAAAGCATCTAACCTCTCTGTGCCTCATTGCCTCATCTATAACAAGATTCTAATAATAGGACTTACCTCTGAGGCTGGCTGGAAGGATTCAATGAGTGTATACATGCAACATGCTTAGAATGATGGTAGCACAGAGTAACCATGAAAAAAATGTTAGCAATTATGGAATTCTAAGTCTCTTCCTATGTTCTCTCTCCTCCTTTCCTGACTACATTTTACCAGAACACTTGCTACCATTTAGTTTTTTTAAAAAGGTTGTCTTTTTTTAAAGATTTTATTTATTTATTTTTTAGAGAGGGGAAGGCAGAGAGAAAGGGAGGGAGAGAAACATTAATGTGTGGTTGCCTCTCGCACCCCTGCCCATCCCCTACTACTGGGGATCTGGCCTGCAACCTGGGCATGCATCCTGGATTGGGAGTTGAACTGTCAACCCTTTGATTCACAGGCCAGCACTTAACCACTGAGCCACACCAGCCAGGGCCATTTAATTTTATTTTACATTTTTAATGTTGTTTAACCCCTCTCTCCAACCCCACTACTACTTAAGTTCCTTGAAACCTGGGATTATCATCTGTTTTGTTCACTATTGTATATTCAGCCTTATTTTCTGGAACAGTGCTTGACACAGGGAATGAGCATGATCAATACTTCTATTGACTGAGTGATTGAATAAATAAATGAAAAAAATGAATGAGTTATCCTGTGGACTCTGTTCATGATTAGTGCTGAGTGATAATAGACTGCCCGCCCAAGCTTTTAGGTGTTGTGAGTATAGTGACAGTATTTTATGATAATAATGGTGATATCCACTTTCTGAAGACTGAGGAGTATAGTAGCTGTAAGATACCCAGGTAAGTATCCAATTATGTTACCTGTTAGTGATATTATTGCTTTATGTGGTATACCCCCTCCTTCAAGCTTGCCTGTGTCTGTTCTAGTACGTGACAGAGTGGAACTTAAATATAGGCTATCTAATTCCAAAGGCTGTGCTTATTAACAAGAAAGAAAACAAAGGCTTAGAGAATATTGACCTGTTCTTCATTATGGCACAAATAGGCCATAATGGGTCAGGTGGGACCCAGGTGTTCAGAGTACCTGGTCAATGCCTTCTCCCTTTTAAACCCAGGGCAGGTTTGCCTATAATTGGTCACCAGTAAAAGGCAATACTCATATTTCATGTGTAGCTGATTAAGAGTCAATGAGAAAAACATGAATGTAAAGCACTTGGAAAAATGCCTGGTACTTGATAAACAGCATAGCTCTCATGATTATTTATCATGTACACATGTATTAATACACAAATATTAATTTGAAGTACTATGTGTGCTTGGTAGTGGGCTTATTGAGGGTGAAGATGAGAATAAGACTTAGTTCCTTACCTTAAGCAAATGATAATCCATCAAGGGACTCCAGTAAATGAATACTGACATGTTCTAAGTGAAGTTAACCCAGCCTGGGTGTATCATGGGAAATTTCCTGGAGAAAATGGCATTTGAGGTGGTTGGTTTCTAATGCTGAGCCGTGGCCCACCAAGTCAACTTTGGCCTGCACAAGAGAAATTCTAGAAAATAGCATGTGCAGTCATTGTGTAAAATGAAGTAGTCTGGTGTGAGGTGAGGTGAAATGGTAAAATGTTCTGTATGTCTGCTACTTGAGACTTGTTGGGGAAATAAAGCAGAGTGGTTGCATAGGATCTTTAGGTATGGCACTGAATACCAAGTTAGGGATTTAGACTTTTAACATACAGGCAGTGGGGAGGCACTGAAGGCTTTATATATATACCAAGAACAGGTATAGGAACAAAGGCCAGAAACAAAGTTGCTTTACTCATTGCTGAGTAAAATAATTCCTAGATCATAATCAATACTTGATATTTATTGCTTGAATTAAAAATTGCTCTGGCAACAATATGGAAATTGGGCTGGGGAGTTGAAGGAGCTGGTAATCTAGAGATCAATTACTTAGCTTGATTACAGAAAAATGGTTCCTTTTTACTGTATGTTTTTGCTTGTTATCAAAACAATTGCTAAATGAATGAACAGTTGTCCTGTTTTACTTTCTTTGTTAAGAGAGGCATGACTTATAGACATGGGAAGGCATGTTAGCTGAGAGCAATAAAGTAGGTAAGTCCTGATATATCCATAAATAACTATTTACCTCCAAAGAATAATAACTGAGTCATGAGCATCTTCTGGGCATATGCCAAGATCTGTCTCTTTACCCATCAGGTTCCATGACAAGTAACAAGAATTCTTTTGTCTTCTTTCTTGACGTTTTGTGGTCTTCAGAGTTTCCTGGGGGCAAAAAATAAATCAATAGGTTCATTACATGAACAAGAACCTGGCACCTTGAAAAGGCTTTAGATGAATTCCTGACCTGTCAAGTAAGAGAAAATGGTATTAAAAATACATTACCAAGTCTTTCTTAGGTGTGCCCCAGTTCACCTTAGCCTCTCCTGATTCACCTTGGGAAAATTGGGTCCTCAGTTCAAGTAGGTCATGCCCCATGCTTTATATGAGCTTGGTGTTGGCAAAGAGAATAGAGTGTAGTTTACTTGGGTTGTGCACAGGGCCCCTGGACCCTTGGTGTTATGTTTTATACAACATAAGGCTTGACGTGTGCACACTTAATCTTGGCCATATTTTAGTACGTGGTTCCCTGCAGTCATCAGCCATCAGGCCACTATTTGGTATTTCTAATGAGATTAGTGCATCTAGAGAACCACTCATCCATCTACTTTCATTGGCCATAAGATCATCTGTTTGTTTATTTATTTAAAAAAATAGATTATTGAGTGCCAGTCATGAACCAAGCATGGTTCTAGATCCTGGACTACAATGATCAATAGACAGATATTTAGCAGCTATCACAAAACTCATATTCTAGTAAGGAAAACCAGCATAGAAAGAAGCAAACAATAAATAAAATAGTGAAAATGATAGAAAATTCAATGGAGGAAACAAGGAAATGAGCTAATGAAGGATTAGCTGGTGAGAGATGGTCCCTTGTCTGAAGAAGTGACGTAAAACAGTTTCTGTGAGGATGAGAATGATGTGGAAGTAGAGGTAAAGAATATTGCCTACAGAGTGACTAGAATGTGCAAGGGCCCGGGGTTAGGGAAGGGCTTGGCATGTCTGATGATTGAGAGTAGAGCAGGGCACAGTGACCGCAGGGGAAAGTGGAAATGGAATGGATTTGGAGGGGAGGCAGGAGATAGCTGTGTTAGGCTTTGTGGGCTGTGGTAAGTCTTCCTTTTCTCTAATGTGCTCAGAGAGAATTTTATAATTCAAGACATATTTGATTCTGAGTTTTATACATTAGAAAGAGCAGCAGTGTAGACAATTAACATTTACATGTGGAGTGTTACCACTGAAAGGGAACACGTAGTAGGACAAAAGTTTGAGAACCACGGCTCTAGGAGGTGGATGCTGACACTACAGGTGTACTGTTTGATAGTTCGTTTTGCTGCAGTCAGTGTGAGTATGGCAAACAACAGAAGTGCAGGGCTAAGCAGGAACTCTCCTATGCACCTGCACTCTTATTGATGCATCTCACTCCTATATGCTGAATGTCTACTCAGTGCCAGGCAAAGTGTAGGTGAGTGGTATCCAAGGGAAAGAAGGACAGACATCATCCCTGACCTCATTGAAATTGCACACCAGCCACTTTAACCCCATGAAAGCTCAGCTTAAGGAACAAAAGAGTCTTGGATTTATTTGCCTTTTTGGATGCTCATTTGGTTAAATACTGGCAGCTGTCACACATTCAGAATCATTAAAATGTAGTTTTCTGTGCTTAACTTGCTTTCACAGATTAACTTTCCCAACTTATTATGGTGGACCTGACCTCAGCCTATTCGTAAAAGACCACAGAAATGATTCCCCGGGTGGGTTGCTTTTTATAGGAGCAGCACAATTTTATCTACTAGAGGTATTGGAAATTTTGAATTACATTATAAATAAATTTATCCACTACAAACATTCACAGGTCTGCCTTGCATTGTAAATAAATTTCCCAAGTAATTGCTAACTGATGGCCTCACAATTACTCTGCCATGAGAAAAGCAACCGGAGACAGATTCAGTAACTTTGCAGTAAATATTCAAAAAGGAGCCTAGGGATTTGCAAGGAGACAGTCAGCTTGGATTAGGTGGGTTGAAGGAAAGGACTTTTTTGTGGGTTGAGAAATTATTAAGGGCTTGAATCTGTGGTAAACGTTAAACACTGGTCATGCCCACATCAATGTCTATGCTAGATTTGAGTATTCAGCTTTCAGCTCATTCCCTGAGCCATTCCTTGGCTGGGATTTGGCTAAACTAGGTTAGATTTGGCTTCTTACTTCAGATCTGTGGGTGTGGCTCAGCTTTACATGTTTCTCATTTTTCTTGGACCAGCTGGGTGACAAGGGAATGTTTTCTTTATGGACATGGCAAGGTGTGGAAGAGCAAAGGTCTACACTCAGGTCTTCCTAAGACCTAGGCTCAGAATTGCACACTGTCATGTCACATCCTCCTCATTCTGTTAGCCAGAGCAGGCCACATAGTCAAGTCCAAAGTCAAATGTGAGGACATTTACTCCACCATTAATGAGGCAAGGATTAGATGCAGGGAGGGGTGAAGAATTGGACCTCAAAGTTAAACTCCTGTAATTTAATAAGTAAGTTTCATTCATCTATACTGTATAAGTGTATGTCTTATCCTAGACACTGCTAGGCAGCCGGAGAGAGTGCCATGTAATTTTCCTATACAGGTCGCTGGTTAGAAACCTAAGAAAAAAGTTCTTGAACTCTATTACCTTTTATATCATCTGTACAGGAGTCTTCCAAGAAGTCTTGCTTCCTTAGTTATGGCCCT
The DNA here is from genome assembly GCA_004027475.1 of Anoura caudifer. Taxonomy (NCBI): domain Eukaryota; kingdom Metazoa; phylum Chordata; class Mammalia; order Chiroptera; family Phyllostomidae; genus Anoura; species Anoura caudifer. The sequence continues at coordinate 124,299 of PVKU01002211.1, forward strand.
CATGCAATCCATCCTCCAATGTGGCCAGAATGATCTTCCTCAAATGTAAATAAGATATGGAGCCTTCCCTGTTTAAATAGTTCGGATGATTCCCCTTTGGCTGTATTATAAAGCTCAGCCTCCAGATGTTGATGTTTAAACAGAACCTAATCTGGACTCCCAAACTGCCTAGACTTGTTTTGGTCAACAGCCCCTCCCTGAAGTGTTCCTCCTTTTCATTTCCCCTTTCTCTAGCTCAGTAGTTTCCTGCTAGGAACCACAGACAGGCAGGTGGGGGGTGGGGCATGAGGGCCATGGTATCTGTGTAAGAAATCTCACTAAATGCACACTAAGCATTATCTGTCAACTATAAATAATGTCCCTACCCCCGGGCACTGCTATTTGCAAATTTACCTAGGTGGGATTGTAAAGAATAAGCTTCAAATTCACTTAGAAGAAAATGTTGAGTTTCAGTTGCCTTTTGCTATTATTTAGTTTCTCATCAACTGATATAAAAAGCGCAACTTTGATCGAGTAGAGATCCATCGTGGTTTTTGACACATAGTGGAAACCAACCACAGTGGACCCATTGACTCTTTTTAAATGCATCCTGATCCCCCATACCTTGCTCTCAGTACTTCCTGCAGCACACTGTAATAGAATGATGTATTTCTCTCCACAAATCATATTTTCTGAAGCACATAAACCGTGCCTTTCATTTCCTACCCTGTTGCCTAGCTCAGTGGCTAATATGCAATAGGCACTTTAGGAATGTTCCTTGAATGAATGAATGAATGAATGAATGAATGAATGAATATACATTAAGTGCATAGTAGGGAATTCTCTGAAGTATTCTCATGCCATGCATACAAAGAGCTTGTAAAACAAAGATTGTTGGGCCTCATCCCTGAATTCCTGAGTCAGTAGGTCTAGGATAAGACCAAGAATTTCTTATTTCTCACAAGTTCTGAGGTAATATTGATGCTGATGCTCTAGGGGACACACTTTGAAAACCAGTGCTTTATGGAATTGATGCTGAGATCATTCTCTGTGTAAGAATAACCCCAGTAACTAATTTTGGGTAAGGGAGACACCTAGAGGGGGCTTTTAATGGCTTCTAGTTCATAGGATAAAATTGGTGTCTGCATGCCCAGTTTTGCTCCTTAAGAGGGACCAAAGCCCTAAAGATAGTTAGGCAAGTTGAATTGAGATTGCCTAATGGTCACTCCAGGCTGCATCTTCATGCTAGTGTAGAAGTCATGATTATATTAAACATATCCGTAGAGAACCCTCTATATTAGTGCAGTACCTCAAAAGCTGAAGGAGTACTTTCTGTCTTAGTCTTAGATGTCTGGGTTCTTCATGAATCAAGGAAATTCAGAAGGATGTCACATCCCAAAGGCCCTTCTCTGAAGATCTCCAAGTACCTACAAGCTCACGCTAGCCCTTGTGGAATGTTGCTTACTATGACTAATCCTGCTTGAGGCTACTGTAAGAAGGCCTTGCCTTGTCATAGGCTGAATTAGGTGGCTCATGTGAGCAGAGAGTGTCAAGGTCATAGAATGTTTTCCAGGTGGGAGGATTGAACTGTCACCATCAGGAAGTATTTCTGGCAGAGCACTACATGTAGGGGGCTTTCATATCAGCATCATGTATTTTTCAATACAGAAGCCATTTATCTTTACAACAAAAATCCTTTGAGCACCTTCTGTATGCCAGATACTGTTCTGGAAGCTGAACACACAGCAGCAAAAAGACAGATGTAGGAGAGATAGACAATGAACAAAAAATGTAAATATTGACTAGCTATCAATGCATAACAAACCACCCCCAAATTTAGAGCAGTCAATTATTTTTAGCTCACATACCTGAGAATCAGCTAATCTGGGTAGGGCTCTGTTGGCTTTGCTCAACTTTCTCTGTGTCCACGCAGGTACTCATCTATCCCTATGACCAGTGAACTTGGCCATGAATGCTCCTTTGAAGGCACTGGCAGAGAACCTAGTGAGAGCAACCTGAAGTGAACAGGGCCTCTTGGAGCCTGGGCTTTCAACTGATACCCCATCACTTTTGCCTCATTCCATTGACCATACCAAGTTCATATCACACCATGATTTTTGGGCCAAACCCAAAATCAAAGGGGTGAAAGATGTACATGCAAGTTGAAGTGAAGAATTGAGACAATAATACGGTGTCCACTTATAGTATAAGGTCAGGTAACATAAAGGCAATGAAGAAACATAAAGCAGGCTCATGGCTCAAGCAGATCAAGGATGCTACTTTTTTGGTGGCCAGGTATTGTGGGGTAGTATATTGTCATAATCTTGGGTATTTTAAGCAGGCTGAACACACTGAGAGGTGTAGTTTTGGCATTCTGCTGTGTTATAATGCTGTGTGCTGTGGGCTCCCTCCCTGCTCTCCAAGTATATCCCAATTATCAAGTGCTCCTGCATACTTGATAGCTTTTGTGTCTCATAAGGACATCTATCTGGTTTATCACTATTCTATTCAAATGCCTCATCACAGCAGCAAATTTAAAGGGTAAAAAAATTGAATAAATTATCTCCGCTGCATGATATCCCAGTTGCCCCTCTTCATATACACACATTCATGTGCCTGTACGCATGACATGCAGGCACTGCATACACCCACACAGCCACCTCTGCACACTCAAAAATCATGTCTTCATCTGCACCAGTCAATGTGAGGAAACAGCCTCAATCCCTGGAACCTCAGGAGACAGCTGCGGACTGTTGGATGATGATCCCACCAACTACAAAGCCAGGCAAATATGCCAGAAAAAGGAATGTGAACCTGGAATGTGTCTGAACACAGACATGGCTTCTGGGGAGCCCACAGCCATGAAAACTGCTGGAGTTTGTTGGGGGGCTATGGTAGGGGAGGTAGAGCAGAGGTAGGAGGTGGTTTTTAGCTTCAGTATTTACTTGCCACCATCAATCAATCCATCAGCCAAAAGACCCTCATTAGGGAGCTGAAGGGAAAACAGGACAAAACAAGCAAACAAACAAATGGATATCTTCTTCAGAGGTCTTTTATCACTGGAGCAAAATGGCTTTTCTCCTGTTTTTGTTGAACAAAACATGATCCATTTTTTGGTGAAATGCACATTCTGTGAGAGTAGAGGGTGGTAGGAGATAGAGGGAAAGAGTAACATTTTTTTTACAACAATCCTTGGAATGTTGTGCTAATATTTCCATTTTATTGATGAAGAAACTGAGGCTTGGGGAGTAAAAGCTACTTACCCAATATAAGCAAAGTCTGACCTCCATGGGTTTCTAGAACTGAGACTCAAGGCCTAAGAAGACTCTGAGAGTTAACACCTCCTCTTCTGAGGTAGGAAGGGATGGGGACTGGCCCTTTGAGCACAACTGCCTGGAATCAGGTGAGCTTGGCTGGAGCCACTCTGCCTAGCAGTAGAATAGCTCAGGACAAAAGCCCAGGACTTTGGTGATGCCTGCACAGCTCCTGGCTGGAGACAGACTCAGCAGAATTTTGGCCAGGCAAGTCTATATCTGTCTTCATTGGTGCCATTAGATGCCCCAGGTCATCTGCAGCCGGGAATCACAGCCTCCAGTCACCTGTTGTGGGTGAGAACCTTTGTTTAATATATAATGATGAAGCTGAAGTCAGACTGGAATATTGCCCTTGGCTGCACCACACTACCTCACCCAAGATTAGTTTCCTACTTGGGGGAACAGCTGGCCCCGTGGGAGTACAAAGGCACAACCCACTGACTCTATTAGGGTCATCTCTGAAGGACCACTTGAGCCTCAGATCTGCCCTAGTATTGGCTGAGTCCTCTACTGCAAAGATAGCACCCTCTCCCTCTGCCAACCTTGATTCCCTCCCTCTTGTAGTTGTTGCTCCTGAGAACACTTCTCATTAAGCCACCTGCACAAATCTTGATCTCAGCACCTATTCCAGGGAAACTAGTGTGTCTCACACTGGTGATTAAATGCTCTAGCCTTGAAGTGACAGCTGTCACTTTTGCTCACCACTTATTGGCTAGAACCAGTCACACTTCCCCATGCTAACCACAAGGGGGCGACAAGTGCAACCCTTCCATGTGCCAGGTGGGGGAAAACTGGACCTATTTGGTGAGCAGCAGTAAGAATGATGGAAGAGGGGGAAGGTCCAGCAGAACTACAAAATCAATAATAGTGCTGTGTACTTTGTGCAAGGATACACGTGCATCCTTGGAAACACCGTATCCTTAGGAGTGCTTCCCTGAGTGGCTGGTTTTGGAAATGTGGCTGGAACGTTATCTTACTGCAATCCTTTATCCCTTATCATTGTTTATCATCTCCTGAGCTGTCCTCTTTTTGCTCTCTGTCTTTGTGCCTGCTGAATCTATGGGCTTAGCTCAGCTGGCCCCAGATTGGCAAGATGGCTTCTGCCCTGGAATGGAGAAAAATTAGAATAGTTCACCATGTCTTGATTTGAAGCAAGTCTGGCACCAAAGAACCTGTTTTGCTCTTGTTGGTGAGCTATGTGGGAACTGGTCTTCACACACACAGGCTCCAAACCGAGACATGCACAGCATCTATCCAACACTGTGACTGCACAGAGGCTCCGGGGGCAAGGCCTACTTCGATAAGAGGATGGTGGGAAGTTGGAAGAAGCAGTAATAATCACCTTTCCTGGGCTCCTCTGGGTACTGTTTGGCCAACATTGCCATCTATTGGGCCAGCTCTGGCTGAAGCAGTCAGGCGGTCAAATGGCATTGCATCTTCATTAGTGACCTTGGGGCCACATGAGATGATAGATCAACTGACAATGAAATAATGTTTAAAAGTGTATCATTTTATACTTATTGAGTGGCTATTTTGTTATTTAATCCTCACCATGTCCTTATGAGTTTAGTATGATGTGTATTTTCATTTAACCAGTGGACAAACAGAGGCATAGATAGTTTCAGTAACTTATTAGTCAGTGGCAGAGCTGGGGGTTCAGCTTAGGCAATGTGGCTCTGAAATCTTTGTTCCACCTTGCCATTGCTACTTCTTGATTAAGTCTAGACATCTATTTAACACATACTAATGGCAGTCTCCATGTTCCAGGCCCTGTGCCAAATGCTGGGAATACAGCCCAATCCACTGGATCTCAGCGTGGTTCATTGCTCAGTGTCCTGCTATAGTAGATAATGCATAATACATTTACCCCATTATTTGGTGTCAAGGGAACTTATGCCAGAAGATATTTGTGTGCCTATTTCTGTAAGAACTATGTAACTTATGTGTTTCTCTTATTGCTTTAGCCACCAGGAAGCTCAGATCTAAATCAGAGCAAATTTTTTAGAGTTTGGGTTTAGCATTTCAGTTTTCTGATTTTTTTGTCCTTTTGGCCCAGATTTTCTATTTTGGTTGGATAAATTCTATTGCACAAATATCCTTTATTATAGAATACCTGAATACTCTTTAGGAGGCTGCATGGAAGTGACAAAGTAAGGTCTTTAAGGCCTTCTCTTAGATTCCTACTGAGAAAGGCAGACTTAGATAACCCTTGTACCCTCATTTCCACAGGACCCCACTTATAAAATCCCTTGAAATGTGGCTATCACTGTTCTGAGTTTCTGGGGATTGCTAGGAGCTTCCAAATGATCACATCCATACAAAAAAATTTAAAAGTTTCTTCAAATCACAGTCCCAACTTTGGTGCTAGATGCACATTTGTGGAGTAGGTGGCCAGTCGCAATCGCACTTGAGTGGTTGATAAAATCTGTTGCCCCTTGATGGATTCTTTTCTGCAAGCTAGAATTGATCTGTCCTCTTTGTGATTTGTGAGATGGCAGGGAAACACCAAACACCATCATGACTTGGGCCACGTGGGGAAAAAAGGAAAGAAAAGGAAAAAAAATCTATTGCTAAGAAATGGCTGAAACTGTTGGGGTCATTTTATTTGATTTATAGGAAATAAAGTGGATCTTATTAACATTTTAATAAAGAGAATCTTTTTGCACTGGGCTGGAAGTGGCCGCCAGTCCCCGGTGCAATTCCATTCTCTGTGTAAGTGGAATCGGCTGGTGTTGCCCAGCGTGATTTGTGAGATGGGCCCCAACAGTCCAAAAAAGCAAATGGGTTGCCTCCTTTGAGGGGCTCGCTTTGCGCGAGGTGCTAGCCCGGTATCTGCCATGCAAAACGAGGGAGCTTTATGAAGGAATCCGTCTTGTAAAGCCATTGGTCCTGGTCATCAGCCTCTACCCAATGCTTTCGTGATGCTGCCGCTGATCTATTTGGGAAGTTGGCTGGCTGGCGAGGCAGAGCCTCTCCTCAAAGCCTGGCTCCCACGGAAAATATGCTCAGTGCAGCCGCGTGCATGAATGAAAACGCCGCCGGGCGCTTCTAGTCGGGCAAAATGCAGCCGAGAACTCCGCTCGTCCTGTGCTTTCTCCTGTCCCAGGTAGGGAAGAGGGGCTGCCGGGAGCGCCCCGCACCCCAGTTCTGCATTCCGATCGCCTGGCGCGGGCAAAGTGAGAGGGCTTTGGGGGCTCTTAGGGACTCCTGGAGCGGTGGTAAAGACAGCCCTGGGCTAGGAAGGGAGGTCATTTCCAGCCTCGGAGATTCTAGGGTGTCTGCTTACCCACTCCGGCGTGTGTGTGTGTGTGTGTGTGTGTGTGTGTGTGTGTGTGAGTGTGTGTGTGTGTGTGTGTGTATTGGGGAAAGAAGGAGAAAGCTCCCGAGTCCTTTATTTTGCAAGCAGGGGCGACGTTCTTGCCTGCATCAAGTGGGGTAACTTTGATTCGCCTTCTCTCGGAGGCTCATGCATTGGAGAAAGACTCAGAGACGAGTCTAAGGAGTCGTGATTTTACCCAGCTCAGCGCCGAGCAGGGGAAGCGCTGCTTGTGTCCAGATTGCCGGCGGCTCAGAGGCTGGAGAGGACGGCCTTGTATTGCCGACTTCCTGGGGGACCAGGGTCCCCTCACCCAGTCTGGCAGCGCGCTGGAAGGTGCCTCGGGCTAGCAGTCCTCTGCAGCCCGCCTGCTGCTGTCGCTCAAAGGCGCGGGAGCCAGTTGCGCCGGCATAGGGGTCCTTTCCCTCCCCAGCCTCAGGCTGGGAAGGACCGTAGTGCGTCCCCTGTTAGGGCTCAGGCCCCAACCCCCCTGCACCCACTTTGTCCAGCTAACTGGAGCTTCGGCCCTAAACCCCAACTGTCGCCTCTGCTGCTTTCCTGGGTGGCGCGGAGACAGAGAAAAGTTCAAGCCTTGCCCACCGGGCCGCAGCTGCCTGTTAACCCTCGGAGCGCTGTGGCGGGAGGCAAGGGCCCTGAGATTCCGGAAAGGGGGGCGATGGAGACGTGGTCCTCCAGCAACCACCTATGTATCTAGGGGATCTCCGAAGTTTGTGTGTTAAAAGCAGTACTCAGAGGAGGCTAGACTAGAGGTACTGGAGACTGAGGGGCACGCCCAGCACTGCTCAGGGGCTCGTGGTTTCTGAGAGCACCAGGACCTAGCTGGCAGCTATGGGATTTGGAATGAGCAGGGAGCCTACAAGTGGTGGATAAGATCAAGGCAGGGCCAGGCAGAGAGGAGGAAAGGAGATAGGGAGTGCCTTGGGGTGCTAAGAATGGGCGTTGAGCTCCTGTCCAGGACTCCTGGGTGCCAGGGGAAGAGGCACTTGTGTGAGTATGTGGGTGAGAGGGGGAGTGAGCAGCTAGGGTCCCTGACAGGGGCTGGTTAGTATGTGAGGATGCACAGCAGCTTTCTAAGGGGAGGCTACTGCTGGATTAATATTGGAGTTAGACTTTGGAAATGGGCCAGTGTCCCAGGAATGCTGTGGCCATGGAAAGCACTCAAAGTGTGTGTGTGTGTGTGTGTTTGGCGGGAGTGATAGTGCCTGGAGGCAGAGCAAGGTGCTTGGCTGTGGAGCCCCCTCTCTCCACTCATTGTGTCCTTCTTCCTTGTACCCACAGCCACTATTCAGTTATCCTCCTCTTCTACCAGGGCTTTGCTGGCAGATTCTCTTGGGGGTCCCTGTAGCCTTCAGTCCTGCCACAAATCCTATGCCTGTCTATGAATCAGTTTTCCAGTCTTTCTGGATGAATTATTCCTCAGGCTGTATGTGTGCACATGAATCCCAGTTTAGCAGGGTGGTTCAGAGCATGCCTCTCATTTGGGCAGATCTGCTCTGCCATATGTTAGTGGTACCACCCTGGGCAAGTTGGTTAACCTCTCTGAGCTTCCAGATTCTACACTGAAAAATAATCTTGTCACCTTCCTAGGATTTCTAGGCAGATTGGATTGCATCCAACAGGATGTCCTGGGCAACTACCGTGAGGCCTGGCTCACCGGGAGGTGTTGGTGTCTGGGGAGCACTGAGCAGTGCCTTTCCTGGGACTTTACAGTACTTTTCTCTGTGGGCATGTTTTGACCTCAGTTTGGATTCTAGAGCTTGCCCAAAGTTATGCCTCCCTTTGAGTAAGACAGAGCACATGACAGCCACCAGTAATCCACATGCACTAGGGGCTTCTCACGTGATGCCTTTTGCAGAGCGACTGGTGTGTCTCCTCACCCAAGGCCCGGCTAACACAGTGGGTTATGAAGGCTCTCAGTTCACTCAGTTTCTTTAGAATGGGTGAGTGGAGGTTTTACTCTGAATTAAATTGCCTGCCTTGAGAGGAGTATCTCTCTTTTAGATTGTCATTCATACTCAGAGCAAATGCCCACCTTAGGACAGTAATTGATATCCTGATAGCAATAGCACCTTGTGGAGAAATCATTTTTGGCGCAATCCAGTTAACCAACAAGAGGCTCAAGTGCAGAGCTCTGTGGGCCATAGTGTGAAAAGTGGGGAAAGTCTTGGGGTCTTGGAGTCAACAAGCAAAAACAAAACTTTCCTGAGGCAGAGAGGAAACAGAAGAAAGGGGAAAGCAATGTAATAAAGCAAATTAGTCCCTCAGCCCTGGCGGTGTTCAGGCAAGCATGTGTGTGTTTTTCCACCCTGTTTGTACTCTGCCGGGTGCAGCTTTGGAAGATATCAGTCTCTGTAAATTTATTGGCTAGGTTGCTGTTTGGGGTATTTTGGGAATGGGGGAGAGGAAATCTAAGCAACAATGGCTGGAAACTGGCAAAGTTGAGAAACAGTCACCTCTCTTCTCCCTTGGGGCATTTTGGGAAAGACTGTCTCACAAGTGGCCTCTGGAATGTGGCGATAATGATTAATAAATGTGAAAGAAGAGAGGCATGAGCTAGAAATTCCACTGTAAATATGACTCCCCCTGCCTCCACCTATTTGGGTATCACAATTAGCCAAAAGTTCTAACAATGAATGAGTAATCCCCCAATAATGAGGACTTCAGGGAGTGGTTCAAGTTTGGACAGCACTCACTTGGGAGTGACTAAAAATGTTCCAGAGTTCTGAGGTGTTGCTTTGAACGAGGGGAGCACTTTCTTGGAGTCAGAATCTTGATTTTCAACATTTAAGTGAGAATCAGTGTCTTCCAGTGCCCCTTCAACCTCATTGTTACATTATAAGGGTGGTGTTTGTTTGCAGAACTGTTTTGATGAGGATAAAAGACCTAGAATTGCAGAGAGTGCCCTGCTCCAAGAAGTGTTCAGCCCATAAGATGGCAAAAGCAGAGGTTAAGTGGTGAACGAAGTCAGAGTGGAAGAGTTAATTTGTCTGAACATTTTTTTTTTTAGCAAGTCCCCAAAGACACTTACTAAACGGTAAGGGTGAATATGGGATCTTGAAAATGCAGGTAATGCCATTGTCTATATTAAAAGCCTCAACAGTCATCTTAGCTAATCTCTCCTGCTCTTCCTCCCTCCCCTCTCTTCTTTTCTATCTTTAGCCCTTGGGTTTTCCACTAAATCCAATCTATTTCCTTGTAGAAGTATTCTCTATGTGTTATAGTGAAACTGCCCAATGAACAATGTACCCAATAACAGCATTATCTAAAAGTACAAGCGTTTAGATGTACACATGGAGTCTCAATCCAGTCTGAAGTTCACTGTTTAGGTAAAAGTACAGCTAGGTTCTTGAGGATCCATTTTTCTTTCCCTCCTTCTAAAAAGATAGTGCTTGGGGAGTAGAGTTAATTTCTATTTAGTGGGAGGTAAGGAAAAGGACAAACTATGGATTCAATTCACACATGAATGATATTTCATCTAAATAGCCAATAGTATTTCCTATTTCTCTTTCTCTGTGTGTATTTGTCTATCTCTGTGTGTTTTGACTTTGTTGTAATATCTGTTGAAAAATTTCTCCAGAAGAGGGCTCCATCCACAGCATTACAAAATTCTGAATCTACAGCTCATATTTTAAAGAACTTCGGTACAACAGCTCCATTAAAACCAAACTACTGTCCTTATTCCCAACTATTTGCTACAAGCTCCTCCAGTGAGAAGTCCTGTCATTTTGCACTATCTTTCCTTCTTTGCTTTCTCCTTTTTGCCCCTAGTGTAGTTACTTGCATTCTACTTTATTCTTCAACTATGAATCCCCTCTGACTATTAGAACAAGGATCATTTTCAAAGACCTTTGTAGAAAATTTATAATATGAAATGTGAGGAAGTATTGAAATTTCCTGCCATTTGATTTCAGCTGGGCCCAGTTTACTCTTCAGGCAGCCAAAAGGCAGGCACAGTTCTGCCTGGGAAGGGAGATAATCTTCCCCATTTGGTAACTACCCAGAAGAGTGAGTCATGGGCCAGATCTGTTCACCCTTCAACACAGTTGAAAAGAAGAGGGAAATATCAATCTGTCATCCAATTACAATAATCAGTTGGACAGAATCAAATCAAGTGACCAGTGGTTTTGGCACTGTTTCCACTTAGCTGTCTGCAAGGTGCCCACATGCCTGGGAGAACCTGACCCTCCTGAAGGATGCTGCCAATATAATTCTCCACAGCCTGTCTCCTCTGCAGCCACCTGGGGGACCCCAGGCCTGGATCCCCCTACCTGAGCAAAGTGTACAAATGATGACTAGCTGAACTGTAGGATCCCCTGCACATTCACCATGCACTAAGTAGAGGCTTTATTTTAGGGTTAGGGTGGAAAGAAATTTCTTTCTCTACAGAGGGAGGAGGCTAAGGACAAGTTAAGAGGAAAGAAATGACATTTCAGACTTGAAATGCAGACTGAGCCAGGATTCGCGGAGGTGAATGGTCACCTATTGGTGTAGCAAATTGAACCTCAAGATATATCTGTTTGATGGTGCTGAAGCCCATGCATCCCAATTCTGCAGCTCTGACCTCCAGGCAGAAGTTACAAAGTAGCAGCACAGGCCAGATGTAGCTCATGGATGTATCTTCTTTGGCCCAAATGTTTTGTAAAGTGAGAAATTTTGTGCATTTAAAAAAAATCTAGGCTTCTTATAGTTCTTAAAATGTTGAAGGTTAGGCGACACTAGAGCTTCATTTCCACATGACCACACTTTACTGGAGCTGAGTCACTGCTGTCCCCTTAGGGAGGACATGCCTCTGAAGTTTGTCATAGTCCCCGACTATTCACCCAGCCCATTGTCTTCCCTAATTTTACCCACTTGCCCCAACAGCCATTTTGCATCAGGAATTTCTGCTTTCCCAAATTTTGAGGCTTGATCAAATTTATGCAGTCAATTTTTCAGTAACAGGCTATTTTAAAAGCTTTTTGATTGCTCCAATTGAAATCCATCGATGTGCCCTTTCGATGAACATGCACCTTCTGTCTGAGAATGTTATTACCATTAGCCATTGGTTGATTTGGGGTACCCAGAGCACCATAACACCCAGACCATTGTTCCATGTAGAATAGTTACACCTGGAGGAATGACACACTGCAGCTTTGAGTCAGTCTGAGTGCTGGAATACCAGCATGTTGACACACCCAACACATTGTTATGCGTTGGAAGCCAAGGGGCTCTGGGACCACAGGATAATACATAGGTCCTAGAGTGCTGTGTGCAGTTTGTACAATGCGCATCACTGCCCTTGGAGCACAGTGACACACTGGGCATTGTCATTCCATCTGTGTTGCTTGCCCATAGTATGAGTATAACCAGAACATCACAAAAACATATTGTACTTAGGCCTGCAGGGCACTCCGGAAGCACTGAGCTAACAGTCAGAGCATTTGTAACTTCAGGGTAATGTTAGCTCCATAATTTTGTTGCCTAGAGTACTTTTACACGCAGGACATTGTTACCCCAGCACCAACTGGAGTTTGTGTGATATTTTTGTGACTGTTTTTAACAGTTAACACCCACTGCAGCCCACACATAGTGTTAATGCTATAATTAATGCTCTCTGGCTCTGTAAATACTAGACAAATTTGTCCACTCATCCCATTCTAGCAGGTAAGCCTCAGATAACTCTGTCTTCCATAGCTACACATCCTAAAGATCAGAGTAAATATAACTACGTACATATACAAAACAAAAAGTAATTGTTTTTCCTCTGTCAGTTACCAACAGAAGTCAAATTCCTGAAAATTAGCATTAGCAATAGGCAGGTTTTGACATGTCATGTCTCCTTTCAAAGGCCCCACTGAGTGTCCCCCATTCTGCACAAAGCCCCTGTGTCTGCCAGCGGAGTGCAGGCTGGGCTAGGGTGGAGGGCAGCAGCTGCTCAGCTGAGAGCAGCCCTGCCACATGCCTGGGCAGGGCCAGGAAATGAGCTCAGCCTCTGGAGGAACCTGGGGACCCTGCGAGGAATGTGGCAGCTTCTATCCCTGCCTTATGAGGCCTGCAGGCCAAGTCTCTTTCCTCTGGGAGTGGCAGAGACCTGCTTTTCCATGTGCTGCAGGAGTTGGTACCTGCAAATGCCTGAAGCTTGAGCTTCTGTGATAATCTCCCTGTTAATTGACGTATGGTCTGTGGAAAGTTGTTGGGTTCTGTCAGCAGAACCCATAGATGACTCAGGCCACACGGGCCCTGCCTTCAGCTGCCATAAGCGGCTGGGCCTCCGGGATCATCAACTCAAGGGTTGCAAACTATGGCCTGTGGGCCAATTCCTGCCTGCAGCCGGTTTTCATAAATAGTTTTATTGGAATATAATCATGCCCATTCATTTATATAATTGTCTATGGCTGTGCTTGTGCTATAACAAGTGTTGACACCATATGGCCTACAATGCCTAAAATATTTAATATTTGGCCTTTTGGAGAAAAAGTTTGATGGCTTCTGCTCTGACTCAGAGTTACAGAAAGAGGCTGCAGGGAGGCTTCTCAAAGGGCAGGGAGGAGTTCAGGGTCTGGCCATTAGGGATTGTCCCTCCCAAGCCCCAAGCACTCAAGCAACCTGACTTCAGGGAGATTCATTCACCTGGGACCAAATGAATTCCATAAGTATCTATGGTATCCACAGAAGGCCTACTATGTTTTTAGGGTACATTTGCTAGTAAGGCTGACTCAGTCTATTGGGGCTCAGACCAACCAATTCCCTGGCAGGGAAGATAAAAATCAACTGATGAATAATTCAAACCAAAGACAACTGCTATGAGGGAAGGAAACACAGTTGCACAAGGTCATGACATTCTCTATATTTTGCTTGTTTGTGCCTTGTTTTTCTCTCTCACTAAATTATGAGCTCCATTATACCACATGTTGCTGTCTGAGGGGTTCATTTCTGTATCCCCAGCACCTAGATCAATAGCTGCCATGTAGCTGGCTCTCAGTAAATGTGAGTGAGTGAATGAATGAATGAATGAATATATATATATATATATTTCACATATATGAAAGGCATAAGATCCAGATGAAGGATCTGGGAGGCTTCCCTGATAGCTTGATGCATGAGTTGCAGTCTGGAAAAGTAGTGAGGCTTACACAGACAAAGCAACACTAGAGGGTGTGGGGGGGAAGAGCAGAAGGCACAGACTGGTGGAAGTCTCTGGGCAGGAGGAAACACTGTACAGCTCAAGGAGAGTGATGTGAAAAGCAGCTAGGAGGTGCCAGAGCCACTGGGGCCTTGTCAGCCCTGCAAAGATTTTGGTTTTTGTCCTAGATCAATGGGCAGCCATTGAAAGTACTGAGGGGAGGGTAGAGTCTAAATCTAACACGGTCAGATTTCCATTTTGAATAGGTCACCGTGGCTGCAGTGTGGCAAATAGATGGGAACTGAGTATGAGTGGAAGAGAGAACAGTGCAGGCCCAAGATCATGGAAATCTAGTCTAGGGAGTGACAGTGCAGATGAGGGAAGTAGACACACCCTGCTCAGAGCATCTGGGAGATATTTAGGGAAGAACTTGGCAGGGCATGGTAGCTGGGTTTAGAGATGGCAGAGCGAGGGTCAGGAAGGGGTTAAGAATGCAATCTTGAGTTCTGATTCTTTCAGTTGGCAGGAAGCTAGAGCCACTTGCCCAAACAAGGAACCCAGGTGTTTGACATTGTAAACAGGGCCTGAGGGCTGTTTCCATGGGGGGTGTTAGCCAAGCTGCAGTAATATACCTCAGGAGAGGTATCCAGGGCCCCAGCTACACTAATGCCCACAGCTTCAATCCATGCTTGCATCTGGGATGGGCACCGTGGGGGCCTGGAAATATCCTTGACTGGAGAGAGACTATGTATAACTCTATAATTAACCAATCTCTGAGGCTTTTCATGCAAAAGATATTTGAGTGAAACATTGCCAAGGCCTTTAATCGTTTCTTGAACATTCAATCAGCAGCACTGGAAACATTTCTTACATGAAGCAAATAATGATCTACTGCCTTCAGCAATCACTTTGCGAATGCTAACAAACCTTTGTTTCAGCATATTAGATATAGCTTTGGTGACTCTTACGTTTCTGGGTGTCATAGCAGAATCTTCCACGGGGTGCTAATCAGTGGTGTGCTAGTAAATGTTTAACAACCGGCTCTCTTAAAAAAAACAATAACAGAACCCGACAACACAGTTAACATTATCCTGAGAAGGTGAGGAGTGAACACTTGTCCATCTGCTAAGTATTTACTGAGGTGTTTAGGAAATTCATAGATAATAAGATGGAAATGAAACCTGCTCCCATGGGGCTTACAGTCTACTCAGGGCATCCAATAAGAAACAAGAAAATAAATAGCTGAGATAATACAAACATCGTAACTGTTACAGTAGGAAACACGGGGGCTAAAACAGCACTGAGGGAAGGGTTGCTGTGCCCTCCTCCTTTCCTTCCAGCCTTCCTCTTTCCCTCTCTTCTTTCCATCTTTTCCCTTTCCTTCCCATAATTTTAATATCCACTAAGTGGCAAGATTGCTGGCAATTTGGGGATCCAGAGATGAATACAACATAGTCCTGGTCCTCTGGGGAAAGAGATAGAGGTAAATCAGGGCTGACAGTTTGCATGGATCCAGAGGAGGGAGCATCTTATACTTCTGAGCCTTTGAGAAATGAGCTTAAATCCTGACCCAGCCATTTGCATACTGTGTAAGTGCAGATAAATTACCTTATTTCCCTCCTTTTCTGTTTCCTCCTGTGTCTAAACAAAAAGACAGAATAGCTATGCTTGCCTAGCAGGGTTTTGGTGAGAATTAAATAAGTGTATGCTCGAGACTTCATCTCACAGTTGGTAACTGCTAGGTGCTGAAAGAGTGTTGGTTGTATTAACTTTAGAGCACTGTGCTCCAGGGGAGTTTACGGCTTGAAGGTACCATGGGGCCTTGGCCTTGAGCATCTGACTTAGAGGTGGGAAAAATGCTTGTGTATTTAAAAATTCACAGAGGTTTTAAAAAGTAAAGTCCATTCCCTAGAGAAGGATTTGCCAATTCCCATAGTGGTAGCTCTACAAAGGTTGTTCCCCTGGGGATTTCATGCCTCATAAAATCATTTGATCTGACAGGATCTTACCTTCTAGATGTGTCCTCCCTGCATCTGTTTCTCAGGAGCTTTATCAGGGTAGTATGTATGTGGGTGTGCCTGCTAACATCATGAGCACTTATAATTATTATTATTTGAAATATATCAAAATAACTGTGGGAAATTTACTGTACTGTACAATTTACTGATATATACCATTTGCATACACTATCTCAAATCCTTACTGCAATCCTCAGGGGCAACTGTTCTTATCTTCATTTTATATATGAAAAAAAGAAGTTCAGAGTGGTTTGTCATTTACCTAAGTCCACACAGAACTGGGACCAGGGTTTGAACTCACACATTTCTGATTCCTGTGCATGTGCATTTTCCTGAACATTTCATAAGTGTTTAAAAACTTCCTCCCTTATTCCTGCAAATAATGTAAGAATTCTCTCTCTTAACTATTTTGGTCTCTGGCTCTCTTGGGGTCAAAAGGGCTGCCTGCAGTCACCTCACTTCTGAATTCCTGGTCTTTAAAAGTGGGTCTGGGACCTGGCCCTCCTGTTTGAGTTACCAGTTGCAACCTTCAGAACTGGGTTAGCCCACGGCCATTTGTGTTCTTTGTCTCTGAGTCCTTGCTTTTGACTAGGACATACGAGCCCCCCTACCCCCAACCCCCGCCCATGTTGCAGGCTTCCTGCAGTAAGAATGGCCATTCCAGGAAAATGCAGTCACCAGGACCCAGCTCTGGTGTGCCACCTCTGAAACTTCCAGGCATACAGGTAAATTCTCTGGCAGTTTTCCAGTTTCTTGTCGGCTGCTGAGCTCAATGGCTAGATGGCATTCCTCCCCAGGGGTGCCAAAGAATGCACAGTCTAAGCCAGTGTTTCCTGAGTACTGCTGTCTTACAATAACATTTCCTCCAATCATAGGAAAATGAGAAATGCACAGCCTGTAGCTATAGGAAGACACACAGATCTATAGCGAGTTGCAGTTGGACTGAATCTATTCTGAAGTTTCATTCTGTTTTACCAGAAGAGCTTTCTTCTTTCCTTTTAATTCAATTTAAGTGCCTTTAGACAGGGTAGCCATTGATTCAGTGGACAGTTACTGAGTGTCTGTTGTGTGCCTGGCACTAGCCTATGTACTGGTAAGAGAGCAGAGAGCGCTCACAGAGGCCTGTGCTGGTGGATGGTCACACTCTCCCTTTGCCCCAGTCCTCACCACTCCACAGTGGCCTTGCATTTCTGCTTCTCTCTGTGCACACCGATCTACACATTCCGTATTTGGTTAAGCCAGTCATTTAACACATATTTACTGATCAGTGACTATATCTAGAGCATGACACTTGATATGTAGTAAGCGGCAGTGATTAAGAAAGACAAGGTTGCCTGTCCTCATGGAGTCTACATTCTAAGGAGGGGAAAGACAGTAAACAACAAAAATAAGTAAATGCAATAATTTTGGATAGTGATAATGCTATGAAAAAATTAAAATGGGATAGGAGGTTGTTCTGAGTTTATTTACCACACACTGTTAGGATGGAAAGTCCCTTGTTCTGATGTAATGATGAAATATCCTACTATCTATAAAACGAAGTTGGTCAATAAACAGAGAGCATTTTTGTCTCTAGTGGTATCATTGACAAAACGTTGTCCAATCTCTATTTTTTTTGCTGTAGTTCTTGAAATTTTGCTTTTGGGAGTCAAAGAACGTAGCAACCAATGATTTAAACACAGGTGTAATCTTTTTTTCTATAAAGAGTGATAGAGTAAATATATGGTCTCTCTTGCAACTACTCAGTGCTCTGTCTGTGTAACATAAAAACAGCCACAGACATTATGTAAACAAATGGGCAGGATTGTGTTCCAATAAAACTCCATTTACAAAAATAGGCAGAGCTGAATTTGGTGCTCGAGCTGTAGGTTTCCTGCCCCTGATTGAAACCACTAGCCACCTCACCAGTTGGTCACACTGGGATAGGGTAGAGGCCAGGGAGAAAGACCAGGCATTTTCTTTGTCCTCTTGTCACCATAAGAATTGTGGTACTTCTTTTGGACCACATATCACAGGCTTATTTCACATTAAATTTGATCAAGGTGAAGATGCTGATAGCTATAGAATGTAATTCTTAGATCAGCTCTAAAATGTATAATAATTTAGCTTTTGTAGTAATTATCTGGACTACAATTCTTAAGGCTTTCTTGCCACTCAAAGGTATATTGGTATAAAGGCATAAAGGATTGAGTTCATTTAAACAGTGATGGGGATACAGGCTTTGATGCAGGGAGCTAATGTGGGAGATAATTCCAGGGCACAGAAGTGAGGAGTGGAAATAAGAAAGAAAGAAAGCCACTAAAGACTGTGTTATTGAGCTGGTTACTATCACGGTAACTGGGGCTTGTTGCTGCAGGGGCCCCATGGAAGAACTGTGTAAAATTTACTTCAGATGGTCTCTTTGCAAGCTAGAAGGCTAGGGTATATATCTACCTGTGCCCATCTTCCATTTGTAAAGGGTAACCCCTGGCACCATTAATTCCTCTGTACTCCCCTGCTGAGCCTTTGTGGCTCTGGGGGAGCAACTGTGGTTTTGGAAAAGTCCTAAGAAGGAAACTTGTAGAGGCAAGAGAAGTGCTTGGACTGGCAGAATAGGCTCTGGGTAGGGCATGAATATATAGGAGATTCTGTCTGCCACCATTATGTGTTACTGCAAACTTCCTCAGTAGAACAAATGATAAAGGGAAGTTAAGGTTGTTGTTTTCTTAAACCCTCCATTTTTGTTCAGCACCCACCTGCAGATACTCTCTTTCCCACTAGATGGTACCAGTATGCCAAAGCCCTGTCGTGCTACCTTAGGGCCTCCTCTTTGACTTGGATATATTCCCACTCGCTACTTTTAAGCAATTATAAGGAATAAGTGAATTGAAGTCAGAGGAACAGACTATGGGTGGTTTGGGGACAGAAGATAGGAGAAAAGTGGAGTCTGTCTAAATAATTACCCTCATTTATTGATTCACTGACAAATCTTACAGACCACCCACTAAACCCTCCACACTCTTCTCAGCACTGAGACTACAGAATTGAACAGTGCACCCAAAGTCCCTCCTCTGGTGAACTTCTACACCGGTTGGAGGATAAATGATAAAAAATGAACGGGTAGATACATGATGTCTGTCAGGTGGTGACAAGTGCTACAGAGAAGGGCAAAGCAGGCAAAGGGATGGACAGGATGGAAAGGGAAGAGCACAGCCCTTTCTGTATCTGTCTGTCTGTCCTGTCAGCTGGTGGGGTGAGAGATTATTTCCGTCTGCTTCCTACACTCATGTCCACCACTCACTAACCTCTTATGACTATGCTTATATGGTTTATTTTCAAAATGAGACGGTCCGCTTGTGGAGGGCAGAAGTGGTGCCTGGCTAACAGGTGTTGACCACTGGAACCTACTGCGGCCTAATGCCCAGCTCAGCCAACTGACTGAGTCTTGGCTGGTTTTCATTTGCCTGGAATCATACTGAATTGTTACTGTTGTTGACATACAACAGAGTCACATTTTATTCAGGGATTAGATCATTAAGTCAAGGTTTAAGGCAAACCGAGTCAACATGAACCTTGAAATCTCTTAAACTGCCCATAAGATTTCAGTGTGTGTGATTTTCTGTATGCAACCCTGTACTGTAATCAACATGTACCCATGTAAAATGCATGCAGTAATGTACAGTACATAGAGAATATATGCATGATATAATTCTACAGCATTTAACTGCAGGGTTTGAATTGTTCTTTTCCCTTCTCTTTTTGGTGGAAGAGCTGGATTTCCATTAGTTAAATGTGCCTACAATAAGGCTTTACTATATCCATTTAAGCTGATTTCCTAGTCATGTAGTTCCCACCAGGTTGTGCACTGGGGAGGGCAAGAGCTGTGTTCTCTGTGCTCTGTTTGTCTTTGGATTCCCACCACCGGTCCCGTGCTTTGGGACAGAGGAACATCATACTAGTAATAACAGCAGTAGTACAGTAGTGGAGGTTGACATCTAAGTAGTATTTACAGTGAGCTAGGCCCTGTGTGAGGACTTCAGATGTACTCATTGGTACATTTAATCCTCCTAATGACTTTATGGTGTATCTACTATGATTTTGTTGCAATAATTTCATTTCACAGACGGGGACATTCTGGGAGAACTTGATGAAGATCGTACAGCTTTTGAACTCTGGGACTGAGATTCAAACTTAGGCAGTCTCAGACACAAAAGGGCACATGTTGCATGATTCCATGAAACAGAAAGAACTGTCTAAAATAGGCAAATCCAGGGAGACAGAAAGGTAGATGAGTAGCTGCGTAGGGCTGTGGAATGGGGAGTGACTGCTACGGGTGTGGGATTTCTTTGGTGGGTGATGGAATATTCTGAAACTAGATAGTGCTGATGGTTGCACAACTGTGAATACACTAAAAACTGCAGAATTGTTTATTTTAGCAGTGTGAGTTTTGCAGTGTGTGAAGTACATCTCAATAAGCCACCACTGGGCAGTCTAACCTCAGTGTCCCACGTGTGCCATCTCTGAGCACACACAACCTTCTTTCAGGTGCTTACCACATCCTAGCAGCATTCTGCTTCTTTACTCACAGAAACTTGACTGTCCCTCAAAAGGGCCTATCGTTCACCTCATTTCAGAGATCAAAAACTGAGGCAGAAAGATACTGAGAAACTTGGGTCTGGCAAGTGACCCAGGCAGTTCTGAATCATACCAGTTTTCACACCTGTTTCATTAATTAAAAGCAACCCTAGTGGTCCAGAGCTGTAGGTAACTTGGGTCATTTCTTCAGAAATAAAGCAAGGGTTTCTCACTTTTGTTTTGCTGATTGACAAAGTAGATTAAGATCCATCTTTGTCTCATTGGTCATCCCCATCTGACCCAGGTGTCTCTGGTTTGGGGTCCTGGCAAGAAGACCCAGACACTATAGGAAAAGGAGATGTGTTAGTGTGGCTGACTTTTAAAAGAAATAAGAGTAAGTGCTCAGGAAGAGGGAGAGAGGGGGAGAGAAAAGTGGGAGGGTGGGATGGGAGGAGAGGGAGACTGGGAGAAGAGGAAAGGCCAGAGGGGGAGAGGGGCTGAGAAGGAGAGGGAGAAAGAGAGAACTGAATTGACATGCTAATTATTATTGTACTCAAATTGATACCGCACTGCTGAAGGATTTACCCAAATTAATACAAATGTTTGGCACCCCTTGGCTGGTTCAGTTGAAGAATTCCATAGCTTGGCAATGAGAAGGTGATTTAAGGTCTAATGCAGGGGAAAGAGCTCTTTCTTGCTCCTTATCCTTAGCACTCAGTGCTCTCCAAATCAAGCCACCTGCCCCTGCAAAACAGAACACACTGCCCCAGTGGTACTACCCCTGCCTAAACCTCCTTTGGTCCCCAAGCCCCTTAAACATGGAATTTATTTCTCTGTGTCTTCACTCTTACTTTGATAATTTTATTTCTCTTTTGTGTTTAAAATACAGAGTGGCAAAGCCACTAGCCATGCATAATGCAAAAGGAAAGGGAAACAGGGCTTACTCCCTGACCAGGTCCAAGATGCCTGTTTGTGGTCCTAGAAGGCTAGGATTTATAAAGACAAAGCTAAGAAACTATAAATAGCTTCCTGGGTCTCCAGTCTGGAGGAGCTGCTGCAGTTTGGGCTGGGACAGGAGCTTGTGTCCCAAGTCACTCACTCCAGGTGACAGGGGGTCTGTTGGGCTCCCCATGATTCTTAAAGCCTTTCCAGGTGACAACAGGGAAGAGCCACATGAATATCTGAATCAGCCCTCCCTGACCATTTTTCCAATGTAGTGTTTTGCAAAGTATGTTATGAAGATGTACTGGTTCTATGGGAATTAATAAGGGCTCTGGAAAAAATAGGCTGCATGAATTAATATTTGTAGAAACTCTGGACTTTTCAAGAGAAGTAAACTAGACTGTGGGTTTTTTTGTTTTTTTTTTTTTTGTGGTGGTTGTTGTTGTTGTTGTTACAACTGAATGTCTTTGAGGCTTCAGTGTGCATTTAAGTTTCAAAGAGGGGCTTCCCAAGGCTGCATTTCTAATGTTCCTCCCAAACTCCCAGGGGTAAGGAAACTCTTCCATACAGTGTGCCATTCCCAGGACATATATGAGTAAACAAGATGTGTGGTCTCAGAACTTGGGCCTTGACCACCAAGGCCAGCAGTGTCAGCATCCTCTGTGAGCTTGTTAGAAATACAAATTCTCCAACTGAATTTGAACCCTACAGAATCAGAGCTCCGGGGGTGGACCCAGCATTCTGCGTCTTCACATACCCACCCCCCAGGGGATGCTGATGCTCCCTCAGGTTTGCTGTTGGGTGGAGAGACCAACCTAATGTTGTTCTGGATGCAGAGAGGACAAACTTGGGCCAGGAACTTGCTCCCCCAAAGCAGCAAAGAACACAGAAGGAAGACCACAGTGACATAGGAGTGGGACCAAAGATTCTGTTCCATGTCATGGCATTTATTTCTGCGAAGCACTGAGCTATATTCACAGGTGCCTTTAATGAAAGCTGTTGTCTGCACAGCAGACCAGAAGACCTGGGGTAATGACAGAGGAAGCATTCAGAAAGGCCATGTAGGAGAGGTAAAAACTTTACCTTTACCCATCTCAGGTTTTCAGCTGGGGCTCTTTAAGAAAAAAAAAAAAAAAACAGATTATCAAGAGAAAAAGCAATAGTTTATTAACATGTATATCTCACATATACATGGGAGATACCCAGGGAAAGATGAATAATGCTCAGAAGCGACTTAAAACTCCAGCTTAAATATCATCTTACATTAAAGACATGCACACCACACACATACCCTGTTGAGCACTACACTATTGGTACCTACTAAATTCTAGGTTCTAGTGTTGGCATTAAGGATTCTAAGGGGAACCAGACAGATGCAGATTCTGCAGCTGCTGATCTCATGATCTCATGGAGATTACAGACACAAGGGAAGAATGATAAAAAGACAATGACACCTCTGGGTCCATGAGAAGGCACCAATGCCAGCTGTGTCTATAGCCATTGGGTTTTGAAGCCCATCCAGAATAATTCTTTGTGTGAATCTTCGTGAATCTTTGGGAATCTTCGTTGATCCTTTTAGTATCTGCCCGTGAGTCTTACTCATGAAGTGCAGTCTAAACCAGTGGTTCTCAAATGAGGGTGATTATGCCTCTCAGGGAACATGTGGTGATGTCTGGAGACACGTTTTGTTGTCACAACAGGGAGAGGGGGAACTACTCGCCTCTAGTGGGTAGAGAACAGAAGTGCTGCCCAACATCCTATAGTACTCACTTCAAACAATTATCCTGACCCAAGTGTCAATAGTGCAATGTTGAGAAAATATGGTCTAAGTGTAGAGCTTCATATCCACCCAGCATACGCAGACTTTGATTTTTCTTTATCTCCACTTTATCCTGTTATTAATAGGAAGCCAGAATCCAAAGTTGGGCCTGTGAAAAGTTAACAAGTAGCAAGCTACTATACATGCTACATGTATAATTTTTCAAAAGTTAAAACCATAACTCACGGGTAAATACAAATATCAATTCATTAATTTATGAGGCCACCAGTAAGATGCTATGGCAATTTAAAAGGCCATTTAAGAAGCTGAGGTATTTATGAGCAAAAAGAACTGTTAATATGAGACTGCTGAATTAGAAAAATACTAGTTAATGTGCAGCATGTGCAGATAAGCCTTTGGGATTATCTGATCCACTAGATAGAAATTATTTTCATCTCCTACTAAGCAAAAATGGACAAGTGATTGGTCATTTCCCTAAGTCTGGGGTCTTCAATCAAGAGCGAAGAGTGGCATGAACTGAGAACATGCTCCTAAACATCTGGTGGCCTTTGTCCCTGAATGATATTTGAAGGATTTTCATCAATCACTTTGGCCTTGTTTACAAGGTTTGGATAATTTTTTTTCTGATGCTTCAAACACGTGACTTTTAATTTAATAAGGCTGCCTTACTAGAAATGGCCTATAGAGCATGGGGCAAAGAAATGGAAGGAAGTAGGCTGAGGTCTAGAGGGTGGTGGATGGAGAGGTTGTAGTAAGTCAAGGTGATAATACACATAGATGCCATTTGTTACCTGCCTTCGATAAAGCATGTTCTATGCTAGATGCTTTCACTCAACACTGCTAGGTAGGTTTCACCATCATCCCCATCTACAGATGAGGAAGAGTGAGAATGGCAATAGCAGAAGTGGGCAGAGTAAGGAGAAAACAGGGTGGGATCAAGCTAGGGGAAGAAACAGAATTTAGCTAGACAGAGAAAGAAGGGAAGATGTTACAGGCTGTAGGAAAACATTAGTCCAAATTTGAAGCAGAAATAGTGATAGCATGTTCGGAGGCAATGAAGAGGCTCTTCTGGGTGATAATGAATGTGAATGCAATGTGAAATTGGATGAGTGCTACAGTGACAGCAGCTATTAATAGCATCAGTGTTATTTTACCCAAATGATCATACTATTGCTACATGGCAGTGCCTGGCAGTACACCATGGTGGTTAAGAGCCAGGTCTTAGGAGAAGGTGGAATTGAATTTGAACACCAGCTCAGTCACTGCAAGGCCTGAGAAAGTTGCTTAACCTGTCTGTGTCCTCAATTACCAGACCTGTGAAATGAGGGTGATAACACTACCTGATACAGCTGGAATGGGGATTCAACACAACCCTGTACAATCTTAGTCCTTGATGGTTTAAGTCCTTGGAGAATGGAAGTTGGTTCTCAGAAGGAAGTGAATAGGCAGGATTTAGCAGACAATGAGTTTTAAGTATTTGTTGGTAAATGTCACAGAATTTGAGTTTTCCAAAAAAAAGATTCTAAGAGGAGGCTTTAGTGCAATTAGTTGATCTGGGAGGTGACCCAAGGAAAACTGTAGGGAGAGTGGGGAAGTGAAGCAAGGAAGAGAAGGCAACCACATGAATGGTCTGTTATTCAGCTAGTTGCTTCAGTGGGTGCCTGGAAATTAATTCCTCTGGGGACCTCTGGGAGCAAGGATAGAAGACTTCAGAGTTATCCTACCCAAGGGGGATGGGAGCTTTGGACTTTATACCACAAATCTGAGTAGGCATTGTTTTGGGGCTGCCCAAGGTTGATTTTGAGCACTACTGGACTGCTGGGTATGGACTTTTGTCCCAGATAAAGCTCTCAGCAAAGAGGTGTGGATTTCTGCAATGGGGAGTTGGGCCAGCCCTTTAATGGAAAGCCCAGAGGGGCGTGGTTTTGTGGGCAGCTGGGAAGCCCTCAGCACCTGCTAGAGTCAGTGGCAAGTCATAAGAACAGTAATGCCCTTTGGGCCAGTAATCTACATCTGAGAAATTAAAGAAACAGCTGAATACAGAAAAAGATATATGGAAACACTTCTCTGCATCATATGTGTAGCCCAAATTGGAAATAATAACAGTAGTCAACATCTATTGAGTGTTTTCCCTGTGCCTGGCTCTCCTAAGTGCTCAACAAATAAGATAAATTTCTAACAAATGGAAGCTGGTTAAGGAACTCAATGGAATATCACACAGACATTGGAGGGGATGGTTATGAAGACAATAATGACATGGAAAAATTACATAAACGGAGAATTAATACTGAACAGGAGATTGCGTGTAGAGTAGGATTCACACTAAGCACCCTCCCCCAAAGCTTCTATATGGGGAAGAGGGTGGAGTCTGAAAGGAAATTTATCAAAATTTTAACTGCAGTTTTGGTTATGTAATGGGTTTGTGAGTGATATTTTTACTCTAGTTTATAAATCTTTATTGATGTGCATGTATTACATTTATAAAGAAAACTATAATAAACTTTTAAACTTTATAATAAACTATAAAAAGTGAAAGAAAAATACATCTAAAAATAGGTGGTGGAGATCCAGTGGACATTTTGAAGAGGGAATAATATAGTGGAAAATGATATCTCAGAAAAGTTAATCTGGGGATGGTGTGGAAGATAGATTGGATTGGCAAAGACCCAAGGTGAGAAGTCCAGCTTGCAAATTAACAAGGGTCATAGGTAGTGTGGAAAGGAAAGGACCAGTTTTAGAGGCTTGGCACTGAATGGAATGAAGGGGAAGAAAGAGAAAAATACCAGAAATGAACCCAAGATTTAAGGCTGAGTGGTAGCAAATTAGAAATGAGACAACAAATATATATTGAACACCTCTTTGAGCCAGGTTTCTTTACCCCTGCTCTCTAATTTAAACCTAACAACAATCTTATGATCTATTTTTAATAGTCCTGTTTTACAAGTGAGATAATGGAAGATCAGAGAAGTAAAATGACTTGTCCAAAGTCACAGAAAAATCTGAGCTCAGATTTTGAGCTGGATGGGTGGATGGATGGATGATGGATGGATGATAGATGGATGGATTGATAATCATATAAGGGGGAAGAAGTGTAGATTATTATAATGTCAAAGTAGAAAAGAGAATTTAAAGGAGGAAGTTGCAGATACCTTTGAAGGCAAAGAAAGAAGAGATGTGGGGAAAGCACCAGATTCAGCACATAGGAGGAGTCCCTGGTTCTTTTTGAGAAGGCCACTCCATTCAGGTAATGGGAAGTAGGTTTAAGCTGCATGGGAGACTGAGGGGCCAGGATATTGTTGGGGGAATTTATGAAATGGCAGGTCAGACCATGTAGGAGATTAAAACAATCCATAAGTTTAAAAAATATATTTAATAATAGGAAAGAGAGATGATATAAGAGAACAAAAGGAAAGCGGGTAATGGGAAGGAGAAATGGAAAAAGGAAAACAAAAACAAATTACTGAATAAGAACAAGGACACCAGACTACTTGGACTTGAGTCTCAGTTCCACCACTATGTGAGCTTGAGCAAATCCTATAACACTCTTTGCCTAAGTCCCCTCATCTGTACAGTGGAGAGGATGGTAACGGCCCCCATCTCAGTGGCTTCATAGGAGGATGGACTGAAGGATGTAACATGCCTGACACAGTGTGTGGCACATGGTAAAGCCAAGTCAGACAGGGATCCTGATGCCTTCACTGTTGCAATAAATGCCATTTCCTAGGAAAGAGACACAAGCTATAGATCAAGAACTGAGAGTCAATCACTTGGAGAATGTGCCCCAAGAAAGTACACCTGAAGTCCCAACATTGCACTGCACAGGAGAGCAAGCGGTCAGCTCTTCCAGGTCAGCTCCCCCATTCTTCAGGAGAAAATAGATTTTGTTCAAGACGATGCTAGCTTTGTTAGTTGGAAACTGACCTTCTGTAATTTGCACTACATGAGGCATAGTGGGTTGCACTTTTTTTTGTTCCCATTGTTCTTTTTTTACCAGAACTAATAAATAGAGGCTGCCCATTAAAGCAAAGTTAGAAAGAATTTTGGGGGCACCAGAGAGTGGCTAGAGGAGCAAAGTAATAAAGCACTTGAAGATTCCAGGGGGACAAATGAAGATCCATCAGACCCCAGCAAGCACCCTGAACTCAACGCCCTTTCTCTCAATTCCAGAAAGTTTTATGCTGCTATAATTGATGCTTGGAGAGGTCTGCACACTGCAGACTCAGCATGAGGGATCCTAAAAGCCTTATTAACCCAGCCACTTAGCCTTTCTGAGCACAACCCCTACCCTGGCTATTTTGACTAAGAATGCACTGAGCCCCAAAATGTTCCCTTGTCAGGATGAAGAGGTTCAATTTAAGGCCTTTCTCCAGTGGGCTCTCCTCCCAAATCCTCTTGCCTATCTAACACTGGCTGCTGGCAGGCTTCATTGGAGCTCAGCCT
The DNA here is from genome assembly GCA_004027475.1 of Anoura caudifer. Taxonomy (NCBI): domain Eukaryota; kingdom Metazoa; phylum Chordata; class Mammalia; order Chiroptera; family Phyllostomidae; genus Anoura; species Anoura caudifer. The sequence goes on from PVKU01002211.1 coordinate 151,765, forward strand.
GCCGTGTCCTCACTCCTTCCCTTTGGAATATGTTACCTGCCAAGGAAGTTTCCTCTCCTAGACAGAGCCCCAGAAAAATTGCATGTCTGGGATCAATTTTGCATAGTATAAAAATCAGCCTGCACACCAGGCGGTTGAGGCACCTCATCTACTAGAGAACTAGTATAGGCTGGTTGGAGGCCCATTGGGTCAGGGCAGCAAGAGTTTAAGTCTTTGCCAGGCTAGAATGCACTTTCTCTTTCGGTGTTAGCGAGCCTTATCTGGCACAGCAGGATAGAACCATAGTTGTGGTGGGGAAAGGGGAGTTTTCCCACTAGAAACATTTTCCTGCTGGCAGGAGGGGCCCCAGAGAGACAGTGTCAGCTTGACATAGTCTCTCCAAGAATAAAACTTTAATATGCTTTGGTGATAAGACTGAGAACAACCATTGTCATTTGTGTTCTAATACTAATTCTTTAATTAAATAATTAAGTTTAAAACAAAGATTTTTGGAGCACCGTATGTCAGGCACTCAGCTAAGTACTTACATACGCAGTGTCTAATTCAAAACTTCAAATGTTGGAGCTACTATAACTCACTTCATTTTATAGTTGAGGAGTTCACAGTTTGTGAGGCATGCTCACATACAGCATCTCTCTCGATCTTCACTCAACCCCCAGGAGGCTACAGATATCATTCTGCAGTTAAAGAAATGGCCTCAGGTGCTTTGTCTTCTTTGGCGAATAATTGGCAGACCCAGGATTTAAATCTCTGTCTCTTGACTCTATATTGTTATGATTTTGTTGGGAGAGAATAGGTGGTATGTATTCATTAAATTCCTCTGTATTGAAGGCCTGGAGAAAGGAGTTTGTGTATTGTCTCAATTCTCAATCAGGAGGGTATGCTTTTCTACTTTACAGATGAGGGGACTGAGACTCAGAGAGGGATAGCCATTGGAACGAAGCCACACAGGTAGAGGGTAGAGCTGGGGCTTATAGCCTCCCATTCTATCCTGTAGATTTTCTCTGCTACCAGTACCTCCCCATTTCTATAGGAGAAACAACACCATGTGATTTTTCCAGCAGGGACAATGAGAGGGTGATTCTGGTCTTGGACCTTAGGAATTAGGATGGGTAATTGACACTGACAATTAAACAGGCTGCTAGAAATGTGATTCTGGCCTGGAGGGAAGATCAGATATGATCAAGAATTTAGGAAGGACCAGCTCTATCCAATCAGAAGGAATTTGGGGCCTTTCATTTTCCTTGAAGGCTACAAGTCCCAATTTGAAAGTAACAACTTGCTGGACCAACCTATTGCTTCTGCCTTCCCCTGTCAGTCTCAGTCATCAAAGCAAAGGTCTCTGAACATGCTAATGTCACAGCACATTTCGAAGGAGATCACTGTCCTGAGCAAAGCTCAAGTTCTGGGAAGAAGGAATCAAATAGTAAAGTTGAATCTCCATTTCCCTGGAGTCTTGTGCTTTGGAAAAAGTATCATTGGTTTGTCATTCTGGGCTGTCACCAGTGACACCTCTGGGCTTTGAAAGGTTACAGGAGAATAATAGGCTTTCTGGCAGTTTCTAGCAGGTTCTATTTCTCACATGGGCCAGGACTGTGCCTGTGTTTTTTATTTGTGACAAGATGAGAAGAGCTTGGTTAAATAAGGAGCAGCTGCTCTTTTATACATCTGCTTTCCTGATTGATGGAATCAGAAAGCCATTCGTCTGATTTGAAAATAGACAGGTGTTTGCCGCCACTACACTGTGGGCCTTTGAAGTTTACTCTGTGATGTGATTACAGCACATACTTAGCTTATGCTCCAGGAGGTAAAGTTGACCTTTGATCCTACTCCTCATTTAAAAATCACACATCTTGGAAAATGAACCAACCTAGGAAGATGCTAGAAGCTGCTTTTGCTGCTGATGTTGGTTTCAAACCAATTTAACTGGACTGATTTGTTTTTCTGATTCAAACCAATGACCTTTAAAGTCCTTTTTTTTCCCTCTGAAAATCTATAAAGGACATCTGTTTTTTTGAGAGTTCCAATGGGAACCCCAGAATCATGCCATACTATGGGCTACAAATGAGGAAAGTGCATTTAAGAAAGAGCCAATCATAAGAAATTCAAACTGAGAGTGCATATTCTTTACTCTTCTCATTCATTCATTCAATTGCTCATTCATTCAACATTCACAGAGTCTTCTCTATGTGTCAGTTCTGTGATGGGAGCTAGTGATAAAGAGGTGACCAAATTATTCTCCAGGATCTTACAATTCAGAAGGCTACACAAGACAAGACAGTCAACACTGTCAAGATAGGATGAGAAGGCCTGGGTGTACAGCTACTTTGGAAGTGTTCGCTTTGGCTTTGATAGATACCCTCAGACAGTTTTCCAAAGTGGCTGTAAAGAAGGCAGGGTGGGGGCTTCTGAGAATTTGATAGTGCTTTGTTTATTGACCACAGTGCTGTTTGCATAGCACCTTGTGGAAAATACTGTGCTGTATACTGAGGCATTTGCACACTTTCTATAGTGCCTCGTATAATTTTAATGAAAAATAAAGAAATAAGGGGTAGCAGCTTCAGGATATTCAGGAGCACAGAGGAGAGACTGGCCCTGCTTGCTGGAAGAGAGCAGAGAGAAAAAGATTGAGGAAGGCTTTCTGGGAGTGGCAATATTTGAATTGGGCCCTGAAGGATCAACAGAAAATTAGGCAGACAGAAAATGTGATGAGGGGCTTGCACGAAGCCCTCAGTAGGAAGGAGGTGATAGAATGGAGGGAGGTGGCAGTTGGTGCTTGGGAGGTCTATGAGTTGCTGGTGTGGCTGAAGCCCAGGGTGTGGGGCTGTGGGGGCAGAAAGAGGCTGCAGGGAAGGGGGCTGGATTGTTTTCCAGACAGGATGTCCTAAAGGCAGTGGGAACCATGGCAGATTTTTTAAGCTGCAGTGACAATGTAAAGCCTGGCTCTTCCAACAATCAGCATGCCTGCATGGCGGTGCAAGATGAGAGACATTTAGACATCTTTGCAACAGTTCCAGAGAGCGTCCCAGAAGGCACCCCATTGAGGGTACTGAGGGAGAAGAGGAGGAAGACAGATCAGAGATCAGGAGATAGCATGTCATCATTGAGACTTCCTAATAAACTGCAAGGTGAGGGGTGGGGAAAGAGATGCGGAAAAATCAGGTCTTTCTTCCAGACCAGCCTCTAGTGAGAATCGCTTGGATAGAAACTCTCAGGCCTAGGAGTTGACTTTCTTTATTACATAAATTCACAAAGATTCTCATTAGTCATTCCAGAAACATCTATTTCATGTCTATGAAGTGCCAGGCAGTGCTGAGGTTCTGAGGGTATCCAGATGGAAGGGACTTATTCTTACCTCAAGGAGCCATCTGTTGAGTGTAGGGAGATAGAGGTCTTATTCTCTCTGCCTTAGAGCTCAGACAGTATGTTTGAGTTTATGCGATGGTGTCAGTTTCTTATTTGATTCAAGGTCAGTTCCCCAGCCCTTGCAGTGACAGTGATATGGCAATCCCCAAATCCCTTGCAGAAAGGATCTTTCTTTCCCCTTGAGTAGTTTTGAGCCAAGCATATAACATTGCATGAATGTTTGAAAACTTCTCCTGCTTCTCAGAATGCAATTCTGACAGTGCTGAAGGCTGCCAATTAAATGAAGATTTAGATAAAGGCTGTGTGGGAGAGAGAAGGCAATATTCTTAAACCTAATAATGGTTTTCTTCTGTCTTTTTGAAACTCTCGAATAATCCTGATTGACTAGCTCTCTGCTTTGAGCATTCCCATTTACTGGACAATTTAATAACATTTAAAATGTTTGATAACCTTTATTTGGGGGCAGACATCCTAGAGGAGTTGGTAAGTATGTGAATGCTGTACAATTAAAAAGAGGAACCGGGATTTAATACATATATATATTTTTCACAGTCAGAACAAGTCTCCCTCATGCCTTACAGCAGGGAGCACGTGTGGGTGGTATGAGAACAGGCTCTCCGATCATATTAACTGTGGGAAACATGAAATGACTGCCATGTGCCTTGCCTTGTACTCAGTGTCTTTATCCTATCGCCTCATTTACTCCTCCCAACAGCGTTGAGGTGGATGCTATGACTGTAGCTGTTGTGCAGGTAAAGTAGCCAAGGCTCACAGCTATGCTGCTGATTAGCTGTGAGCTGGTGACGCTCCACTTTGTGCTCTGGGTGGACTTCAGGAATTGGAGAGGGAGTTCAGAAAGAAATCCATGATGACTTCCTACCGTACCAGGGGATTTATCTGGGAATTCATCTGCTCGTTCATTCAGCATGTTTACTGAGTGCCCACTTTGTGCCAGATATGTTTCTAAGTCAAGAAAACAGCAACAGACACAACGAAGTCTTTGCCTTCACAGAGCTTTTGTGTTAGTGAAAGAAGCAAACAGTAAACAAAGTTCTTTACTTGTATGTGCTGCACCCAAACCAAGGCCTCATGAAGGATAAAGTATGATAAGGATACTGTTTTCTGTAGGGGTGAAGAAGTGTGTGTGGGGTACCCCAGGAGGGGACATTTCAACTGCGACCTGCCTGAAGTGGAGGAGATAGAGAGGTCTGAGGGGGAAAGAATATGACAGGCAGAGTGGAGAGCAAGTGTAAACTCATGGAAGCAGGAACATGCCCGGTGTGTTCCTGAAATAGTGAGGCAACTACAGTGGCTGGTCCAAGAGTAGGAGATGAGATAAAACGTCAGATTAGGCCAACAAGAGGGTTTGGGTGTTATTCTGAGAGTGGTGAAAAACCATTGGTGGGAGGAGGGCAAAGTGTGACATCATCTGTTGCTATGTACTGTAGAGGAAGCCTAAGCAGTTAAGTCTGCAGAAGCTCACCTCCTCCACAGTCTGTCTTCTTATTTACACACAGTAATTTTATATATGTTAACCCATTCAGTCCTCACAACAACCAATGAAATAGGCATTGCTGTCATTATTCCTTATTTTACCAGTTGGGAAACTGAGAGTCAGTGGGCAAACTGGGAGTGGAAAAGATATTGGAGCTAGTCTGACAAAGCAGGAGGTATGAGGGTGGGGAGAGGAATTCCAAGCAGAGAAATCAGTGGTTCAAAGACATAAATAGGGTGGAAAGAGAATGGCAGCCTGTCCACCATGGCTGGAGAGAGAGGCAGGGGTGCATCTGGTTGCATTTGAATGGTGTTCCTGTGCATCCATGGTGCGAGCATGTGTGTGTGTCTGTGTATGTGTGAATGAGGTGATGAGGTAGGAGTCTGGGGAGGGAGTCTGGTTGCATTTTCTTTTTCAATAGCTGGATAAACTTTATGTTTAAGAGCAGTGTTAGGTTCAAGAAAAACTGAGTTGAAGGCTCAGAGATTTTTCATATACTCCTTGTCCCCACATTCACACAGCTTCTCCCACTGTCAAAATCTGGCATCATAGTGCTACATTTGTTAAATTGATAAACCTACATTGACATGTTATTATCACTCAAAGTCCATAGTTCACTCTTGGTGTTGTGCATTCTGTGGGTTTGACAAATGTATGACAGGGATCCACCATTATAGTATCATGAAGAATATTTCCCTATCCTGAAGATCCTCTGTGCTCTGCCTTTCATCATTCCCTCCTCCCTAACCCCTGGCAGCTGCTGATCCTTTTTGCCTTTTCTAGAATGTCATATAATTGGAATTATAGCTTTTCAGAATTGCTTCTTTTACTTAGTAATATGCACTTATATTTTTCCCCTGTCTTTTCATGGCTTAATAGCTCATTTATTTTTATTACTGAATAATATTCTATTGTCTAGATGCATCACAGTTATTTATCCATTTGCCTGCCAAAGGACATACTTTCTTTCAAGTTTTGGCAATTATGAATAAAACTGTTGTAAACACTTGTGTACAGGTTTTGTATAGATGTACAATTGCTGGATCAAGTAGTTTATTTATTTTTGTAAGAAACTGCCAAAGTCTGACAGAGCAGCTGTACTGTTTTCATTACCATCAGCAATGAGTGAGAGTTCCTATATCCTCATCAGCATTTGATGTTGTTAGTGTTTTGGATGTTGGCCATTCTAATAGGTATGTGGTGATATGTGACTGTTGTTTAAATTTGCATTTTCCTAATGGCATGTAATATTAAGCATCTTTTTATATGCTTATTTGCCATCTTATTTCTTCTTTAGTGAAATGTCTGTTAGTGTCTTTGACCCATTTTTGTTGAGCTTTTCAAAGGTCTTTGTATATTTTGGATAACAGTCCTTTATCGCATATGTATTGCAAATATTCTCTCCCAGCCTATGGATTTTTTTCTTATTCTCTTGACAGTGTCTTTTTTAGAGTAAAAGTCTTACTAGGTGTGTGAACTTGGGCAATTTAACATCTCTGTGCCTTAGTTTTCATATCTGTTAAATAACTTAAAACAGTACTCATCCAAAAGCATGTTTTTGAAGATCAAATTACACCTACAGAGTGCATGACTCCACCCTGCACCTGATGGATGTCATGATGGTTTGCCATAATTATCTCTCAACATTTGAACATCTGCTCAGTGTGTTTTGTTTCTGTTTGGATTACCAGTGCCTGGTACAAAATAGATGCTCAATATGGGAAAGATGTACACTTTTTCCTTTGTGTGTGTTTGGTGAGGATTCTGTAATCGTACTTTGATTAATCTCTTTGTATTCAGTTAAACTAGCCACAAAGAAGGTTCTCTAGGGGGTGGATTTTCTTGGACTGCTCTGATCATAGCCACCAAAGTATTCTCCATTGTCCAGTGCTGACTCTAACCTCCTCCTGGTCAGCATCTTGGATTGGTTTATAGCAGCTGCAAGCAGGAAGCCTACCATGGAGTTAAAATAGATATCATTATTCACATTTTATAAAAAGTGATGCCAGGAAAAAAACCATACATGGTTGCTTATGGTTCCCTAGGGTGGATACACTTCTTCAAACATTTAACATCGCTGTGTTCAGCATCTAAAAAGGTATAACTTCTCTACTTAACCCTGGCTCCACTACTTGTCTCCTTTTTTTTATAGCATTAGAGTCAGAATATTCACTGTCAAGCTTGTAGAGATTACTTCAAAGGTAGACAGACAATTCATAAACAGGTGTGAATAAGCTTTAGTTATAACAACAGAAAGATGGCCTCAGCACTGAGAGAGGAATGGCAGAAGCAAGGCTGTACTGACTGAGCTTGTTCGCTGTGTGTATGTACACAAAGTTATTAAAAATGTCAGTGTGTATTTCACTCCCAAGTAGAAATTGGCACAAAAAATGTAAAAATATAAATTATGGAAAGAGTATATACTAACTGTTACAAACACAAAAAAACATATGCATGGACACAAATTCCCTTATGGCAATTTTGCTTAAAGGAATAATCCCAAAGAAACAAAACACCATGTCCAAAAGAGCACACCACAGGCCAGGTACTATGTAAGGGACTGGGAATAAAACCATGAGCAAGATGGACTTGAGAATTCATAATGTTATGACATGAACCTGGGAAAATCTGAGATGTTAACATTTGGGCAGAATTTCTCTCCTGTAGCACTGTTGGCATTTTTGGCCAGATGGGTCTTTGTGGTGGAGGCTGTCCTGTGCATAATAGGATGTCCAGAAGAATCCTTGGCCTTAACTTACTAAATGGCAGTGGGACCTCCCGCCTGTGACAACAAAAAAATGACTCCAGCCATTGTCAAGTGTCCCCTAATGAGGGTGGGAGGTGCTCAAAGTTGCTCACTATTGAGAACCACTGATTTAGGAGAATATTTAAAAAGTTAGGGAGCATCCTCAATAAAAAATCAAAACTGTAACTGGGAGGCTTGCATAGCATCACTGGGAAAAATGATGTTAATTTTAAAAGGCACAAAGTAAGATTGCATTTGTTCTATAGACTGCACCCAGGTTGGCTGAGGTTCTAGGCCCAGAGGAAAGGGAGGAGAGAAAATGCTATCTCAGAAATCACAGGAGCCAGGGAACCTCAACGAAGTGAGTAGACCAGTTTGTCTAGGATTAGGAACCCAAAGATAAACACAGGTCAGGCAGATAAAAGTAAAACAATCAAATGCATGAATATAGAAATTGGGTGCCAAGAGTGACTTAAGTAAAGACAGGCAAATATGGGTATATCAGGAATAATATTTAAAATGTTTAACAACAAAATATGGCAGAGGAAGCACCAATCATAATAGTTATCTGCTGAAACCATTCAGTATGGGCATTCTTGTGCTTGCAAGAATGTGGGGGAAATCCACCAGGGTGCGTCATTTGACCAGAGTCACTCAGTCTAGCCATGGTTCAACCAGGGCTCAGGGACTAATCTTAGAGCAAGACCTGGAAAAATGGGCAGAGTGGAAGAATAAGAGGACTTAGGGCCCAGAACGAAATGTGCTGGAGGGTTGAGTTATATTTAATCCCATTTGCTGCATACCTGGAACCTGACACAAGAGCAGCTTCAGACACAAATTATGTGTACGCATGAACAAAGACAGAAAGAGAGAACAGAAGAATGAAAACAGTTTGATTTGTAGGGCTTTCAGCATCGTGGGTGATTTTTTCCCCCTTCCTTTATTTAGAGGTCTGTTGATGCTGTTACAGTTTTGTTCCGGCAATAAAAATAAAATATATGTTGATGTTGACAAAGATGAGAGGAGCTTTTGGAAGGATGTAATTTGTTAGAATTTAATATTCATTACATTTTAAAAAACCTATTAAGTTCATTGATGAAGTCATAAAAACAAACCAAATACTCACCATCTTCTTCCTTCCCAAGAACATGGCAGTGGCCCCTTCAAACAGGCCCAGTTTCTGTGAACGAAGGGGCCATTAAGAGTGTGATGATTGCCCAGGGACTGGTGTGATGTTTCATGCTGGAGGGACACAGCTGTCCATTTTCTTTGCCTCCTCTCATCCTGCTCCATCATCAGCTTATTGTTCATGCTGACCCAGTGAGGTTGGCATCAAGTTCTCCCCTCCCCATGCTGTAGGGAGAGATAGTCCTGAGGACACATGCATCATCCATCGCAACAGATTAGTTCTGATCACAGCCTAATTATGTGAAGTGCAGCCAAACCCCTTATTTATGCTTTTCTGGGGACAGGAAGGAATAGATAGGAATGGGTAATTGAGGGACATTAAGAAACAGACTAAAATATTGCTTGCCATGCCTTAATATGAGCGCTATTAATGATGCATTATTGCAAGCACTGAGTAAAGAGGTTACTGCTAGCTCATTCATGCTGGGCATTCAGCAGATCCTTCTTCCCAGGTGGAGGATTAGTGCAGGTACTTCCTTGGGGAAAGCCTGGATATCAGGAACAGCACCTTGTAGAAGGTCCAGCCAGCCTGTCAGGTTGCTGCAGGAAAAACGTGCAACTTTTAAAAGGACCCTAAATGCTGATATAAGAAGCTCTGTACCTTAAGGTTAGTTTATGGCAAATATATAGGCACATCTGCCTTTTATTTTATCAGAAATAAATGCAGATTGTAGGAACCTGGCTTATTATTAACAGAGAACACAAAGTATTGGGGGGGAAACCTCAGGGAATAATGAGCTAGCACAGAGACATCCACACACACAGAGATGTGCATCTCTCACAATATCTAATAGAGACAATTTAAGAAAAACTAATGTTTGCCCTTCAATTAGCTGACTCATTAAATCTGCACTAATATAGTAGCTACTAGCCACACATGACTATTTATGTTTAAATTTTAACTAATCAAATTAGAGAAAATGAAACATTAAGAATTCATTTCCTCAGTCTTGTGTGGCACAATTCAAGTGCTTAATAGCTGCATGTCGCTACTGGCTACCGGATTATACAATGCAGATGTAGGGTATCTCTGTTTTTAAAGAGATCTGTTGGAGCAGCACTGGGTTAAATAAATGATTGCATAGTATATTTTCAGAAGAATGAGATACAGATATTCTGGCATAAAAAGGTCTCCTTTGTGTATTGCATGTAAACAACTTACAAAACTCTATTATATTACTTTTATTTATAAACAATGCAATACACGAATTTTGTATAAGTGTAGGAAAAAGCATGGAAGGATAATCATGAAGTTGCTTGCAGTAATTGTCTTGAGAAGGAAGGAGTAGACATTTACTTTTTATTTTCTCCACTTATGTATGTACTGGCTGAATATATTTCAGCAAGAATGCATTACTTTTGTACTTAAAAAGAGATTAATTTGATGAGAACCCATGAAAATAGTTGAGAAACATAAATAGTTTTCTCTCTTTGGGTCTTCAGTTGGTTAAAACCTGATTGAGGCTACCTGAGTGGGGTTGACCAGATGGCTCTTTAGGAAGGAGACTTGTGGAAGGAGAAAGGAGCTGGTTCATAGCAAACCCATCCCTGAGGTTCTCAAGACACATCCACAAACATGCCCCCTTTGTCTTAAATCTTCTATTCTGGTAAGAAGACAAATGCACTTCATAATCAATCCTGGGGACCTCCTATTATTAATCTTTGGGTGAGTCGATAGAAGCTTCTGTTATGGGATGAGGCAGGAAAACATTGGGCTTAAATGTCAAATAGCCCTTGGGAGGCATATACAACCATAGATACATGTCAGTCAGGACAGCTTCTCTGCCATTTAGGAGGGAATGAAAAAATGTCTTCCAGGCTGGTATAAAAGCATTAAAATTGTGTGTGTGGAGCGGCTACGGGGTACATGAGGTGCCCTCATCTATCCTATCCTGGGGACTTTACCTCTCTGCTAGCTTATGATCTATGTGAATAAAGCAGGGACTTGGAGAAGAAATACTTTCCTCTTTCCCTTTCAAAATCCATCTCTGTCCTCCAGCATCACAGACATTGTACTCTGGGGTAGAGTCACTTGAACTCTGAGGACAATTCTGCTTCTTTTGCTCCCTTAGCTATGGTCCACTGGTCAGAGTTCCTTGACCTTTGGAATTCAGTGTTATTCTGTAGAAAATAATATATTGCTCTCCCCTGCTTCATAGGGTGGTTGCTCAATGTAAAAGGGGGAAGAAGGGTGATGAAGGGTATAGGCCATGCTTGGCACATGTTAAGTGCTTCATAAAAAAAAATGTTAGCTTTCAATGAAATTAGTTTTACCTTTTGCTAAGCAACATTGCAAAGTGAATGTGTCTCTCCTCCCAAGATAGAAGGACTGTCATTGTAGGGTAAGAGTATCCTGCCACACTTCTATCCTTTTGGATCCCTGACAGTGACTTGCACCAGCTAATTGGTAAACTCATGCCAAGTGCCTGGTGCCTGGGAGTGATAGCTGAGTGCTGCCCAGTGGAAGCTGCCAGTCAGTGAACCCAGTGCAATCCTGGGGTCCTGTCAATACAGTAGGTGGGCAAAAGGCAACAGCCATGACTTTGAAGCATAACTTTCTGAGGGAAAGGGCTAGATGTCTTTCCATTTTGATGGCAGGGAGAAGGAATCCAAAATTTTCTTGCAAGTTTCCTTGAAACAGCCTTACTCTATGTGTATTTATCAATGTTTTTCAAAGAGAGGACAATTTTTTTTCATCTTTGACTCTTGACCATACTTACAATTTCATCTTGCTTGTTTAGTTAATAAAAATAAGGATTTAATTTTGCCAATTCACAGATTTTTATATGAAACAGTAACAACACCATGTATTTTCTGAATATGTATGATACATAAACTGGTCAAAGGCATTTTATACACATATATGTATGCATATATATAATTACATGTATATATGAATGTACCTATGTATACACACACAGAGTTGATCTCCATTATCTGAGGATTCTGTATTGTGAATTCACTAAGATGTGTTTGTAACTCCCAAGTCAGTACTCATAGCACATGTTGGGGTTACGCACAGAGCAGTGGAAACTTTGAGTTCTTTCATGTGCTTCTTCCAAGCTGAGACCCAACAAGGTGACACTCTACCTTTTTATTTTGGTTCTCATACTGCAAACAAGTGTCCTTTTGGTGGTATTTAATATCTTTTTTAAAACATTTTTATGCTTTTTGTTGGCAATTTTGATGTTTAAAATGACCCACAAGTGAAATGCTGAAGTGCTGTTAAGTGTCCTAAGTACAGAAGGCTATGATGTGCCTTATGGAGAAAATACATGTTAGGTAAGCTTCGTTCATGCATGGGTGTTGACTGTGAGTTCATTGTAAATGAGTCTGTGTGTGTGTGTGTGTGTGTATATGTGTATGATATCATATATCATATATATGATGAGATAATTTTATGTATATTAAGTATAAACAGAAACATGCATAAAGTAAGGTGGTATATTGAATAATTGACAGAAATGTTGTGACCAGAGGCTCACAGGAACCTAACCCTGTATTTCCATCAGGAATACTGCTTTAATATTTGCTAATTCACTGTTCATGGTAACCTTATAGACCATAAGTACCATGAATGAGAACCAATTGTGCATATAGCTCTCTATAAACCCTCCCAGAGCCTATATGAAAGGGAGTGGACTGTGGAGCTGTATTTCCTGGACTCTGGGCCAGAATCACAATGTCCCTGTCTGCCTATGGCCATTGTACCCTTGTTTTGTCAAGCCCCATAGCTGCTGGGGAACCTGCTCAGGGAAGTTGGAGTGTGTTTACCTTTAGGTGTGATTTCATTTTTCCAAGCTCTTGCAATCACACACATACTTAGGAGAATGGATGGCCTATCACTCATTATACCAATGATGCTACAGGGAAGACCTTTCTGTACACTTCAAAGGCAAAGTCCTTGGATCAGAGCACAGCAAAGCCATAACCAGCCCTCTCTCTTAGATGGACAGATGGACACACACTGTGTTTACAGCTTTCATAGGAGAGATAAACTTGAAGATTTGGTGAGTACCTTGAGCTACTCTCTCACTCTCTATGGAGTAGGCAGTAGGCTGTGAGAGACAGTACAGGCATTGAAGCCAGACTCACTTGCATTGGAGTCTGGGCTCTTTCACATAAAAACAACCTCTCTCTCTCTCTCCATATATATATATATGTAAATATATACATATATATGTATATATATATATCTCCATATATATATAAAATATATTTTACATGTATATATAAAATTTACTATAACCCAGGCACTGATAAGTGAGGCATCTTGGTATCTTTGATCATATTCACAACAATATGAAGATAGTACTGTTAATACTCCCATTTTGCAGATGAGAAAACTGAGGCTTATAGAGGATAAATTGTGTATACAAGATTACACAGATGGAAACTGGTGAAACCAGGATTGAAGTTAACTCCAGAGCCCACTTCCTTTCTGCTGACTCAATAATGCTATTCCACATCCTTGAGAATTGGGGCCTTGTTCAGATGGGTGATGACTCCAACAGAGAACTAATATGAAATGCATCGTGCAGGTTCTGCCACTGAGTGGAGTTCAGTAGCAGGGCCCAGTCTCTCCCTTAAACTTCTTTTTTCCTTCTGCCTCCAGGCCAACTCTGAGCATTCTAGTGTTTCTCTCCAAATTGACAAGCATTCCTTCTAGGATGGGGATGGCTTGACTTTGGTCTTTAGAAGTGATTTAATATCAACTTATTCACATTTTCTCACCTACTAGCAGCAGAAATGGAAGACTTAGGTAGTAGAATTTAGGATACCAGCCTTTAGCTACTCCCTTAGCTGGGCACCCCATATATGTTCGTATTATATTAGGGAAGATAATTCCAGAGAGCACAGTGAGAGAGAAGGGACATGAAGCTGGGACAGAGGATGTGAGGATGTGCTATTGAGCTGACTGAACACCTCCAAGTGCAACTGACTGATAGGTTTTCAGGAACCTTCCCTTGAGAAACCTGCCTTCCCAAGTTGTCAGTGAAGAGAAGAAGGAAGTCTTTATTCACTTATTCACTCATTCCCATCAGCCACTGGCTAACTGTTTATTCAAGGGGCTTTCCCTCCTTGCACCTTTGGGCTGTGAGGGCATGGATGGAGCCCCTCTACAGAAGAAAGAGGCCCTAGGGCAGGAGTTGGGGGCCTTTTAGGCTAGACAGGAACTGAGTGCTGTCACCCTGCCTCTACCGGGAGTTAGCCACTCAGAACACACATGAGGCCAGGAAGCTACATAGTAGTGCATACCGAGTGCCTGGGACAGTCATGAAATTGCTGCCACCATTGCATCTGCATCCATGTTCCCACAGCTCATGTCCGTTTACCATATCCCTGTCCCTGTGCTTTTCTCTGCCTTGGCCCTGTCATGGCAGGAATTCATAACTGCTGTTAAGGAGCCTTTTCAATCTTTTGTGTTCTACTTTCAAAGCCATCTCAAAATGAGATAAGTTAAAGCCTAATACAGTTTTTCAGAAACACCTGTATTCATCTGGCTGACCTAATATTAATGCAGGTTCTCATCTCTACTTGAATGCTACCCCGCTATTGCTACACCATAACCAGGGCTGCACTCTGAGTCTTTAGAGCTCATCTGTGCACCCGATGCTATGAGACCAAGTAGATTATGTAGGATGGCTCACACCCACAGGGGAGACAGGGCCAGACCCCCCAGAAAATTTATAAAGACTCACAGGAGGCAACATACAAACCATGGGCTTATAGTTTCCCAGTTCAACTGCTCTGGTGAATCCTGGCACCCAAGACTTTGGTTGTCCCCTGTGTCCCATGGGTTCTAATCATGAGGTGAGTGATGCTGTCCAGGCTGGAAAGCAAAGTTGACAAGAACTGCCAACCCCAGAGAGGTGTCAGACCCACTGATAATTAAAGGGCACCTAGGATACCTTGCCAAGTCTATTATTGGTTGTAGTGGACTTGACTACATTCCACAAGAGACAAAAGAAATTGACAGTTAAGCATTCAGGGATTGTACTGGCATAAGGGAGATGGTTCTTACCCCAGAGCTACAACATAGGGCAGCCATTTGGGCAGTGATTTAGCCTTAAGCAGAAGTCTGTACTATCTGCTTTAGTGTTACCTGAGATGGTATGAAAAAGGAAGAGATTTGGGGACCCTGACTCTGATGCAGAATTCCTTGGGGCCAGGGCCAGCCATCTGTACTTTAACAAGCTTCCTGAATGAATCTAAAGTTTGTACACTAAAGTTTGAGAACTACTGCCCTAGATGCTGTCAGCAAGTCAGGCCTCCTGGAGTGCTCAAAGCTGTGTCATGGTCCAATCCAGCACAGTCAGGAGAAAACAGGAAAAGCCAAGCAGTTATGAGGCCTCTCTTACGTGTATGATTTGTACCTCTTTGGACCTGTAGCAAGTTCTAGAAGGTCTGTGAATACAAGTTCTCCCCGGTGGAAAGTGGAGGTGATAACAGTGGCTTCTATTGTCCTAGGGGGTTGGAGGATTAACTGATGGGGTGCCCATGGCGTGCCAAGCCCAGTGGCTTCCTTCTGACTGCATTGCTCTCATTACCATCCACACCAAAGGGGCTGGATCAGCTGGACCCAAAGGCTACAGATGAGACTCAGATCAGAAAAGCCCAAGACTAGCTTTTAGGACTTCCTGAGGCTCACACATGGGCCATGCTTTCCAAGTACAAGGCAGGAAACCCACTAGAGAGGGGCCATCAATCACCTCTCAGGGCTGCCATTATCCTCAGGCAGGCTTTGGATGTGGTCAGATATGGCAACAGTGTGTGTGGTAAAACCAAGCCTCTGATACGAGGATAGTTTCCTTAGACACCCAATGTAGGACAGACAGGCCTTTCAAACCCAGATTATATTGCCTTGTCAAGCTCCTGAGAAATGGACACTGGTATGATATATCTTATCCACTACCACATTAATAAAGTCTAAGAAAAAGTAGTGGCTCTTTTAGGACTTACCCATTGAACTTTTTATTTTAAGTGACACATTCTAGTGCCAATGTAATTGTAATTCTGATAGCATTACTAGTAATACTGTCTTCAGTCCTCAGAATTAATATGGCTGGAAAAATTCCAGGAGGACTTAAATGTTTCTCATTAAAAACATTGGAGATAACTTATTAGACATTGTAACTAATTGTAATACCACCCAATGTAAAACCAACCAATTAAGATGTGGTTTCTTCTCTTGTGATTAGTTGGCAAACTTTTCCATATGAGTCTGCCCTCCAGAATCTAGATCAATTAAGCATATATAATTCAACAGAGCCATTCGCTGCCCCATCATCACTCTCTAGTGAGAGATATCCCAGCCAGTTGGTAGGCTTGCAAAGACAAATGCTCTGGACTTGAGTTAGGGAGTTGACAAATGGATCTCTGTGAGAAGTTTATGTGCTAAATATTTCTCTTAGCCCCTCTGGCAGAGATGTATTCTGTTTTCTCAATATGGAAAATTTCTGGATATTTGTTCATTTTCCATTTAAAAATAAAGAGAAGCTATTATGCCCTCTTTTTTTGTTTTTTTTTTAATATATATTTTTGATTATGCTATTACAGTTCTCCCATTTCCCCCGCTTCATTCCCCTCCACCATGCACACCCTTTCCCACCCACATTCCCCCCTTTAGTTTATGTCCACGTGTCATAAGTTCTTTAGCTTCTACATTTCCCACACTATTCTTGCCCTCCCCCTATTTTCTACCCACCGTCTATGCTACTTATTCTCTGTACCTTTTCCCCCTCTCTCCTCCTCCCACTCCCCTGTTGCTGACCCTCCATGTGATCTCCATTTCTGTGGTTCTATTCCTGTTCTACTTGTTTGCTTAGTTTGCTTTTGTTTTAGGTGTGGTGGTTAATATCTGAGAGTTTGTTGTCTTTTTACTGTCCTATTTTTTATCTTCTTTTTCTTAGATAAGTCCCTTTAACATTTCATATAATAAGAGCTTGGTGATGATGAACTCCTTTAACTTGACCTTATCTGAGAAGCACTTTATCTTCCCTCCCATTCTAAATGACAGCTTCGCTGGATAGAGCAATCTTGGATGTAGGTCCTTGCCTTTCATGACTTGGAATACTTCTTTCCAGCCCCTTCTTGCCTGGAAGGTCTCTTTTGAGAAATCAGCTGATAGTCTGATAGGAACTCTTTTGTAGGTGACTGTGCCCTTATCCCTTGCTACTTCTAGGATTCTCTCCTTCATTTTAATCTTGGCTAATGTAATTATGATGTGCCTTGGTGTGTTCCTCCTTGGGAGTCCTCTTTGGGACTCTGTGGGCTTCCTGAGCTTCCTGGAAGTCTATTTCCTTTGCCAGATTGTGGAAGTTCTCCTTTATTATTTGTTCAAATAAGTTTTATGCTTGTTGCTCTTCCTCTTCCCCTTCTGGTACCCCTATAATTCGGATGTTGGGGCATTTGAAGATGTCCTGAAGGTTCCTAAGCCTCTCCACATTTTTTCTGAATTCTTGTTTCTTCCTTCTTTTGTGTTTGGTTGTTTCTTTCTTCCTTCTGGTCCACTCCATTGATTTGAGCTCGGTTTTACCCAACACACTGTTGCCACTCCCAGTTTCCTTCCCATCACTATTGGTTCCCTGTGTGTTTTCCTTCATTTCACTTAGTGTAGCTTTCATTTTTTCATCTAATTTGCGGCCAAAGTCAACCAATTCTGTGAGCATCCTGATCACCAGTGCTTTGAACTGTGCATCTGATAGGTTGGCTATCTCTTGGTTGCTTAGATGAATTGGCTCTGGGGCTTTGATCTGTTCTCCTGTCTGAGCCATTTTTTTTTCTTTTTTTGGTCTGGTCATGGCTGTTACTAGTGAGGGGCAGAGCCTTAGGTGTTCACCAAGGTGGGGCAGCCCAGTCGCTGGGTTGTGACGTTGTATGTGGGGGTGGGGTCTGAGAGGGAACAATGGCACTTGCTCGCTCCACTCTCTCTTTTATTTTAGTCCCTTCCACCACTTCCCACAAGCAAATTGGGCCCTTCTGGTGCTGATTTTCGTGTGGGTAGGCTTGTGCATGTTCTAGGGCCCTGTGGGTCTTTTCAACAAATTCTCCTGTGAGGCTGGGAGTCTCTCCTGGCACCTCAATCCCCACAAGTGTTTTCAATTGGTGTTTTTAGGTTTTATTTCCTGGCTGTGGGGCCCTGGGTTGCGAGGTCTGTCTCGATCTCTGTTTTCGCCTGGATTATCGGTCTGGATGAATGGTTGTTGGACTTCTGTACAGTTCAATTTTCTGTTAGCTCTGGTTGTTTTCTTGTTTCTAAATCTTTGTTGTCCTTAATTTTGGTTGTGCAAGGAGGCACAGTGTGTCCACCTATGCCTCCATCTTGGCTGGAAGTCCCCATTATGCCCTCTTCCTTCTTGACCTGCCCTAAGGAGCAGATACAGATGGGAAAGCAGTCCCTGTTGGGTAATGGCTGCTTGTTGCAGGATGTGAGGTTCTGTCTGGATTCTTTGAGTCACTGAGTGTATGGGGCTTCTGGCTGGACGGCCCGCTCCCTGTGCCTGGGGATTCATTAGGGGTGGTTCAATAAAGCAAAGCAAGGGTTTGCCAGCTGCCACCAAAGTATTTGACCTCATGATAATTGCAAATGCTCCCCGAATCAGAACATTGGAGGGATCAGGAAAATAGCTAGAAGTTTTTTGTAGGAGAGTTAGAACAGTAACTGTGGCCTGACATGAAGAGGGAACAACTTAGAGCTTTTTCTTCCCTCTTCCTTCTGTCTACTCCCTGCCTCCCTCATAGTGGATTTTCCTTCAGGCACAAATGAGTACAAAGTGAGGAAAACATAACTTAAAATCAAAAGCCTCAGCAATCTGGAGTCAGTAAAAAGTTTACCTGTACAAAGAAGCATGAGTTTCCACGTTGTGCAAGTGCCCAGGTTCTCTGTACCTGGATGGGGCAGGACAGATGTAGCACTGGCAAGTAGAAGGCCAGATGGGGCTATAATTAGAGGGTGAGTGTCCAACAGATTCTTAGAATGGGCCAGACATTTGTGGAGTTCAGAATATATAGACTGGCTCGTAACTTTGGGTAGTGGGGTATGAAGCTTAAAGACACATTCATGGATTTCCCTTTACTAAATCATCTCCTCTAGTAGTCATTTTTCATCAATAGGCAATTCAGTAGAAGTTAGAATTGAGCATAATGTTGCATATCATTTCAGAACATCTGGTCCTAATATGTGGTAACAGCTGTTTAGTACCTGAGATATAAACAAAACATTTCTCCTTTGGCTGTCAGTGTTTATCCTCCTGGAGGCGCAGTGTCTTTGAGGCAGGCCTGCTTCCCAGTATTTCCAATCACATATAACAGTAATGGCAACAATATCAATAATGCAGTGATGATTACCATATATTGTTTTACTTATGTGCCAGAAACTGTGCCAACCATCAGCCTTTTGCCAGCATTTAGATGGAAAAAAAAAAAAAAAGAAGGTGTAAAGCTAGAGAGTGGCTCTGCGGAAAGTCGAACCAATCTGTTCAATGCCAAAGCTAATGTTCTTTTACAATTATAATAAATTGCTCCCAAGTAAGGCAAATGAGAAAAGGACACCACTGTATATGTCAGAAATGACAAAGACAGCAGAAGGGAACCCAGGAGCATTTTTGAATAGCCTTGTTCCAGGGTGTAAGGTTGACTTTTTGCTACTATCTTGTATTGTACATTTCTTGGTTGTATGAACCAGTCAACAAGCCCTTCCCCCACCCTAAAATTCAAGATGGTAACTTCTTGAGTAAAACTACATTTATAAACATGGCTTTACAAATGTTCAGTCAAAACTTTTAGAATCAAATTTTAAAGAAAATAATTATACCTATATACCCAATATCAAAACAAATAAATCTTTAAAGCAGACTTCATAAAAATAGCTTTAAGATCTACAGGTGTGTTTTTATTACTAACTCGTAATTGTTACTCAAATAGCATAGTGTACCTATAATCTTCTACCCAGGCTTCGATATAATGCTAATCTTTAGGAACACAGCTGAATACCTTAGCTTCTCCAATACTCAGTTTCTCAGATACATACTTGGGTTTCTAAAGACTTTAGTTGTTTACCTTCTGGGTTTTCTTAGGGCTTTTTTTCCTTTCCATTTATGACCTGTTACTTTATACAAGAGGATATACACAATGGGACAGGCAGGTCCAGGAGTAAGAGAAGGAGGAAGTTGCATACCCAAGAAGGGTCCCCTTCCTCTGAGCATCATTTACACTGTGCCTCAGGAAGAAGGAAGAATTTCTTTAGATGACTTCCTGCCCCACGCTCCCTCGCCCTGCACTTATCACCTATTTTTGGAAAAAAATGACTTCACTTCCAGGATCCTTCCAAAGATCGATACCTATCCACTCGTTTACCTTTACTCCTTTGTTTTTCAGTTAAGGAGTAAGACTTTGAAGTGGGCAGATCTATGTTCAATTTCTAATTGTAACTTTCCAATTGTATAAGTTTGGGCAAATTCTTTTATCTCTTAAGCCTCAGTTTTCTCATCTGTGAAACGGGAATAAAATAGGACTGATAACAATAACTACCCCATGGGGTTGCCGTAAGGATCAACTGTGATAGTGTGTGCAAACTATTTGGAAGAGTGCTGTGCTCACCATTAAACCTGAGCGGCAGCTAGTGTTGTTGCACACTTGACGCGTGCATCTACTTCTCTATTCTGACTTTCTCCTTGGCTCCCATATGTACACCATCACCTTACACTCAGTTCATTGCTATGCTATGATTACCCCCCTAAAGGTAATTTTAGTCCTTCCCTATTCACCATATTTCCATCATTGATATTAATGTTCTTGAAATCAGAGGCAAAATATCTAGTATTATTCTTTTTTATTTTACATTCCATTACATTTTACATTCAATATTATTTTGTTTTAGTTTCAGATGTATAGCATAGTGATTAGACAATCATATACTTTACAAAGTGTTCCCCCTGATATTTCCAGTAACCACCTGGTACCATACATAGTTATTCCAATATTATTGACTATATTCCCTGTGCTGTATTTTACATCTTCATGACTTTATAACTACAAGTGTGTACTTCTTAATCCCTTCACCCTTTTTACCCAGTCCCCAAACCCCCTCCCACCTGTCAACTATCAGTCTGCTCTCTGCATCTATGAATCTGTGTCTGTTGTGTTTGTTCATTTATTGTGTTCTATAGATTCCACATGTAAGCAAAATCTTATTGTATTTGTCTTCCTCCATCTGACTTACTTCACTTAGCCTATTATTCTCTAGGTCCATCCATGATGTCAAATATTGTTAAGAGAAATATCAGAGATTTTACTGCCTATGTTTTCTTCTTGGAATTTCCCAGTATCATTCTGATGCTTCTGTCCCTCAATTCATCTGCAAGCCCTTTGCCCCACCCATATTGTCCACTCACTTTCCTACACACACCTCCGGATAATCAGCCACTGACTCCCATCATTTCCGCTTTTATAGTCCTTGGAAGATGTCCCTTGTAAGCCTTGGTTCCATTCTCTTTGAAACAATCTTTCCATTGAATTACCAAAACTCACTGATTCTCCATTTCTACAGACTTCCTTGGGACTTTCTTGGTAGGTGGAGATACCATATTTCACTTAGGAAAGGAAACATTTTTACTTCTTGCATCCTCCCTCAGTGCCTAGTAAAGCACCTGGGCCCAAGTAGTAACTTGACAGATGTAATGTGGTTTATAAATTTCCTTTTCCCACTATTTCTCCTCACAGTCATTTGTTCCTTTATTCTGTCATTAATTCAACAATTCATTCCTTCAGTCTTTGAACAAACACTCACTAAGTCTCATGCTCATGAAGGGCTGAAAGTACTAACAATGTAACAGTTCTCTCTAGGAACTCCCCAGCAGGAGAGAAAAGTATCTCCAAGGAGAGAGCCTTGGGAAATAAAATTTTCAGTGCAGCAAGCATTTGTTGTGCCCTGACTATAACTCAGGCGGCACTGGGTTTCAGTGGCAAACAAGATAACGGCCCTGGTGGAACTCACAACCTAGCAGAGAAGATGGTTTTAGATAAATAATTTCATGAAGCTTACAAAAGGGAGAATGACAGCATGATAAAAATGATTTTATCCTGTCTGGGTTTAAGGGAAATGTCCCTTAAAGACACTGTATTTATTCTGAAGTTTAAAAATTGAGTGTAATAGAGCTAAGCATGATGTGTATCAGGGGAGGAGGAAGAACACTCCTACAGAGAGGACTGAGGGGGGTTCACAGAGAAGATGTCACTGGCATGGGCTCTTGATGTATTCATAGAAGCTCATTCATCAGTGTGGGAGTCTTAGCAACAGATGAAACTGTATGGGCAGCAACTCCAAATCCCCTCAGATTGAGAGACCTTTTCAATTCTGTCCAAGCCTGACAATCTTCTCTTTCATACATCTCTGGTATGTGGGTTGGTTTAGTGTGTTAATGAAGTTGACAGGACAAAAGTTTTCTTTCTCTTTCAAACCTTAGAAAGGTGTACTGCAGAGCTTGAGGAGGGAGAGCAGAGTTGATTTTGTTGATTCTTCTCTTTGTGTTTTTCTTCCCTGTTAAGAATATACTTTTGAAGCTACAGCCCTAAAATTTGTATGATCAGAATTGCAAACAAGCTTCTACTTGTAATGGGAGAGGAATGAGCAGAAAATCTCACTCCAGTTCAGTAAACCTTGACCCCTTGTGGTGACATCATGGTCCCTTGCATCAGTTTAAGGAAATTATCATCTTGATTGGCAGAATTGATGGCTTACATTTCACCCTTTTCTAAATTGTCTTTATAAAGATATCTTTCTTCAAGTGAGACTAAAGAATGCAGTACAAGTAACATAATTGAATCACTTGGTTTCCATCTCCAGGGTTTTTGAAATGTACAGGAGGTCTAAGCAAATGAAGGGGTGTGTAGAATATTAGCAGTTCTCCAGATAGTTAGGCAAGTGCCCTCTCCCTTTGTCCCTACTATGTCAAAATTGAAATCTTCAATTGACTGCAGCAGGGCCAAGAACCTGGACTTGAAAATACCTTTTGATTCTTGCATTCTTAATTCTGCTCCAGAGAAGTCTTTGGGTAAGATGCATAAGACCAGAGGGGGTCTCTCACCAGGGATTACATAAATGGTGGATATTTAAATTTGCACAACATTATTGAGAATTATAAGACATGTCAGCCATCTCCTGTGCTAATATTTTTCAAAGTGAATTATTTTGTAGATGTTTGAGGTGGGGGCATACTGGAAAGAAGAGACAGGAGGAACAGAATTATTTATAATTATGTATGTGTTGGCGGGATGGGGGCTGCCTTCTGAGACACAAATGGATAACAAAGAATAAGTTATCTCTTTATAGATAGAACATGACAATAATTACATAGTTTCTGGCTTCAAAAGTCATAATCTATTAATTTGATGGATATCAAAAAGCCATAATCTGTCAATCAGGTGTCAGAAGTAAGAATGTTTCAGAGCTTTGAGGCATGACATTTATAATTCTGCTGGATACCTTTATTTTTAATTTGATAGTAATGGGGAGAAAGGATTCAAACATTCTCAGCATACTTAGGGAATGAATATTATTTTAACTGTCTTAACAATTTTGCAACTTGAAAGTGGTATTGAATCAGTATGCTCTATTGAAAAAGTGTAAAATCATACTGCAGTGAATTAGAGGGAGATAATTTCATCCTAAGATTTTGTTGACATACCCATTGTAGCATTGCTTTCTTGTTTTAAATGTGAACAGAGCCTCAGATTATTTCTTTGAAAATTCCTGTGATCCATCCATTATTTCTATGTACTACGTGGATATGTCCTTGAAACTTTATTAATGGCTAATAAGGAAAATGCTCTAGTCTATCGATGGAAGGTCAAATGAAAGGGAGACATGGGAGATGTAACACACAGAGAAAAATAGAGCTTTTCCAGAACCCAGTAAGCTTGCTAGTACTCGTGAACAAAGATATCCTCCTTCTTAGATAGGAAGAGAAAAATTAAATGCTGTAGCCCCTTGGTGTTATAACATATATTTCAAAGCTGAATGCACTTGCATATGCCTCATTATAATTACTTCAGTTTAAGATGCTTTTATAGTAGTTGATACATTTTTTGCAAAAATATTTCTGGTGCAGAGGTCACCAGACCCACTGGATTTACTTCCTTGCTCATGACAAGCATGGCAAAAGAATAGTGCTCCATTCCTGCCTTTCCTCCTGAGGCCCTGCTAAAGTTCAAGTTGAAGAGAGAGAATTATTCTTTATATCTAGTTTGGCCTTTGTGCCCTCTATCTTTAACACAAACACCTAGTTCAAAAAGTAGAACGTAGGGAGAGCATCAGTGTTCAGAAGCCAGGAGAAAGGGAAATTATTCCTCCTGCAAAGATCTGTTCTGAACCTAGATTGTGTGCTTAGGAGAGCAGAGCAGCTATCAGCAGAAGACTGGTTCTTCCCTTTCTCCCCATAAATCAGCTTCCTTGGGGTCTGCGTAAAAATACTCACCATACTATTGTTCAAAGGACAGGGAAAGAGGGAAGGAGGCAAGATTTATTAATACCCAATTTGTGTCTGATAGCATTCTGGTTGCTTTGTAAATGAAAATTTATTTTATTTTCACAATGATATCATCCATGTCCATGGTTTCAAATTTCATCTACCTGACCACCAATGACTCACATAAAAGCCCTTCACTTTAGTCATCTACAAGCTAAAGAGCTGTACACCCAACATCCCAATTAACAGCCTTCTTTCATATCTTGAAGGCACCTTGGACTCAGCATTTTCCAACCCAATATGTGACCTTCACTCCCAGGCTTCACTGTTTTCTGTTTTTCCCTACCTCAATCCATGGCATCGCCACCCATCTAGTTTTGCCATTACCTCATTTCCACATTTAAATCTTGCCTCCTAAATGTATCAGAAATACATCTATTTCTCTCCATCTCCATCACCAGCACTGTAATCCGAGCTACCCTTGTTTTAGCTTTCAGGCTGGTCTCCCCATAGTCACTCTTACCTTCCTCCAAACTACTCTCTTATCCCAGTCAGAATGATCCTATGAAAGCTTTAATATGATGCATCTGATCATGCCATTCCTTTGCTTAAAATCCTTCAGTGGGTTTTATTTGTTTTGGGAATTAAATAAAAACAAACTCTTGACATGAGCTACAAGGCCT
The DNA here is from genome assembly GCA_004027475.1 of Anoura caudifer. Lineage (NCBI taxonomy): Eukaryota > Metazoa > Chordata > Mammalia > Chiroptera > Phyllostomidae > Anoura > Anoura caudifer. The sequence continues at coordinate 176,710 of PVKU01002211.1, forward strand.
TGCAAAGGATGTACTTACCGACTGCTCCAATATCCTCTCATACCACTCTACACTTCAAACTCCAGCCACACTGGTCTTTGTTTGGTTGCTGAGACCATCATGTACCAAGGCCTTTACATATACTGCTTTCTACTTTATTTTATTTTTCTGTTATTATTTTTTAAATTTTTTTATTGATGTTCGAATATGGTTGTCTCCATTTTTCCACTACCACTTTCCCATGCCCTACCCATGCCCACCTCCCACCCTCAATCCCACCTGTCTTTGGCTCCATCCATGGGTTCCTCATTCATGTTCATTTACATCCCTTTCCCTTCTTTCCCAAGTTATTTCCCTGTCCCCTCCCCTCTGAATACTGTCAGCTGGTTGTTGATTTCATGTCTCTGGCTATATTTTGCTTGCTAGTTTGTTTCGTTAATTAGGTTCCACTTATAGGTGAGATCATATGGTATTTGTCTTTCACCACCTGGCTTACTTCACTTAGCACAATATTTTCCAGTTCCATCCATGTTTCTCTATCAAGAATCTACCCATAACCTATTTCTGAGCCTTTTCCTAATTCTGACTCATTCATTTCTTTTGATCTCAGCTTTACAGCCAGTCTAGACCAGACACCCCTTTATTCTCTCTTGCAGTGTCATATACCTCTCCTGCATAGCCCAAGTGATAAACATCCTTCCATTTATTTATGATGGTGATGTGATTAATGTTTATCTCCCCCTGAAACTCAAAGGTATACAAGGGCAAGGACTTAAAAAAAAACCATTTTATTATTGAGGGCTCACTGCTGAGCACCTTAGATAACTAATAAATAATGATTGAATTAATAGATGCATGGATTAGGTGGATAGAATTAGACCCTTTTAACAAATTAGGAAACCAGGGCTCATTCTAAGTGAGTGCTTAGAAGTATCAGAGGCAGGATTCTTTCCCAGGGTCACAAAACCTAAGACAGTGTATCTATAGGAGCACTGACAGATGTTTTTTAAGGATCCTCTGATCACACTACACTAACTGTTTTCAGATTGACACTCTGCAGTATTTTTTCCCCACGCATATAGAATATTTTGAGGGTAGGAACTAGACACCATAGTTGGAACAATGAATTTCCTCCTCTTTTTTCACTGTCTCAATGTCTTCAGGGTATCCTAGTTAAGCCTTCCTTCAAGAGCCCAAACTAATCCAAGTAAACTTGGCTGCTGATCTTACTCCCACAAATTTGTGTTCCCAGAATGATTGATGTCTGCTTGGTACCTTTTGGAAAAGTTCTTACAAATATGATCCAGGAAAGCTATAGTCACAAATGTAGTGTAATTTTAATGAGTCTTGGTCAGAATAGTAAGAAGTGTTGCATGGAAGTCTTGCATGAAAATTACGTATCTTCTGTCACCTTTGCCCTTTATGTTGGCCTCCCTGGATGAGCTCTCCAGCACCATCTCTCTCCTAGAAGAATGTTGTGACCAAATACATTTGTATTAAATATATGAGTGCATGGGTGGGTGGGTAGATGGATAGATGCTTTATAGTATATTTTTATCTCAATGTAGTTTACAGGTCTAGGACCAGAACAAAGCAAGATAAATCTAAAGATTACATTCATTAATGTTGGTTTAAAATACAGTGCATAGTATACAGAAAAGATTTTTTCCTTTGAAATCTCTATTTTTACTTACATAATTACCCCAGTTGCAGTACTTTTTGTAAGGTGTGAGAATTTTCTGTTTACTTATCCACTTTCAATCTAGAATGTTCATTCCTTAAGGTCAAGGACATGGCAGTTTATCCTCTTATAACTGGAGACTTGTATGATCCTGGTTGGACCCAGATTCTTAATATTTTCTTGAATGAAACGTAACCTTCTCATGATGACAATAAAGCACATTGAAGAAAGCATGATTAGGAGGGTGAATCTCTGTTTTGTTTTCCTGAGAAATATTTGAATCTTTTGGTAAAATCAAGAGTACATGCCTATTTTTGTGCAATAGTCAGCCCAATCTGCCCTTGGAGATTGCAGAGTTGAAAGAGATAGTAGTGTGTGCAGTTCTGTCCTGCAAGACATGTGCCACTCTGAGGAATCCATCTCTTGGGCAGAGAGAGCCTATTGGTCACAACAAATATTTACAAAATAACTCTTCCATCATCCCTGATTTAGCCTTCACTCACCCCAGAAAGCAAAGCCAACGTAAGGGAGTGTTTGATTCCAGGAAACAGGATGGAGAGAAGAGGAAAGTAAGACAGGGAAGGAGGGACAACTACTCAAGGGGACAGATGCAGGTTTATCACCAATATTGGCAATAGAGACACTCCTTCCAGGACCATGTGAGAAGAACCATAGAAAGTACTTCTCAAAAATGTTGATCTCTAGGAAACAGTTCCCATCCCCATTGGTCAAGGCTTGCCTATGGGATGTCAACTTCCTTTCATTCCTAGGCTGCGCAAGCATGAGTCACCCTGTAGTTCCCTTGGCCACTCCATTGCAAGGTATCTGAGAAATCCCAGGGCAGAGTGAAGGAATGGGAGGTGCAGTGAGCCCAGGTGCTGGCTGATCATACCTGTGGGAAGCTGGTTGTCACAGCTACAGCTGTGAAGTATGTGGAACAGGGTGTAAGAAATGTCCAGCACAGCATACTAGTTTAGATACAGACTTTAAAGGCCATTTATGAGGCTCCACATCCTCCTAGAATGGGCTTATGAGCCTAGGAAGGTTAAGGCCTGGTAGGACACCAAAAGAGAGGCACCGAGGCAGAAGATAGTCCTGTGGGTCAACAGGTCAACATAATGTGGTGAACATGAACCCAGTCTCTTGCATCAAATAGTTCTCATTTTGAGTTTCACATCTACGGCTTCCTGGCATGAACTTGGGAACATTATTTAGTCTGTTTTAGTTATTGGTGTATCATGAGAAAAATGGGGATATAAATGGCAACTTCATACTATTTAAGTTTTGGGTCTTTTATAGGGAGAATATAATCATATGTTACCTGAGTACCTGAAAAATAGTAATACTATGAACCAATTTTAAAAATGGATCTGGAACAGACTTGTAACAGAGTTTTAAAAAGGAGTCATACCATAAGATTGATAGAACCCTTAAATAAAGTATGCTCATCAGGTTATCATCTCAGAGTTAAATCTTCCACACATGGTGGCCTTCTTGCTGGTGATAAAGAAGAGGAGGTAAGCACAGGGTTAAGGAGTGTCCCAGGGGTCCTCTTTGGAACGGAGGGTACAGGGTCTATGGAAACTTGTTTCTTTCCACATTGCCTAATGAGAAAGAAAATTGGTGCTAGTGCACTCCCAGTACTAGTCATCACTGACTCAGCCTCTAGGAAGGGTGTGGGCCAGCAGAGAGGACTCATAGACAAAGCCAAGGAAAGCTGTTAAAGACCAGGAGAGAGGGATTTGACATTAGGATGAATGTGGGTTAATAGCTGACATTTATTGAAAACTTCTAAAGTGTGGCCCTGTTCTAAGAACTTTCTGCATATTGTCTATTTGTCATAGATAGTCTAGGCAGCATAATTTGCACTTTACATATCATGAATCTGAGGCTTGGAGAGATTATGTAATTTGTCCAAGGTCACAGTGCCAGGAAGTGCATAGTTAAGAACTGAACCCAGAAAATGTGATTCCAGATCCCACATTCATAATTGCTCTATTGCGGTGCCTTTTAGCTATTGTTATCTGATTCACATCTGGTCTGGGAGGGGGGATAATATACAGGGGCTCAGAATATTTCTCAGTCCCAAGGTTGTGAATAGGCCATTATGAAATGTGCTTCAGTGATTGAGTAAACTATTGATGAGTTACTCTATCATTGATCATTATTGTATTAGTGAGGGCCCCAGCAGGACAGAGAGGCACACAAACTAGAATAATTTGAAGAAAGTTGAATAGACTATTTAGAAAGATGTGAGAAGTTTTGGGAAAAACTAATGAAAGATAATGCAGTACTTGAGAGCTACCAGCAACAGGATGCTGTTACTGTGTTTTGTTCTGAAAGTGCAGAGAGAGGGGCCAACAGAATCTGGAGAGAATCTTGGTGGAGAGGACCTTTTGACCAGATCCCTGGTCTTTGTAAAGGGACACACTCTCTTTCCCAGGGAGGGAACTGGAGAAGAAAATGACTCAACCACACTTGTTAATATCTGATATCCTGCCAGTTACTTCCCATTAACCAAAGCTAGCTGGAAGCCAAAGAAGAGAGCTAGAGGAGGAGGCAGACCATAAAGGCCAGCACCTTGGAGCACAAATGAAGATGGAGAGGAGTGAAAGGTTGATCTAGTATAGCAAACAGGGTACACCCAGCACTATTATCAGTCTGCAAAGACATATTCTTGGGGTACCTCTGTGATGTCCAAAAAGTGAGAGAGAGTACAATCCTTACAATGAAATTTTATTCAGCCAGAAAAAAATGAACCATTGAGACAAATTACAACATGGATGAACATTGACAACCTGATGCTGAGTGAAAGAAGCCAGACACAAAGGACCACGAAGTGTAGGATTCCATAAATTGTACATGAACTTTCCAGAATAGGCAAATTCAAACAGATAGAAAGTAAATTGGTGGCTGCCAGTGCCCAGGGAGAAGAGAATAGAAAGTAACTACTAAAGGGTATAGGACTTTTGGGGGGGGAGGGGCAGGGTGGTGGAAACGTTCTGGAACTAGATAGTAATGATGGTTGCATAACATCACCCTATTAAATGTCACTAATGGTAAATTTTATGTTACATGTAGTGCCAGGGAATTAGCTGCTCCCAGGAGCCCAGCCAAACAAGGGCAGGTGTCTGTAAACACCAGCCTCCCTGCCCTCCAGGTGAGAGTACAGGGAGGTGTGTGCTCCTTGCCTACCCTGGAAGGGTAGTTCAGAAATGAACTAGTGAATCAATACCCTGCAGGAATACAAGTTGAGAATCAGAAGATGATGCAGGCTTGATCTCCAGCTGCCTGCAGTGGTTAACTGTCAGCAACAACCCTTTACCCTACCTTCCCTTTCCTGTTTTATTTCCCCAGTTACCTACTGACTCTCCCTGCACTTCCCAAATCAAGTCTCAAGCCCTTGTCTGAGGATTTATAACAACTATAAAGAAATAGATAACATGTATTGAATTCATACTATGTAAAATATGTATGAGAGGAGATTGGCCTGTGTTCATTTTGCCTCTCCTGTTCCCAACATGAGGCTGTCTTCATGTATCAGGTGACTAATTGTCACCGGTTCTTAGACATTCCTGTAAACAGAATCCCCTAGGGAGAGTGTTAAAAGTGCAGATTCTTGGGCCCCACCCTCAGACATGCTGATTCAGAAAGTCTAGGTTCGGGGCCTTTCGATGTGCATTTATCAAGTTCTCAGGTTATTCTTACACGGAACAGGAGCAGTGTCCACTGAGAAACAATGGACAGTGCGGTCAGGAGAACTGAGAGGGGAGGCCACTCAATGCAGGCATCTGTGAATATCTGCTCAAGTGTATTATTTCTGCAAATGAGATCCCCCAAATTCTTTAGGGAGAAATACCCCATTATGTTATACATTTACTCTTTCTTAAACTGATGGAATCTATATCCACATATGGCAATTAATTTCAGTACTTAATAATCATTAAGTAAAGAGAGATCGAAATATCTACACTATGTAATTACATAAAACATGCTTCTGGCAATATTTGCCCCTTTGGAAATTCAGATAGGAAATCTTCAAGGATCAAGGTTGTATTCTTGGAGGTGGACACAAAGTAATTGAGTTTAGCTAATGGAAATAATTAATTAAGAAATGGATGTGTTCACTTCTAAGAAAAATATTGGAAGGATCTCCCAGAAGGCCTAGCCCTCTGCTCTTGTTATTTTCAGAAGTCAGTGACATCTAGAGATCCCAGTGTTTTCTCTTAGTTATGGCCCCACCATGCTCAGGAACTGAAAAGGCAGAGAACAAACAGTCCCTGCCCACAGCTCAGCCCAACCCTAAGAGCTTCAGGGCTCTATCTGCAGGAAACAGTGCCTGATTCAACTTGAAGTTCAAGTCCCAGCCCTCCACTTATTAGTTCTCTGAACTTAGCCAAGTTATTTGACTTATGTTGGACTTAGTGTTCCCATCTTAAAACCAGGGGTTGTAACTGTAATAACAGAAATGAACTAGTGAATCAATACCCTACAGGAATACAAGTTGTGAATCAGAAGATGATCCCTGGTGTGGTCATGCTAAACATTCTGTCAGCCCTGGATCTTTGTTTTCCAGCATCTGGATCACCCATTTGACCCTTTCTGCCCAAGTTTGATCTGCACACACCTACCACTGTGGCCTGATCTTTCTAGCTTGTCTGCTTGCCAGTCCCCTTCCAGCCCCTGTGTGGTTCCAAGTATTAGCTCAATCTTGCCTAATATGCCTGGCTTATTGGGTCCACTCTCAATGCTACCAAGTGGCAGTGCCATGAACCTTCTAGCCCAGTCCTACATTTTGGCACCCCAATGATAAGGACCAACAACCCAGTGGTAAGAGATTGCATCCAAATCTTCTATCTACCTCTTCCCTAATCATATCACTCTAACATGGTGCAGGAAAAGAAATCAAGCCCATGATTATGGTTGGACCAGAAGGACCAGCCATAATTATGGGCTTGACTTCTTTTGGACCAGCAGCTCTGGGGGCAGGAGAATAGGAAGGCAAATCATAGAGGTCATAGGGAAGGCATGTGGGCTATCATGGATTGAAGAATGCATCTATCATATGGGCAAAAACACATTTGTCTTGTTCACTAGGCTATCCACATGATATAGCTCAATCAATAATTGCAGAATGAGAGAGAAGCTGGGATTCAAGCTAAGGAGGCAGGGAGATGATGTGGATGATGCTTTTGCTTTCTAGGGGTGGCAGATTTTACCTTATATGTTGTTAGGACATGACACAGTAAGTCTTTTGATTTCTATGTTGATGGAAAATGTGTGGTTTTTATTCTTCTACAGAACTAATGGAATCATAGCACACTTATCTTTGACTTTTCAATCTCTTTTTCCTTTACTATATCCCCTCTAGGAAGTTGGGTATAAAATGTCTTTTGTCCTGTCTATCCTTTTCCAAATACGTTATTTATATTGCAGCAGTTACAACCAACAATGAAGAATTAATGAATGGCTGATATCAGTGTGGGAAGACTGAGAAGTCACAGCAGAGTAAGGGAATCAAACCTATTTAGAGGAAATGGCCTAATAATGGGGAAAATGCCCAGTTTTTGATACCTACAGGCACCTCTTGGTGTCAGGGATTAGAAGGCAAGCTGACAGAGTACAGGTGCAGGATTTAGAACAAAGAGTTGACAGTGACAGTGAGCCATGGCATTTGATATAGGTGTTCCTGCTACTTATCTCATTAGGGATAGGTATAAATATCTCTGGGTTATCTGTCCATTGGTAATAATCATGTGCCACTATCTGAGATAGTAACTAGTTTTCCTTGTGTGAGTCAGCTGTCACTTAGAGACCATTTACATCTCTGTGCTGAGTCAGATTCTGAAACTCATCAGGAGATAGTGCTGCAGTTGACTAATGATGTCTGTCATGGGCACAGGTATAAAGTTGTGTTATGTATGCCACATACTCACCATCTCAGTTTAATTTATACACAGTGGAGCCAAAAACTACCTCAATAAATGAGAACTCTTCCCAAAATATTTCTTTGGGATACTAGGTCCCATCTGTAGTCTATATTTGTTCTATAGAACAGAACTATTTATACTTGCTTTTTACCCCCTTTTCAGATGGCTGAGTGCTTGGGCATAAAAGGGCAAATGCATCATTTTAGGAATTATGCTCTATAAACATGACCTGTAAGCATACAATGAACCTGAATTCAGAGTCAGACCTCAGCCCCTTACCTAAGTTCTGCTGCTTTCCTAAGGCCACAGCCCCTTTCTCAGAGTAGGATAAGGGTGGAGGACAAATAACTTGTATATTCTAAGGAAAAAAAATCACATTTAAAAGGTTTCTTGAAAATGACTAAATCCAACTGCTTATCATGCAGTATCCTGGAGTGTGGCAAATTTAGTCAAACTGAGCTAAACTGAAGGCAAAGGGTATATCACCTGACACAGAGGAACATGTGTTTTGTGTATTTGCCCAGTAAACTTTTAAGTAATTCAGAGCACAGCCATTGGCAGGCAAGGCCTATTTTGGAAAAAATGATTCAATGAGAGGAAGAAAAACTTCACTTTTCTTCATGAAAGGTCATGAAATCATGTCCATGTTGTAAAAGGTGACATCTGGGTCAAAAAGTATTAGTTGTTGACAAAGATATGTGGGTGCATTTACATGTGTTTTCCCTTGTGTGTGTTTGTGTGCATGTGTGCTGGTGTGTGAGCTTTTGTACATGAGAAACTGCCTGAGCTATGAGGAGGCCAGTGGGCATTCAACCAGGCTTGACTCAAGCAGCTTTAGCTTTGACTCAGGCAGTTTTAGCCTTCCTGGGCAAACCTCATGTTCAGCCTTTAGATATTTGACCAATTCCAGAACGTTCACTATGCTTAGGTACCATTTCAGAGGTCTTCAAACAGAACCTTGGTGTTGTACATACAGTGTTTTTAATAAGTGGTTTTTAGGTACACCTCTTGTGAATGGCCCCCACTTAGATATCATGGTGCCTCCTGGGAGTTAAGTCGTGGCAAACAAACTTGGTGCTTTGGTACCAGGAGCTAGGTGTTAAGGTGGAAGATAGTACATTTATCTCTACTTTATCTCTAGTAAGTTAGCGTTAGTATTTTTTCCTAACTGTAAGTGGAATTGATAATGATCCTTCACACCACCCTTCCACACCCTTCTCAGAAATTCCGGTAATGCTTCATCATTTTAATCATCAACACTGATGGTTACCATTTGCAGAGAACATGTGTTTGGTGTATGTGGGGCCTGGAGAAAGTGACCATGTAATTTCTAGTTTGAAGAAGGATACTCCTGAAAGCAATCAGGGGTGCTATTAATAATTGTACTGAGGTAATTGGACTAAACTAGGACCTTCCTGGGCAAACTGGGACATGTAGTCACCTTTCTTGGGAAAGATCTTTGAACTCTTTCCCTCCCAGTCCTTCAGAGGACACAGGGAGAAACAGAACAGAACCCTGGATTTGTCAGGCTTTCTAGTTATAAATGTGGAGGATCTTAGCACATATGGGGCTGCCAGCCTTACTCATGCAGTTGGTTACTGGCATGAGCAGAGATTGTGTGGGGAGAACTAAGGAGTGCAGGTTACCAGTCTCTCTGTTTTTCCCAAAGGCAGCGGGATGATGTGTGGATCAGAGAATGGTCTTGGAATCAACCAGACTTGTCATTGACTTGCTGAGGAACCCTGGATAAATTATTTAACCACTCTGAGCTTCAGTTTTTCAGATGTAAAAGTGAGAACAATTGATTTCTTCAGATGATTATTATGTTGATTCTATGTGATGACTTGTGAGAAAGATTCCAGCACCCAATATGCTTTTTCCCTTGTTTTGAAAACCCAGAATGTCACTAAATGCACAGAAAAATAGAGTGCCCAAGAAAAGCTGTAATAAACGGAGTTAATTTTAGTAATTGTGTCAAATACTGGCAATATCTGTGACCATAGCATACTCCATATCTGGAATAATTCAGGAAAGATAATTTCTTGCTCAGGCTACATGAAGAGATTTCCTCCGTGGGTCTCTCTTACAGGTGTAGGTATCTTACTCAAAATTGTAGAACTGAGGAGAGAGAGGAAGGGAGCTGGCTCTTATGTTACATTCAGGTGTTAGGTGTGAAGGTCAGCAGTTTACCTATGGCAGGCGGGCCAGGTCAGCTCTTAGGGCAGATTCTGACTCTAAAGCTGATGTAACAGAGAGCTTAGCACCCACGGACAGTGAGATGCAAGGGGTGTAAAGGAGAAGGCAGCATTTGACACAAAGAGAAACTGAATCCTTAGCCTGTGGGGCACAGTGCAATGGGATTTTCCAAATGTATAACAAGATGTGAATGCTTATCAGCAGGAGGCCAGGTGTACTGGTCTATTTAAGGTAAAGAGATCATTTACAATATGGTTGCTTGCCATTCTGACCTCAGCAAATTAAAACTGTGGACCTTAAAATGGTGGCCCAGCTGGGGCCTCCCTTCAAACTGGCCACCTTTGGAGTGGGAGCAGAGTCAGAGCAAATGGTCATGGGCACAAAATGATAGACAAGTGTCCTCTTGGACAGAGACATGCTTGTGATTGGGCTGATAGGATGATTTCACCTGTTAATTGCAACACTGCAGCACGTCAGTGAGGGACTTTGGCCCTCAGTCACCACAGACCTGTATGGTAGCAATGATCCAAGCTCAGTAGTGACACCAGTGTTTGTGACTTCCCTTTCTGTGAAGCTGGGCTTGGCTGGGGCTTCTGCCTGGAATCTCTACAGTTGCTTGGCTCTTGCCTCATGTGGGCAAGCCGAGGGGTCCTCTTGTCCAAGACTGGTATAACCTGTCAGTAACAGCTACCTCCAGGCTGGGTTCTGGATCCCCTGCTGTGTTCCATGCCTGTCGTGGAACAGACTGTCTGTGCACAAAACCAAGCACCTGAGCACACAAAGATCCTGAGTGAAGAAGGCAAGCCCTTCTAAACCTCTCCGAGCCTCAGTTTTCTCACCTGAAAAAGGGGGCCACAATCACAAGAAAGTTTGTGTCCTAAATCAAATAATGACTATGGCAAGCCCTGAAATCTGTCAAAGCAGAGTCTGTGTTTCCTTGGTTGCATTTCGTGTGCTTGGTGCCCAGTGGGAACTCACAAATATTTATTGATTAAAATAACTATGACAACATAGTTTAAGACTAATAATACAAAACATCAATCATCAGATGGCATGGTTTCATTTGGGGATGTTTCTGTTAGTGGCTATAAAATGAAGTAAGGATCCAAGAATGATGTGAGTGAGTATTCCCCAATTATTCACTTCATTTTATATGTGTTTGCAATGTTTAGGAATTAAAAAATAGACAGTGGAATAAGGTAAGAAAACTGGAGAGGACTGGTTTGGTGGTTTGATGACCAGACAGATGGAAAACTAAAGGAAAAGGGACCAGGATGACCACATGGCCAATGGTTTATGCCAGGATGGTAGTGAGGGAGGGCTCTAGGCCCAGGCTCCCTGACAGTGGCCAGTACTTGAGAACTCACAGAGTGAGGCCCACTGGCAATCAGAGCACCTGGATTTTCCCTTGCCAGGATCATATGCTTCAGTTTAAGGACTGGGTTGGCCATCTTTCTCACCTGCTGGGTTCATGTATGGGAGAAAAATGTGCATAAAGTGATGAGCATGTTCTAACACGTTTAATGTACTTATTCAGGTTTATTCCTCTAATTTGCCTGTATCCAAACATTTTTTTTCCAAGGTAAAATCAGTATGTCAAACTGTTAAGCTAACATTACCTGGTAGGTTTGAGAAAATATCTGAATTAGAGATGGGCCACACAGGTTCCAGTTAAAATGGATTTTCATCAGGTATGAGTCACTGCTATTAAAAATGGATGCCAAGGATAAGCTGTTGGTAAGTGCTCCTGTCCATCCACTCTTCTGTAAAGCCAATTTTATCAGTTTTGTCTATTTCAAGGATCATCATTATGATAATCAGTTTTGTAATCTCCTTTTTTATTTTTAGTTTTTTTAAATTGTTGTTCAAGTACAGGTGTTTCCATTTTCCTGCCACTACTTTCCCCCACCCCCTTACTCCCCCACCCAATCCAACCCCCTTTAGCTTTGTCCATGAGTAATCTCCTTTTGCATAGCATTGGTTGCTTTGTTTCTAAGGCTCCTCATAGGGGGCAGGCAGCTCATGATGAATGACTTAATCTTTTGTTTCAGTTTAGGACAACTCTAAAGGGCCATTGAGATCAGCGTTCCATGTAGGATCTACAGAGGCTTCAGATGACATCTTGTTGTGGATTTGTTTTTCCTTTTGCCCAAATCTGCTTCTCTCACATCCTTATGGGATATTTTTCGGAACAGTCCCCAAATCCACCTGGATACAACTGTCTGTCTGTATCTGGTTTTCATGATGGAGAGCTGGTTTTTGTGATGTAGAGGGCCACAGGAATGGTTCTTTTAGGTTCTAATCCCAAGGCTATAACTTGATGGGGTCCTGTGAAGAATCCACCCACAGGCAAAGAAAGAACAAATGCAAAACCCCATGGCAGAAGAGGATCTGGGACTTTAGGACACAGAAAGGAGATGAGGTCAGTCAGAGTGAGCAATCAACAGGCAGGGTGCCAAGACAAGATTAAAGGGGCTGGCAGAAGGCAGCTTCTACAAGGAGGGGGTGGAGTTTATTCAGAGTGCAATGGGAAGCAATTGGTGGGTTTCACTAGAAATGTGATAGTATCTGTATGATTCTTTAAAAAGGGTTCCTTTAGCCATATGGGAAGTAGATTTGTAGGAGTGTGCTTGGCTATATAATGGCCCCCAAATATGTCTAGGTCCTAATCCCTGCAACCTACAAATGACACCTTATATAATACAAGGGACTTTGCAGATGTGATCAAGCCAAGAATCTTGAAATGGGGACATTATCTTGGATTATCTGGTGGGCCCAATGTAATCACAACAGTCCATATAAGAGGGAAGCAGGAGGTCACACTTAGAGAAGGTAATGTCATGAGCAGAGATTGGAGTGATGAGGCTGTAAGCCAAGGACTGGGGGCAGTTTCTAGAAGCTGCAACAGATGAGGAATAGATTCTCCCCTGGACACTCCATAAAGAACCACCTCTGCTGACCCCTTGATTTTAGCCCTATAAGACTCATTTTGGATTTCTGACCTCCAGAAGTATAAGAGAATAATTTGTGTTGCTTCAAGCTTGAAGTAATTTGTTACAGCAGCATGGGAAACTAACACAAGGGGTCAAACGTGGAGGTGGGAGATGAGTCCAGATGGGCATAATGATGGAGGCTGGGAGCAGATGGTGGCAGAGGCTAGATATCATCATGAGGTACAATGAGGGGGCTAATGAGATTAAAGACCCAGACAGAGCTGAGTTCATCTTATAGCTCCATCACCAACTGCCCCCTACCCTGCAAGTAAGTTCAGGAAATGCTCTAAGCCTTAGGTTTCTCCTTTGTAAAAATGGTGATGGTGCTTACTTTGTGAGGGTATTATGAGACTTAAATTAGATAAACTGTATCAACAATTTAGCATTGGACCTGACATTGTGCATTTTTTTGCCTCCTCCCAGAACACTCAGAGGGCCCATCTCTTCTGCCCTCTTCCTTCAACACCCCATCAGTCTCACTGAAGCCTGAGTAAGGAAAGGTAACCAGTCAGCTTCTGTAATTCTCTACCCCCAAAGGCTCATAATATATTTTTGTCTGGGTTCCCCCAAAGCAAACTCTATGAGAAGGACTTGGGTAAATTTAGTTTATTTGGGATGAGATCCCAGGAAGCACTGGGAGGGGGAGGAGAGGTGAGATAAGAAAAGAGGACATTACAACAAAAAGTGCATTAATAAATGGGGCCCTTTGGGGGTCACTGGGGTTCAATCCTGATGGGGACCCTCAAAGATGGCATAGCCCTCAGAATTATCCTATCAAAGGGCAGGGAGGCTAGGGCGCTTATCTGCCAACTCACTCTCCTTGGTCAAAGATCTCTCCTGGGCATTAACTCTGCGTCAAGTCCGACCTGCCCAAAGCCCAGGCTGACCAAGTTGCTGCTGGTTCGCAATGCTTACAAGTGGGGAGATGCCAGAAGCCATTGGCATAGATGGAGAACATCTGTAGAGTCACTGGGATAGGCTGAGAGGATATGTTTGGGCACTGAGGGCATCTGCTGCATGGTTAGAAAGCATCTGAATTAAGCTGTGGATGGTGGGGCCGTACTGAAGGAAAGTCAGATACTTAATGGTGAAACTGCAAGAAGAAATAGGCAGAGCAGCTAGGATAGGCTGAGAAAGTAGCCCAGTGTGGGGTCTGTATTGTCAGGTTCAAATTTGTCACACCCAGGAATAAGTCATTAAAAACCTTCCAGAGAATGATGAATGGGCTGACATGACTATGTGGTTCCTAACAGCCAGAGGAAGGAGAGCAAAGGGTCCCCTGTGTCTGGAATCTGAATTCCTAGTGCCCATGGAGTTGTGTGCATGGCTGGCAGAACTCAGCAACTCTCAGCAGCTGGGAAGGGGCCTGCATAGGCTCTGGTTTTTAGTATACATGGTAGGCAACTTCTAAGGCAGCCCCAGTGATCCCACCTCCTGGTATTCACAGCCTTGTGTAATCCTCTCTTCTTGAGGAACTTACTTTCAACCAGGAGAACAGCTCAGCATTTAGGGAGCCCACTTCTGTGATAGGATTACAAAAGGTTCTGACTTCTGTCCTGTTAGCAGACTATCTCCCTTGCTGGCTTTGATGAACAAGTTGTCATGTAGGGGAGGCTCATGTGGCATGGAACTCAGGGTGGCCTCCTACCAACAGCCAACTGGAAACTGCTGATCTTGGTTCATCAGCCTAAAAGGAACTGAATCCACCTGCAATCACATCATGGACTTTGTGATGATACCCCAGTCATGACTGGTCCTTTGACTGAAGCCTTAGGAGAGACTCTCAAAGCAGAGGAACCAGCTAATGCATGCCCTTATTCCTGATCCACAGAAACCATAGTATAATAAATGTGCATTGTTTTTAGCCTATGGTTTAGCCTAATGGTAGCCTAAACTACCATTGGTTTTTGGTAATTTGTAATGCAGCAGTATATGACTAATACATACATGAAAATCTTGGCTTGAATATTATCTGAGGACTTGCTGGCAAAATCCTTGTACATGACATTATGTAGGACATAATCCTTGTGTAGGACATTCCAGTCCACTCCTTTGCTAAAAGCAACATTTTTTTGTCTCAGGAAGATCACTGCCAGGCCCATGATGTGGGTAGATGAGCTCTAAACATTTAGGCATAGACCCCTGACATCAATGTGTGGGGTGTGATGGGATACACATCTTCCTACACTGAGTACTTGGCAAGAATGTCCAAGTAGACAATTATATAAACATACCAATGTGCAGGCACACATAACAAGACTTTTGCTATCAATAATTCATTAATGAGCACTGCTATGTACACTGCCATGTGTTAAAAGGCATAATTACATTCCAATATATATTTGAGTTACTGACCTTGGGTATATTTCATGGAAGGGCAGGACTAGGAGAAGACATTTATGTCATGTTATTGATCCGAGGTGCTGTCAGTGTCAGAAAGCCCCCAGTGAAATTCCCGGAACTCTAGATTCCGCCATCCCTTGATAATCTTACTACTTTCTTGGTATAAACTCCTCATCTATTACTTCATGGGATAGACCAAGGTACACTGAAGACCTGGATTAAATTGCTGCCATTTATTTACTAACTGTATGACCTTGAGCAAGTAATTTATATAAATTCTGAATCTTAACATCCACATCTGGGTAAAAAGAAAACTAAAACTTACACTTATACAATATAATCATAAAAATCCAGTGACTGGCTCTTAGTAGGTGCTCAATAATGCTTCCCTTCCATAATTTATTCACAAGCACGTAGAAATATTTACAGAGAAAATTTTATATGACAACGCGCAGTTATGGCTACTTTTATAGAAAACATGCCTGCGTTATAATAAAAAATAGTGTTTGGCTCCAAGCAGATGAGATTAAACAGAGTTATTTGAGCTACTTAGAATAAAAAGTGACAGGCAGACTTTGGTATTTCACTGCCCCAAGGGTTTTTTATTTTATTTTTTTTTATGGACTGTTCACTATCATTGCAAAATTCAGCACTTTTTTTTTCTGTCAGTGTGATAGACAATATTCATATTCTTCTTGGGTAATTGCCTTTTTAGCTGAATCAATGCCTTGCAGGCATGAGAAGGGGCCTGTTTTATCTCAACTTTATTTATCCTACGATTATACTAAGACTATTAAAGTGAATTTTCCCTTCCTCCCCAGATCATTCCCAAACATCTTCCCACACCTCTGTCAATACTCAGCCTTTTTGTAAAATTTCCCACTGGCGTGCCTCACATTTCCCAACCTATTTCCATTCTCTGACAGAATTTCAAGTTTTAAATAAGGGTCTGATGAACGAGTGAATCACTAGTATAATTCAGTCATTCATTCAAAAACATTCTTTGAGGGTTTATATTAGGAGGACACAAGATGAGGAAGAAGGATACCATTATCCCAATGTGTAAAGGGGATGCAGCTGTGAGAAGTTTTAGAAAGGAGAAGGTACTATAAAGGAGGGTTCTTGGGTATTCTTCGTGAGCATAATAAATGCTGTTAAGTAGCTAATCTTGGAGGGAGGAGTTCTCTGCATGGAGACTGGAGGTGCTGGAGAAGTTAAGTATTTCAAGGCAGAGGGGACAGAATGTGTAAAGTCCTGGTGGCTGGAGAAGGTGTGGTGTGTTCCTGAACAGGAAGCAGCTCAGTGGACAGGAGCCTGAAACGGTACCCTGGCAGGTACAGTCCAGGTGCTGGTGGCCTGCAGACCTTGTTGCACATATCCCAGACTCCATGCCTGGGGAAATGGGGAGTCCATGAAATGATAAGCAGGGAAGTGGCACTATTAGAAAAGGATGTTTACATTTCACAAAGAGCTCTCTGGTTCAAGAATAGGGAGTGGACTAGAGATTACCATCTAGGATGTGGGACTGTCACAATATTCAGGTAAGATGTGATGGGGGATTAACATAACTTTGCTGCCATAGAATTGGAGTGAGGTAGAAGGCATTTTGAATTATTTAGGAGGTAAAACCCACCTACTATTGTGCAGATTGAATATGGAAGGTACAGGAGAAATGGACAGCAAGGATAATGTCTCAGTTTCTAGCTTGCCTTGTTTCAATGACTGGTGTTGCCTGTCATTCAGCTGTTGGAAAGCACTGGGAGAAAACCAGATATGGGGAAGAGATGGGCACTTTCCCCTTGTATGTGGCTTTAGCTTTCTAGAGTGATTAGATTTCAGGAAACAAAGGCTGAACCATGTTGAGTGAGCACAAGTCCTGTTAGTTTTATTTTGCTGTATTCTCTCAGAGACATGCCCCCACACCCCCAGTTAAAGAGCAAATATTTTCCCACCAGTATATACCAAACATGCCACATTATCCATTACAGATTATCCAAAGAGTAGGTACCTTGGTCTTGCAGGGGTCTTTGGTTTACCTTTTGTCCTTCATTGCTGCTGGAGAAGCTAGAGCTGTATCTTCCCCTTCTTTGATCACCATAGGAGTTTTACCTTTTTCTAAAAGTGTGTTGGCAGCCTTCCCTTTCCTGTCACCTGTGTAATATCTCAACATCGTTGTGCTTTTGGAAGGGATCATTTAGTGTTTTGATCCTTTGAACTGGTGAATTCAGGTAAACAGGCTTCATCTCACAAGCTAGATTAGGCTAAGTGGTAGGGGCTGCCCCATATGTGTGTAGAAGATTCTGGAGCCATATATAGGCTGTCCAGGAAAGAATTCTGGGATTAATTGGTAGTGTCTGCCATGGTCTCAAAGCAGGAGAATGATGTCATGTAATCCATCTATTTTATTCCTCCTTTAGTCTTTCCCAATCTCTTTAATCTAGAAACATATTAGATATTTATAATATCTCACACTTCTCTTCAGTATGTTGTTTTTTGGATATTTCTGCATTTCCTGAAATACACTATATATTATAAGACAGCAAGGACCAATTTGTCTATCTCTAATTTTTGGTCTCCTCCTCAGCACTTGGGTGCCCAGAGGGTTGGATAAATTATCTTTAACTCTACTTTCCACTGTGTCCTCCCTCTTCACCCTGTCTCTATATATCTACCACCCATGGCATGGTTAGCATGTGGCTCTGGGGCTGAGTGGGAGGAACATCATCTCTTATCCCTCCCTTGGCTTTTGTGTGTGCTGCTCCCAAAGTAGCTTTGGAATTAGAGTCCAGAGGAGGAATATCTGACAACATTGTTGGGTTAGGTACCTTTTGTACAGACCCATTTAAGCCTTGTAACACTCTTTTCAGGGATGGGAATCTGTTTTGTTGATCTACGGTCAAAGCCCTTGTCTGAACTCCTGCAAGAAACATAACTGTTAAGTCATTGATTGATTCTCCTTTGAGTTGGAACAGCAGGAGATCAGAACATGAGGGCGCAAGGGTATGCACTGTGGCCTGACAGAACCAGGCTGAATAACTTTTGGATTTATAAGAGAGTACATTTAATTTTTAACAGATTATATACACGATATTGAGTGACATTAAACACAGGGTTAAATCAACCATAACCCATTTAAAGTAGCCTTGCAGATAAAAATCCCAAATCTACGAGCCTGCCAAATATATTCTTTGTCCACACACATTTGTCAGTTCTTTCCACAACACTAAGCCTTTCGAATGCTTTTCTAGGAGTTACTTTTTTCCCCCTCAAGCCTAAAATATAGGTGACATCTATTCTCTGTGAAATAGATAGGATTGACAAGGGAAAATCCCTGGATTTGTGATTGTTAATCCTTTGGTGATCACAGACCCTTTTGAGATTGTAATGAACTCTTTGGACTGCTTCTTAGTCAGAAAAGAAATGATGTAAATACTTACATTTTGCATACAATCTATCATGTTACATTTGAGGTTGATTCCATTTATATCATAGAATATAAAAATAATTTTTACTAAAAAACAAGCATTACTCTAGATTTTTCAGATCAATTAAGAGCTACTTTTTCCCCCGCTTTGGAGTATACCTTAGTTATGTTCCAAAGTAAAAATTAATGGACCACTGTTGTTTTGCAAATGTAAGAAATTTTAACAGTTACAAAATCTTTGACATAGCAACGGGGATGTCATTTTTCAATGACCAGTCAATTTCTGCACCTTTGGGTTTGATGGCAACAAACAAGTAAACAGACTAATGTATGTGGCAGCAACAAAATCAGGACTCCCATGGCTCACTTTGCCAGAGAAATGTAGGCTGGTGTCCAGAAAAGTGGGCTATAACACTATTCCAACTTTTGTTTAATGATTTCCTTGTTCTCAGGTCATTTAGATTAGCTATGACGGGTTTCAATCACTTGAGGCTATCTATGTGTGTTAATTATCTACTGCTGGCATTAAAATTACCCCAAATTCCAGTATTTTCAAAATTATTTATCATCTCAGGCACAGTCTATCTCGGTGGTTCTGGTTCAGGGTCTTTCATGATATTGTTGTCAAAACGTTGGCCAGGGCTGCGATCTCATCTGAAGGCTTGACCAGGGCTGGGAGATCTACTTTGAAGACAGTGTCTTCACGTGGCTGTTGGCAGGAAGCCTCAGTTCCTTGACACGTTAGTGTCTCCACAGGCATGCTAGACTATTTACACAGCATGGCAACTGGTTTTCCTCAGAGTGGCATCGCTCAGAGAGAGAAAAGCAGGGCAGCAGCCAGAATGTCTTTTATGTCCTAGTTGTGGATGTCATGCACCATCACTTCTATCACACTCTATGTATTAGAAACAAGTCACTAAGTCATGCTCCACACTCAAAGAGAAAAGAATTAAGCTTCACCTCTTGAAGGAGCAGGGTCAATGAATTTGTAGAGATATTTTAAAACTACCACACTATGCAGTTAAAGAAAGAATTGTGCATTCATGTTTCAGTTTTAAGGTGGTTTGAAAAAACTTAACTATTAGAAGAGTTCATCCATGTCTCCAGGTACTGAAGATAAAGACATCTCCCGCAGAGAAAATGATGAGTCTGGAAAATTGGGGCACTGGTAAAAATGAGAGTTCTATTTCCCCGGCTATGTTCTCTCTACCCTCTTTAGTGTTCTCTGACAAAAGTGAAGGGCCCATGGATGTCAAGCATATGTTTGCACCCAAAAGTAAAGATGGGAGCTGGTAGGAATAACTTGATCTTATTGAAGACTGAGGTGAGAACTGTGTTTTTTCTGGATATCTTCTGCAAGTGGTGAGTGAAAAGGAAGAAAGTATAACAGATTTTGTTGTGTAACAAACCTCAGTAGCGTATGACAGGTAGCGTTTTTTGCCGGTGAATATGGGGTCAGCTGTCACCTACGTGGCTCTCCTGATCTTTTCTGAGTTTACTCACATGTTGGGGAGTCAGCTGACTGTTGGTTGATCTATGTTGACCTCAGCTGTGATGATTGAGGTGACTTGGCTTTACCCCATGACTCCCACCTTGTAGCATATTTAGCTCTGACATGTTCTCAGAGTAATGGTAGAGGAACAAGAGAGCAAGCATAAACCTATGGGTGCTTTTCAAGCCTGCTTGGCAAGCATTCCATTGGCAAGCACTTCATGGCTGAGGCCAGCATCAAAGTGGGAGGATACTGAATAGTTACATGGCACAGGGAGTGGAAGAATCAGGGCCATTTTTTGCAGTCTATTACAGGAAGGTGAAGAAATAGCCTGTTTTTCTTTTTTTAAAAACAGGGATCCACACATTTTCTTTTTCTGTAAAGGGATACATAGTAAATATTTTAGGTTTTGCAGGCTCTGTTGCACATTTTCCTCCTCCTCCTTATTTTGTCCCTCCTGCTCCTTCTTCTTTCTTTCCTTCTTTTACTAGTATTTCAAACTGTACAAAAAAAAAAATTTCTAACTTACAGACTGTACAGAATTGGGCTGCAAGACAGTTTGACTCATGGACCATAGTTTGCCAACCTCTAGCTTAAGTGGAAAGACGATCTTCATATAATAATAATTTATTATGTTCTGTGTACGAAACACATTCACATCTGTTGTTTTATTTGATCCTCACAACACTCTGATTATTCAAGGTAGATATTACCAATACCTTTGTTTTCATATATAGAGAGATGTGAACTAATTTGGTGAAACTGGGATCTGGCTGCAGTGGGGGTTGGGAGGGCCCTGGTGTTTACCTAAGGTTATCCTGCCAAGAACAGCTGTTCATCTCCCCTGCATCTGGCACTAAGCTTTCAGGAGGCCTAGTAGTGAGGAGAGTAGTCTTCTCCAACCTCCTGAGAACACACACTATGCAGGTAGAAGGGAAGCAGGCCATCTAATCATGTCAATTTCCACTCCACACCAGCTAGATGAGGCTGATTGGAAGGGTGCAGCAGGCAAGGTGGTTGATTCCCAGATCCCATTTCCCAATCTTCACTTCATTAGCATGAACACCTTGATGGTATTTAACTGTCTTCTGGAGAGACTTCCTTTCTCCTAGGAATCTCTTAGAAATAATGTTTAAGGGATTGTGTGTAAAACAAGTCTTCATGTTGATTAAGGCATTTTTTAAAACCAAAATGTAATCAGTATACACATTTTGATTTTTATATTTAATATACATATGTAGCTTTTAGTGTTCTTCCTTCTACTACAATACATGATGCTAAACAATGCCATAGAACAAATATAGCAAAATATTAAGTTATTCTCTTTTCCCCATGCTAAGTATTATTTAGCTGTTAGGAGAGGAATGTTCAATCTAATTTTCATAAACAGTTAATAATACAGCTTATGCAGGCCCATGTAGGTGGTACTAACTTGATGTCTCAACAATTCTCTGATAAAAGGAAATAAAATGATTCAGCCAATGAATTGGCTAGGCACTTGCCTGCAAGTTGTCAAACAGAAAGCTTTGTTCATTTATTTCAAATTGGCTAAGATTGGCTTACTCTAGAAATTGGGTTACTTTAGAATTATGGCCTATGGAAGCATTTTCTATTGTTTCCCAAAGTATATGTTACAGATATTAATTTCCTTTTTTTTTTTTTTTTGTTAGAGAGAGAGGGGAAGGGAAGGAGAAAGAGAGGGAAAGAAACATCAATGTGTGGTTGCCTCTTACGCACCCCCCAATGGGGACCTGGCTGGCAACCCAGACTTGTGCCCTGACTAGGAATCAAACCAGCAATGCTTTGGTTCAGAGGACCATGCTTAATCCACTGAGCTGCACCAGCCAGAGCTCCAGTATTAATTTCTCATGATGATGGAAAGTGTTACAGAATCTCACATACATTTAGCTGAACACCTAGGTTAAACAAAATTAAATGATTTTTTTTAACTGTAGGACTTCTCAGGGCCTTTATTATATGAATGCACACCCTGGATTTTCTTGTAGGAGTTAGAGTGCAGCAGTTCCCAAATCTACGTATTCATGGGGCTCTTTTGTTCGCAGAACACTTCATGAGGCAGTATTCCATGGAACAAATGTAGAGAATCACTAGAGTAAGTGAAATGTCACCAACACTTTATGCCAGCATAGAATCCTGGAATCAACCAGTGAACGGTAGTAGTATATTGGTGGAAGTTCTTTTCAAATACTCAGTTCAAATCTCATTTTTTTAAGAAAAATGTCATCATAAAAACCAGGGCTAGTAATTTTTTAATGAATGTATATACAGGGTCTGGCAGAAGTAAGGCCTGCTTGAGTGTCGTTGGTAAAGTAATAATACGAGTGTAATAATTTATAGTTTTAATTTGAAAATTTCACTTAAAATGTCAAAAGGTGTGCTTGGGTGTGATATTGTTATGTTACAGAATTACATGCTTACAATTTTGTAATAAAAAGGGGAATTATTTGTGTCGGACCCTGTATATCCCTAGGAATTAGGAAGTTAACATTAGTTAATGATTAAGCTTAATCATTTCACAGATTCTAAGATGTTAAGTCCTGTACTGGCATTTTGCAAGCATCTAGAGAAAAGCCTCTGTCGGAACATCACAGCTTCTCGCCCTGTTTGGAGTGTTACTCTCCTTTCTGCTCTCATGTATGATTCCACTGGCGGCACCACTGACAAGATATGTTCTAATTGCTTTCTGGTATGACTTCCCAGTACATCGAGCCTTGTTTTCTCCATACATAGTGATTATCCATAATGATTGCTATTCAGAACACTAACCTGATCTCTAAAACTACAAAAAGAGGTCATGTCTTTATGGTGGCGATCTCCCCTCTCTGAGTATTACAGGCACCGTGGCAAGCATTTCTTTCTACCATATTGGACATTGCCAACCTGCCGTCCTGAGACCGGCTTCAGCTCCAGGTGGCTAAAAGTGAACTTGTTATCTTTACCATGAGTCAGTTCCTCCTCCTGTTTTTTCTCCCACCCCAGCTAATAGCATAAACATGCATTTAGCCTCCAAAGTTAAAAAGTTCTGAGTAATTTTATTTCTTTCTCTTCCTTGATATCTATTAGTTGACAAATCCTGTTGACAATACCTCTGAAATATTTCTCACCTTTACATCTCTGTTTCACTTTCATGAGCATTGCCCCAGTTCAAGATCCTATTTTTCTTAGTCAAAACCTGTGGTCCCTTTGCCCCATCCAATTGATGCTTCCACCCCTGTTACTAAGATCCTTAACATTTCTGACTTCTCTTCTTCCTTCTCTTCCATTTGTTCCTCCTCCTTTTGCAAGTGTGTTAAACACATTGTCATTCAGTCTTTACAATGGCTGAGATTGGTGCTGTTACTATCAACATTTTATAAATGAAAAAGAGACAACAACTGAGGCACAGAGAAGATGTGTAGTATACCCAAAGATATACAAAGATGGATATACAGCTTCAATCTGCAGGGTTCTGGACAGATACCTAAGCTCTTGCCCACTAAGCCATGAACTCTGACAACATATGGCCCTTCTGAAAAACAGCCCCAAGTGGGGAAAACCCTCATCTCAAAAACCTTCACTGGCTCTTTCTTTTCTATACAACAGTATGAAGACTCTAGAATGGTGCACATATTTTTGTCTGAAATGTTTTTATTCCGCATTCATTTTTTAAAAACAACAACTGTATTAAGGTTTATATACAATAAAATGCATCCACTGGGAATACATTCCTATAATTTTTGACAAAGTTATGCACCAGCATAACCACCACCAGTCAAAACATAGAATATTTTTATCACTCTAAAAAATCCCTTGTGCCCTTTCCTCAACTATCCACACACATGCCTCTGGTCTCAGACAACTACTGGTTGCTTTTCTGTCACTATAGATTAGATTTGTTTTTCTAGAATTTTCATATGGAATCCTGCAGTATTTTGTGTCTGACATTCTTTACCCAGCATAATGTTTTTGAGATTTTTCTATGTTGTTGAATGTATTAGTAGTTGATTCGTTTTTGTTACTGAGTAGTATTATAATGAGTATACTACATTTTGTTTATCCATTTACCTGTTGGTGGACATCTGGGTTGTTTTCAGTTTTGGGCTTTCATGGGTGAAACTTCTCTGAACATTCACAAAGGGATCTTTGTACAGGGTTTTATTCGAGTGGCATATTAGGGCTTTTGATTGCAAAGGACAGAAATCTACCCCCAAAGTGGGTTCCATAACTGGAAAATCTAGAGTTGACCTTGAAATTTGTCATTAAAAATGTCTTCTTCACTTCCTCTCTCAGATATCCTTTCCTCTGTGTTAGCGTCATTCTGACAAAGTATCTGTCATCACGGTGGTAAATGTGGCTTCTGGCAGCAGTCTCAGACTTACAGTCTATCCCCTCAGCAGCTCCACTAGAAAGAAGAGTTTTGTTTTCCCAACATATTCAATACAAATTTTTGAACTAAATCTAATTGGCTCTTGTTAGGTCATGTGTTCATTCTTCAGCCATTTGTTACAAATAAGGGGATGGGATTCTTTGATTTGTCAGGCTATAGTCACATGCCCTCTTCTGAAGCCAGAGCTCCACCCAAGCACATTAACTTAAATTGCAAGGGGGTCAGGAGAGGTGGCTCCCCAAGGAAACTGGAGCCTTGCTATCAAAAGCAGGGAAATGGCTGAGCAGCTGGCAAACCAGCAATCACCATCAGTCCTGGCACTGTCATTCCATTCCACCAGTCCTTCCCCCTGGTCTTTTGTTCCTGAATGCTAAGAACCAGATTTTTTGGACACTGTAAATTACTTATTCCTCAAAGAACTGCAATTTTCCTCTGCTTACCCTCATCCATGCTGTTCTTTCTCCTGTGGCAATGGCAAGCTTACTTACTTCCTAAGTCCAGTTCAAATGCCTTCTACCCCGGAAAGCATTCCCAAACTGGCCCCTCCTGGATTAGTCTCGGGGCACCTTATCTACACTCTGTCACAGTTCTTACCATGCAATGTCTAATCATAGAACTGGTTTCTTATGATCTTCGCCTCCCCTACTAAACACAGACAGCATGACAGTCCATCACTGTCTTGCTCATCTCAGTGCTCCCCAGGGCCCAAATGCAGTGCCCTTTATACAGTGTAAGCTCCATAAATACTTATCGATTGATTCTGGACTTGCCATCCATTAAGAGAAGTTAATGGAGGTTTTCTGATTCCCAGCAGATGACCAATTTTGGAATGTAGTATCAGTCAAATTTCTAAGGATCAATAATAGTCTTCTTTGGATTTTTCTTTCTCTCACTCAAAGAATATTTTAAAAATATTTTTATTGTATTTTCTCCTTTGCTTTTAACAATATGTAAACATTTCAGAAAGTTTGCAAATATGCAAGTATAAAGTGATAATAATCTTCTTCCTAGCTTAGGGCCATTGCATGTGGAAGGCTGGAGCCCCTACACCTTCACCCACCTGGTTCCTTATCAGTCACATCTCAGCAAGAACTTCACTTTCACCTTGAGACCTTCCCTTGCATCTCAGGGTTTTTTTATTTTTATTTTTTATATAGCACTTATGCTGATAAAAATATATCCTCTAAGTTGGTATGTGTATTTCTGTCTCTCATGACTATAAAATAAGCTCTGTGTGGTTAGGGACCTCATTAGCTTGGTCACAGTGTTTTCCCATTAATAGAGCAGTGGCTAGCACATAGTAAATACTCCATAAATATTTATGGCATGAGTTAATGAATGCTCTTGTAGCAGAGATAACCATTGCTTACATATTTTTGTTTTCTTCCACACATATAAACACTATATACTCAGGTATGTATGTGTCCATGTGCTTTATACACACACTATATACACACACACAGTATATAAGGTATACGTAATATAATTTAGGTCTATCATACACCCTATCTGTGTCCCACTCATGTTCACTCTTTACTCACCATTCTCTCTGGCAGCTTCTCACTGCAAACCCTGGGAGCACTGCCTGAGCCCTTGCTCTGGCCACAGGAGCCTTTGCAGCCCACATTTCTCCTGAAGTGCTGGGAGCTCACACTCTACCAGCAGCACTCACCCAAGGACAAAGTGGGATTGGAGGGTAACTGTCCCGGCTCCCATGCTCCTCTGGGCACACATCTCCGGAGAGTGTTCCACACCATTTCTGAGTCTCCAGTGGGACTGACGCCCAAGTGGTAGCTAGACTGATAATGTTGATCACCTTCCATCTCATCCCCATGTCACTGCCCACCTCCATGTCGCTGCTTCCTGGAATCACCTGCTAAATAAGCTACTTGCATTTGACAACTAAGTCTGAAGGTTCATTACCCGAGACAAGGAAAAACTGTAAAAATAGTTTTGTAAGCAATAAAAAATGGCCTTTGCTTCTCTCAAATCCCGTCTTGTAGATTTTGCCTTCTGCCTCCCCATTCCTCTCTGCTGCATGGACTGGGTGGATACCCATTCATAGCCATGTGTACTTTCTCCTTTGGGAAGCCAGTCAGGGAGAACACCCTTAATGCTGTCTCTACTCAGAATGTGATCCTGCCCAGCACCGGTGGCTTCAGAAATTCCAGAGGCATCCATATTATAGATGCCTCTGTATTGAGCTTTGCTTTTATCTGTTTCTAGTTTCTGTTTTCAAGGCATTCCATTTTTCTCCTTTCCCCTTCATCCTCAGCCCCTCCTTTACAACAGCACCAAATTAAAAAAACCCAACACACTGCTGCAGCTCAAAAAGCTTTTGTAAAAGGCGGGTGACATGGCTTGAATGTTCCTAAACTCTAAAACTGCACGTTGCAGACAAATGAAGGGGTGGGGATGGGATGGAGTGGGCTGGGGGGCTCCTAGCTCTGTGGAGGAAGCCCTCAGGCCACAACAGGATCTGGGGGCACAATTCCTCTAACATGGTTTGAACGCCTTGATTGGGGCATCTGTCTGCTGAATTTGGGTTTGAATTATAGATGTTACTGAATGAAACATTAGGGCTGTGTCCATTGGGACAGCTCTAGCTCTCTTGCCTGTTAACTTTCATGCAGTGCTGTTCAATTTTATCTAAGCATTATTTCAACTTCATTTTGGGTAGATGCTCTGTTCACTCATTCATTCCTGCATTCATTCATTCTATACTGACAGTGACTAAGTGCTGGAGCTACAAACTTGTCTAAGGCCCATTCTTTTTATCCAAAGACCTCAACATCTCTTTAAGGGAGATAGACAAGCAAATCAATAATTGCAGTGCCTTGCAGTTGATGATGTCCCAGGGTGTGTGCTGAGTGGAATTACTTAAGAGCAAGTGCTACAGAATCAGGCTTGTCCTGGCTTGGGGATCCCCAAGGGTATCCCAGAGGAGGAAACAGGGGCCAGCTGGCAAGAGCCAAGGACATGGATCAAATACCCCTGGCTCTTTAGTCTCTGCTTTGTGCTAAATTGACTGACTTTACTTAAACTCCTTGAGCCTCAGTTTCCTGATCTGCTAAATGGCTAAAAAAATGTCTGCATCATGGATTCTGCAATATAAATGGGATAGGGCCTAAAATGTGCTGAGCAAATTTCATAGCATACAATAGCAACTTAATAAATGTTTGTTAATTTTAACAATTAAATCAACCACAGAATATTGGGAGATACCTAGTGCAGACCCAGGAGATGGATATGATTTGTTGGATGAGGTGATGCCTCACTGGAATATGAGGAAGGTGAATGATGGTGCATTGCCAGGCAAATAAATGGTTTTCTCTTTCTATTCTCATGGACACCAGTGAGACCCAGCATATACCTATGTCAAAATCCGCAATTTATCAAAAATAAAGCCAACGATAGTAACAATCTTACTGGCCACAAAGGCAGTAAGATACAGACAAACAAGCTTGTTCTGGGCCATTATTTTCTGATGGGCTGTCAGGTGTGTATCAGCTTGAGGGAGGGTGAGTGCCTCTGCCCTTCTGGGGCTCCCAATGATCAGGTGAGATGTTCAGTGTGTTTTCATTTAGGATCTGATTTTCTCCCTCTTTCTCTCCAGTAAGGGGATGTTCAGAGATGTAGCAATTAGAATTCAATATGCTAATACAATGTCTCATTAGCACAGCCCTACAATTGCCTCTAGTGGTACATGTACAAAAGCAAGAGAGTTCCTGGAAATTAGCTTGGCTTCCAGCCGTCCCCATCTGAATCTTTCCTCAACTATTTCATGATTGGAGAGTCGGGCTCATTTCAGCAGTGGGAATTTCACTGGGCTAGTGATCCCAAAACTCATTCAAAAAATTAATACATTTTTCTCTCCCTTAATTTTTTTTGTTTGGTGGGGACATATTTTATGACATGTGTCTGCTTCTTTCTTGCAAATATTTCATTCAAAATCAGTCTTTAAGTTTTCAGATTTTAAAGGCAAAACAATCAATCATTGTTTAACAGGATTAAGAGGCCTTACATAATTCTGGAGAGGAGATGTACTTGCTTGTGCTTTTCATTTTGTTTATGATTCTGCAAGGTATTACCATTCCTCTGCCAAGTGGATTTGTACTGCATTCGAAAGGTGTAGATGTTTTTCTAACAGATTTTGGTCATCTGGTGTATTATTTAATGGCTTCAGTGGCATTTTCCTTTGCGGACTACAGTCTTAAGTCAAAGTCATACTCCTTATGCTTTTCACCTCCTTCCTTCTCTTAATTCCACCCTTTCTTCATGCTTTCCTCTCTCCCTCCCTTCCTCCTTTCTTACTATTTTCCCTTCCTCTTTCCTTTTTTCTCTTCTTTCCTTGCTTTCCTCCCTCCCTCCTTTTCCCCCTCTACAAACATTTATTCAACCCCATTATATACCAGGCACCATTTGAAGCATTGAAGATGCGCTGATTGACAAGGAACATGTAATTCCTAGGAGCTTGATGGGGAAGGCAGGTGATAGATCAACAATTAACAAGATAAAATCAATGACCAATAAATGTGCTGAAGAAACAAAAAGATGTGATGAATAGGAGCTTTGGAGGAAGCTTTGTGGTCACAAAAGACTAAGAAAGAGCCAGCCAGTAAGCCCTGGAGCAGAGAGGGGCTACCAACTGCCCAGTAGTTAGCAAGGAGGAAAGTGGGGAGATGGAGCACCATGTTGGGGCCAGAGCATAAAACATGGTGATGGGGATTCCAATCTGAGGTGATGTGTTGAGGGACGGGGGCATTTTTATTTTAGCCACAATGAATTGGGTACATGTGCTGACCATATATTCCAAACTGATTTTTTTCTGGCTATTTAATTTCAACCTCTATTCTAAAGTTAGAGTATTTGTTTGCATTTGGTTCTACATTATTGACATCTCTTTTATCAAAAGGAAAAAGACACTTAGAGAATGTTGCAGAAACCTTAGATTGAAGGACTGAAGGGATTGTACCATCCACTCCAGTTCAGAAGGAAAATAGCTTTTGTCACAGATAGTTGCCCTGCTTCCTAAAGCATAAACTCTGAGGTACAATAATTTAGTCAAGTAGTTAATTTAGTTGTATTCAGCTTAACTAATTAACAATAATTCCATGCTTGATTTTCCCCCCATTAACTAAACAAAAGCCATCTCTAATGAGTTATGAATATAGGGCCAGCTGACTGACTTTGCTGTGGAGATGGCTAATGAGGAGGGAGCTACAAACATTTGTAGGAAATGGATAGGCAAAGCCATGATATTCAGTGTATTTAACAATTGGTGTGATACAGGCACTAACCAGTCAGAATGCACAGTAGTGTGTGGGTGTCACCAGGCTACTTAAAAATGGCTTCAACTCAAAAGTCTAAAATCAGAAGTCTAATGTAAAATCACTTAATCACATATGGGTGACACTCAACGTACAATTCATTCTGAGGCAAATTCCTCTCCAGCTGTGAACCTGTGAAATCAAACAAATTATATGCTTACAAAATATAATGATGGGACACATATAAGATAGACTTCTGTTCTGAAAGGGAGAAATAAGAAAGAAGGGGGGTGGTGGGTCCTGAGCAAGTCCCAGACCCAAAGGGGCAAATTCCTTTGTAATTTAAGTTTTGAGATAATCCACTTTGGTTTAATGAACCAGGCTTTCTGGGGCAGAGACCCTGCCTTCCAAACATACTGGGGTGAGGGCCCTGCCTCCAAGGCTCTGGGTGGCTTCACTCAGGTGTGTCTGGAAGGCAAGGGTGGCCCTCTTGCTATGTGTTGCTGAGAGTTAGAACTAATGGGGAAGAAATCACAGGCAGACAGATTTCAGGTCAACGCAGAAAGGCATAAAAGGTAGAGCTGCCCAAAGAAGGAATTTGTTTGAGAAAAATAGAAGCTCTGTTTTGCTGAAAGAGATGAGGCTGTGAGGTTGGATGACTTTCCCAAAGTCAGCACTGCAGCACCATCTCCTGACCTTGGTGACATGCAGGTTAGGATTGACTGAGAGTAACTGCATTAAAACATATATCATATGTATACATACTTTTATATTTATATATTTAATATATAAATATTTTCTATTTTTACATATGTATATATTCATTACATATATAAATACATATACATATATAAATATTTAATATCTACCTTTCAGAATTAAGCAATCCTATTCTAAGCATGAACGAAAGAACTGTTTTATTTGGTGTCTCTTATAAATTGTCACCTATTTTTCTCTTAGTCCAACATAAAAAACCCCCAAAACTTGTGCATAAACAAGGTTGAGGAAGAAGTGAATCATCTTACCTCTTCCATCCAGTATCAGTGTAGAGACAGGCTGCAGCTGAAGGTCTGGGCCAGTCATCTACATTCCATTCTAGACCCCCTGGAAATTTCTGCTTCCACCTCCAGGTCCTCTGACAAGAATCGATGTGAAAAGGCAGCATGGAAATGGCTGCAGTGTGGAGGGTCTAACCACGATCATGAAGGGCACACACACAGTTTACAAGGAGATCTTGAAGGACTTGTCACAGACTTTGTTTCATCTTGCCATTTGGACAGACCCTGATCGTCTCCTCTCATGAGGATAGAATCTTAGAACCCCAAGTAATCTTGAAGGACACTAATCACATAGTTTTCAAACAGTGTTTTACAGAGGTCTAGTATCAAGAGAGGGGACTGGAGTTTTTAAAGTGGGGAGGGTGCAAGAGGAATAGGGTGAAGAAAGAAGCTAGGACTCCAGCCCCAGGAGCAAACTTCAAACAGGGCAACTTTGCTTTTGTCTGTTTTAGGGTTCAGTAGGAGATTCCATTTGATTAAAAAAGTGGAGGTCTCTTAAAAAAGTGGGTTCAAAATTCCAATATAAACCTGTCTTCTCCCTGCAGAGACAAAGGCTCAGAGATATTGAAAGGGGTTCTCTTCAGGTCACCCACCTTATCCATGGTGAAGACAAGACTAGGATCCAGCACCACAGCCTCTAGCTATGGCTCTTCCCACCATTAGTCACTGTTGATGGAATACAGAGACGCTCTCAAGTTTCTGCACTCAGCAACTACGCATGGTGATAATGATGGTATAGATTGCTCATGCGTTTCTGCCATGTGGCCAGTGCCTCAGAGACATTTTTTTTCTTAATCTTCACAACAGTGCTCTGAGTTAGGAGCTCTTATTCATTCCGTATTGTGGTTGTGGAAATGCGGTTCAAAGAAGTTAAATCACTTGCTCCATATCACATTTATTAAATGATAACTAAGAGAAAAAGCTTCTACACCACAGGTGGCAAACACAAGGCCTGTGGGCTGAATCCGGCCCTCCACCTTGTTTTATCCGGCCCGGCACCTTGTTTCTGCCTGGTGGCAGTGCAGAGCTCTTGCTTAACCATTAAGGAGTAGTTACATGTATACAGTCCTAAAATTACATTGGGCCCTTTGAAGGCTACCTCAAGGCTGATGTGGCCCCTGGTGAAAATGAGTTTGACATCCTTGTCCTAGTGCAATGGATGTTGAATTTGAACCCAGGTGGTCTTAAGCACTATTCAGAGGCCTCAGCACTAACCACTTTGCTCTCTTGTCTTCCTACACTCTCAGCTTCTGATGGAGGGCAAGATACTATCAGATTATTTTATCTAACCTTGCCATATTTTTTTTTACCAGCAAACTTTCCTCTATTAAATATTTTACTTATATAGTGTTATCCATTATGTAGCATGAACTTGATGAAGATAATCATTCCTATATCAAAATTGTCAGTGTTCATTAATTTGTACTTATTAGTTAATGGCTGGTATAATTTAGAGAAAGTCTAAATTATAGAATATGTATTATTTTATTCCTTTTAAACACATACCTTAAAATTATATAAGAATGCTCCCATTTGGGAGTTACTTCAGTGCTTTGTTATTAGCATTGATACTATTTACATATGAATGAAGGAAAGTTTAATATGAGAACTTGCTTATTATTCTCTAACTAATTCTGCCCAACAACCTATGCTAATAGACCTCATTATCTCCTCTCAGGCCTATTGTGATGGCCTGCAAACTCATTGCTCTTAGCCCTGCCTACCATGTCTTTCCCATGTAACTTTCTCAGTGGCTACTAGTAAAATTCAGTGTGAAAGCACACCATGAGCTACAGTCCATACCCCAAACTCTATCAGTGTTTAATTTATCTTCCACCTTGTCCAATTTCACCCCTAAAGTTCCAGCTACATGGCTGAATCCCTGTTCTCTTAGGTTCCTGGCTGTTTTCTGAAGCATGGCCTCAGGTTTCCTTACATATGTAGCACCTGTTCCAAGTCCACTCATCCTAGGAAGTCTTCCTGGGTTCCAGATCTCAGCCATCAATTTCTCTCATGAACTCCTCTAGGGATTTACTTCATCCTGGGGCCTACTTTCATATTCAGTTTCATTCAGATCACGTGTTTACTTCTCTTATTTCTTCTGCTCTGCTCTGAGCTCCATGAGGGTAGCCATCTTTACAGTCCTTCCACCTGGGTAATGAGTACATGTTAATTGAGTGAATAGGATCCTAGGGAGGGGTGTGTGTGTGTGTGTGTGTGTGTGTGTGTGTGTGTGTGTGAGAGAGAGAGAGAGAGAGAGAGAGAGAGAGAGAGAGAGAGAGAGAGATGCTTGGTAAGAAAAAGGAGTCACAGGAGACAATATCAACAATAAGGAATTTTCCCCCTAATTTGAGATTCCTGCATCACTCACATAAGAATGATTTTTGGTGCTAAATAAACATGCAGATTCTCCAACCTGGCTAAGGCCTATGAAAGCATGGTTCCTGGGTGTAGGGGCCAAGGGTCTGCATTTTCAACGTGCTCTCTAACTGATCTTTGCACAGTAGTGTCTTAAGAAACACTGCCCTGTGAACTAGGATTCACATTGAGCCTACTCTGAAGAATCAATGTGAGTTCTCGGTGACATGAGGAGAACAAGGGAGCTTTTTGATCCTCAAGAGTCTAGGGCATGTCTCCTCCTGGGACACTTCCTTTGCCTTCCCCAAGAAGGGTTGGGTGGTCCCTCCCCTGTACTTCTGCAAACACTTCATGGAGCCTTTCAGTAAGGCAGAATTGCAGAGGTTAAGGGTAGCAAAAATATAAAAAGTGACAGTTGGACTAGTGATTGCTATAATAAGTCCCAAATATAAAATTCCATGATTGGCTCTAAGTCTCTGTCAAAAAGCCAGCAAAAGCAAATGCATACTAAAAAAGACTAAGCATTGGAAAGCATAGGTTCAAATCTCACAAAGACCTTTACTGATTCTGTAATCTTGAGGAAATTAGTTAACATAAGGCTTCTCTTTCTTCAAAAAGGAGGAAGTAATAATTCCCCTATCATAGCGGTATTTTAAGAATTAAATGAGATCCTGTGTTGGCAGTGGTAGGTTGAGGGCCTGAAGCAGAATATGTGCTCACTCAGTGATCCTATGATAATGATTATTAGAACCATTAGTATTCAAATCTTAATTTTTTGCATGATTATAACCCTTTTCCTCATCTCTGTGTCCAGGCTCAGTGCCCAGAGCTCAGAAGGACCGGGCAGCGTTTGGTGCTCAGTTAATATTCTGTTGAATGAAAGGATGACTAACTACAGTGTGGCCATGAGGTAGAACCAGGGGGACAGAATTTTCCAGGGGGCAAGTGATGACTTTCTTGAGCAAGGGTCCCCTGAGTACCTACTCTCACTGACAACTGGTTGAGATTCCAGGCTAGCTGATTGTCTGCTTATTTACACAATGTAGTATGAAGTCTTTTTATGATCCTGCTCTGCTTTCTCTTTTCTGGGATAAATAACCCCCCAATCCCTCAATCCATAAGCCCCAATTTTACAACTTTTTAATCATTTTTGTGACTCTCTCCTAGATGTTCTTTAGGCCCCATTTGAGCCTTATCTAAATTTAACAGACATGCCACATGGACAATTAGGAGAGATGAACCCATTAGAATCTGAGACCATTTTAGTCAATAATTTGGATCTGAGTCTCTCTTCTTTTCTCCATAAGAATCACATGGAGAATTTTTAACACCTTTCTCCCTGACAAGTGGGTTGTCAGTTTTGCTTTTCCACAGGATATTTGTCCATCTACAGCCTGGAAAAGCCAGTTTCCATAAAGTAAGAAACCAAAGGACACCCCTGAGCCCAACAGGAGAGTCTTTTCTAAATGGGCTTTGTGTGCAACATTTTAGTGCACGGGGATGGCAGGGGTCTGTTGCTGGCTGGAGAGAGAGGTGACTGCCACCTTGAACCTCAGTCTGTTACAGGACTTGAGGAGACCACTTACTCTCTGGAAGCTTCTGCAGCATCTCTTGAGGCAGGCCTACTGCTCTGTGTCCTGTGATCTTATCTGACTTTCTCTGGAAGGCCTTTTTCTTAACTGACTGTGCCAAAGAACTGAGCCACTAGAAGATTGAGGAGAGGCTGACTCTTGCGTTTTCAACATGGAGCAGTGGTCAACACATGGCTTAGATACCTCCAAACAACCCATAAAAGATTGCCAGTAAAATTATGACACAGCTAAGAAGAAGGGGAATTCCTGGGGTTCTTAGATGGGGATTTTCTAGCTAGTAGTATTTTGAGAGCAGAAGAAAAAAGAAAGGAGGCTGGCAGAGCTGAGATTGTAGCTTGTCATTTTGCAAAGACAAAACCCCATCATTGCCACCTTGTGCTGCACATCAATGTCCTCCAATGGCTCTAGCTCTCCTGTGCCACATGCCACCACCACCCCTGCCTCCAAGCGCGGTCTGATATTTCTCAGGGATTTGTTTGACAAGGTGCAAACAGCAGGGATATACAAGTATATTTGAACAAGGATTAGCAAATATAGATATCCCTGTGTTGCTACCATGTCAACAATTTCAAGGTGAAACCCCTATCAGTCCAGCAGCTAATTTGGTGAGTGAGATTATTGTTTTGTGCAAAAAACCAATAAAATCCACTGGGGCTTTTCTTAGCATCACACATAGCTCTGGTCTGAAGATCAATAAGGCAGAACCTCCTCTTCATTGCATGTTAAAAATGCGTAAGCAGAAACCAGAGCAGGGAGTGGGGCCTCCCTGTCTCCCAAACAAAATGATTGCCTGGCTTGGTGGTCAGCAGCACAGGATTGGTGTGATGATGGCTGTGGGACTCATTTGTGGCCGCAATTGACTTTAAGCCAGTGAGTCTCAAAATTACACTGCCTTCTGCAAGGTGACAGAGCTTCTCATGGTACTTATGGCATCTTTAGAAAAGCTATATCCTGACTTAAAGTGTTTCATAATGCTCACTAACTGCACATTAACTGAGTGAGTTAATAACAATTAATAATCAAGAGAGCGTGGCTGTGATACTTCAGGAATGAATTTAGCAACGGTTCTAAGTTTCCAGTACTGCCTGAAGACAGACTTTTTGGTGACTCTGGATCTAGACATAGCAGAAAGGGGTTGGAATATTCTATTAGAGCTGCTGGAAAAAAGTATCACGAACTAGGTGGCTTAAAACAACAACAAAAAATTATTCTCTTACAGCTCTGTGGAGGCAAAAAGTCTGAAATCAAGATGTCAGCAAAGCTATCCTCCCTCTGAAAGGCAGTTTCATGCCTTTCTCTTAGCTTCTGGTGTTGCTGGCAATCCTTGGCATTCCTTGGCTAGTAGATGCATCACTTCAATCTCTGCCTCCATTATCACAGAGTTCTCTGTATGTCTCTACCTCTTTTCTTATAAGAACAGCTGTCATATTGGCTTAGGCCTCCCTCCCCTTCTAAAAAACAGTCTCATTTTACCTTGATTACATCTGCAAAGACTATTTCCGAACAAGGTCATGTTCACAGGTACTGGGGGTTAGAGCTTCAACATGCTTTTTATGCGGGACACAATTCAACCTTTCAGACTTGGGTGCAGACGTTGGTGGTTCAGTCTCAGGCAAGAGGACTTAAGAGGAGCCAGAGGCATCAAACAGGGAAGCTGCTTTTACAGGTATAGTAGTTTCTTATGGCTGCTGTAACAAGTTACCATAAAACTAGGGGCTTAAAACAACATATATTTATTCTCTTACAGTTCTGGAGGCCAAAGTCAGTTTCACGGATCTGTAGTCAAGGTGTTGGCAGGTGAATAGAGGAGAATACATTCCTTGCCTCTTCCAGCTTCTGCTGGCTGCCAGGGTTCCTTGATCTGTGGCCACACTATTCCCAAACTCTGCCTCTGGGGTCACATGGTCATCTCTTCTGCATTAAATTTCCCTCTGCCTCCTTTTTATAAGGATATCTGTGATCACCTATAGTGCCCTCCCAGATAATGCAGGATAATCTTCTCATGTCAAAATTGCTAATTTAATCACACCTACAGTGTTGTTGCCACATAAGTTAACATTTATGGGTTCCAAGGATTAGGACTTGATATATTTGAGGGCCATTGTTTGGCCTAGTACAGTAGGAGTTCAGCTGTTGGTGAGGGACAGGGATAGCCAGGCATCAGATAATCCCCTGAAGTCCCATATAATCACAAACATAGATGAGTTTCCTGAAGGAAAAAAAACATGGTGCGGTGAGACCTGACTTAGCCTGTGTGTTCAGGAAAGCTGTTTTAGTTGGGATACCTGTAGAAGCAGACTCTGCAACAAGGATTTATGTGCAAACTCTATCTGGGAGGTGATCCCAGGAAACACTGTCAGTGAAATGGGGAAATAATACAGAGAGTAAAGGGGCTGTTACCACATCAGCTTGTTACCCTCATGGGCAGCTGGAGCTGATCCCACTAGAGACTCTGGAAGACAGTGTGAATGAACATGCTTCAGTTATCCCCATTGACAAGTGAAGGGCTGGGGTGTTTACCCACTAACTCTCCATCTGCCATTGTTGAGGGCAGCTCCTGGGTGAGTTGTAGGTGTTCCTAGTAAGCAGCCTCTGCAGAGTAGAGGTGAGTGCCAAGAGGATTCACCATGCTACTCTGCTTGGGAAGGTTCCCTGAGCAGACGACCTCTGAACTGCATCTGTAGTATAAATAGTAGGTACCTAGCAGTGGGGAAGAAAGGGAGGAGAAGGTGGTAAATGAGGAAACAAAAAGTGCCACAACGCTGAGGTCAGTGGGGCACAACCTAGTCATTGGTATGAAAGGAGTTCAGGTGGGACAGTGTCTCATCCAAACTTGAGAGCTGGCAGGTACACCCTCGTATGGCCATATTGGGTGCCTATGGCCAGGGTCTGCTCTGATAAATTGGTGTTGACATGGTAGTAGTTGTTAAACATTTTGAATAGCTTCCATACTGAGGTCAATGTCACTTTCACTGAGTGGCCATAGCCAGTGATTCAGATAGTCCATGAGAGACTGATTTGCAATTCTGAAGTCCTATGTGAAGGTTGCTGCTGTTTTGCTGCTGGGGAGGTTTCATGTTGAAATCTGATTTTTTTAAATATATTTTATTGAGTATGCTATTACCGTTGTGCCATTTGTTTTCTCCCCTTTATTCTCCTCTGTCCTGTACCCCTCCTCTCACCATCATTCCCCTTCCTTAGTTCATGTCCATGGACCATACGTATAAGTTCTTTGGCTTCTCCATTTCCCATACTATTCTTAACCTTTTCCTGTCTGTTTTGTACCTACCATTTATGCTTTTTATTCCCTGTACCTTTTCTCCCATTCTCCTCCCTCCTCCTCCCTGCTGATGATCCTCCATGCGCTCTCTATTTCTGTGATTCTGTTTCTGTTCTACTTGTTTGCTTAGTTTATTTATTTATTTATTTTTTTAGGTTCTGTTGTTGATAGTTGTGAGTTCATTGTCATTTTACTGTTCATATTTTGATCTTCTTTTTCTTAGATAAGTACCTTTAACATCTCATATAATGAGGGCTTGGTGATGATGAGCTCCTTTAACTTGTCCTTATCTAGGAAGCACTTTATCTGCCCTTCCATTCTAAATGATAGCTTTGCTGGATAGAGTAATCTTAGATGTAGGTCCTGGCCTTTCATGACTTTGAATGTTTCTTTCCAGCCCATTCTTGACTGCAAGGTTTCTTTTGAGAAATCAGCTGATAGTTTTATGGGAACTCTTTTGTAGGTAACTGTCTCCTTTTCTCTTGCTGCTTTTAACATTCTTTCCTTATCTTTAACCTTGGGTAATGTAATTATGATGTGCCTTTGTGTGTGCTTCCTTGGGTCCAATTTCTTTGGGACTCTCTGAGCTTCCTGGACTTATAAGTCTATTTCATTTGCCAGAATGAGGTAGTTTTCCTTCATTGTGTTTTCAAATAAGTTTTCAATTTCTTGCTCTTCCTCTTCTCCTTCTGGCACTCCTATGATTCAGATGTTGGAACGTTTAAAGTTGTCCCAGAGGTTCCTAAGCCTCTCCTCATTTTTTTGAATATTTGTTTTTTCATTATGTTCTGGTTCAATGTTTATTTCTTCCATCTGCTCCAAACTGTTGATTTGAGTCCCGGTTTCCTTCCCTTCACTGTTGGTTCCATGCACATTTTCCTTTATTTCATTTCTCATGGCCTTCACTTTTTCTCTGTTTTGTAACCATACACAACCATTTCTGTGGGCATCCTGATTACCAGTGTTTTGAACTGTGCATCTGATAGATTGGCTACCTTTTCATGGCTTAGTTGTATTTTTTCTGGAGCTTTGACCTGTTCTTTCTTTTGAGTCATATTTTTGTTTCAGTGTGCCTGTTATGTAGTAAATGGTGGAGCCTTAGATATTTGCCAGGGCAGGGCAACCCATGCATTGCTGCAGTTGTGCCGTATGTGGGGGAGGAGTGTAACAGGGAACAATGATACTTTCTGAGCTCTTGGCTGGCTTTCAGTCACTTCCTCTGCTACCCACAAGCAAATTGGGCCCTTCTGGTGCTGATTCCTGAGTGGGTGAGTATGTGTGCATTTTAGGACCCTGTGGATCTCTCCAGTGAACTCTCCTGTGGGCTGGGAGTTTCTCTTGTCACCTCACCCCCCACAGGTTTTTTCAGTCACAGGTTTTGAGGCTTTATTTCCCTGTGCTGGAACCCCTGGCTGTGCGGTCTGTCTCGCTCCTGGTTGTTCCTCCTGGTTATCCACATGCAACTGTGGGACCACCTGCTCCACCAGCTGCTACCTCACCTGGTCCTCCAGCACCACCTTGCTGAGAGTCCTCTCCACCCCAGCTCCTGTTTCCACCCCTCCTACTGGTTGGTATGAATGTTTCTTCTTTAACTCCTTGGTTGTTGGACTTCCATGCAGTTCAATGTTATGGCATTTCTGGTTATTTTTTGTTTTTAAATGTGTTATTATCTTCCTTTTGGTTGTACAAGGAGGCAAAGTGTATCTACCTATGCCTTCATCTTCACCAGAAGTCCCAGAAAGATTCAAGTCTTCATACTCATTCTCAGGTTACTTGAGCAAGACACACTTAAGGTGCCGCCATCAGCCTGTTACTATAATTTAGGCCTGATGTTTTCTGTAACAGATGGTGTGGAGAGACCCTGTTATTTAAAGCTTGGCAGCTAACAGTCCACATTTTCTTGGTGTCAGGCAATCCTTGGTTCAAGTCCCTGCTCTACCACTGACTGCTGAGGAGCATTGGGTAGGTCTCACCAACTCTCAGTTTCCATCTGTAAAATGAGGTAATGACATCTGCCCCCAAGGTTACATGAGGAGTGAATGCACTGGTGGACACAGAGGAGGGGCCAGTGTTTCCTCTGTTTTTAAGCGTTTGCTTACATACATATCTTATTTTATTTATTACGAAGGCTTTTGTTCACACTGGCCAGGTCTTTGTATATTGTTGCTTGAGTCAGTCAGTGAATGGCAAATACTACAAGTCACTGACTTAGTTGAACAGTGGTTCCACTTGGCTCTATTGCATGTGTTTTTAGTAGAGCAGCCTGATATAGAAGAACTGGTCTGGAATCAGGCTCCTAGACCAGTTCCTATACTTATGACAGGTGTGAAGTGGGCTGATTGAAGCTCTCTGCCTCTCAGTGATAACTAAGAGTCCCATCTCTTAGGGCTGAGGTGCAAACTCAGGAGGTCAATTCAGACAAAGTCAGTGCTAGAGGGTCACAGAGCTTTCAATAAATATGACCTAATATGATTCTTGGAACAGGAGCTCCATGAGGGCAAAGCCCTGACCTGACTCATCCACTGCTGGGTCTTCTGTGCCCAAAACAAGATCTGACAAGTAGGTGTTCAACAAATATGCACTGAACAAATGAATGAATGAACAAATGCATGAATGAGCTTTCCTGGAGGCGAGACCAATAACCTGCATTTCCGGGCTCTCCCCACATGATTATGGGATACAACCATGACTGAGAACTACTGGCCAAGATGTTTATTTTATGGATGAGGAAATTTCAGTCATGGTTGCTAAGTAATTTACCTCAAGAGCATTTGGTTAATTTATTCAACAAATAACCAGTCTTTCCTTTTATTTAACAAAATTTCATTGAGATTACAAGGTTGCTGGTGGTATTTAAAACCCAGGTCCTTTCAAAAAGAATAAGAGAGTCTCCAGCCCTTGATAAACTCATGATCTGGTAAAGGATTCAGATGTATAAACAAAAGATTGCATTGCCATGTGCCATGGTCTAACATTTACATACATGCTGAAGGAATACAAATGAGCGAGCATTGATTCTGCCACAGGGCCAATGAAGACCAGCTAGGAGTGAGGGGAAGAAGGCACAGGATGAGCAAAGGCACTGGGAGGGTCATGGAACTGGTGAATTGTACAGTGAGGCTTGGGTAGAGG
This sequence comes from Anoura caudifer, assembly GCA_004027475.1. Taxonomy (NCBI): domain Eukaryota; kingdom Metazoa; phylum Chordata; class Mammalia; order Chiroptera; family Phyllostomidae; genus Anoura; species Anoura caudifer. The sequence goes on from PVKU01002211.1 coordinate 217,825, forward strand.
GCCAAATTTTCTGCAATTGCTAATATAAGCTGTAAGAAAGGTACTTCAGGTGGAATTAACAGCGAGGTCTAAGGCCAGGAATCAACATATAGATTGATATGTTTAAAGAACTAAAAGCTAAATCATGTGCATGAAGAGAGAATGGCAAAAAATGTAGTTTGATAGAATGATAGAGGTCACATCATTCTGGTCTTTGTAGCCCATGGCAAAGAGTTCAGATTTTACTCTAAATGCAGTGGAAGCCATTGGGAATTATAAACCGGGGGCATTCAATAAGTCAAGTTTTAGGGTCACTCTTGCTACTGTGATGAGCACAGAGGGTACATTTGCAGTGGTGAGAGTTGTCAGGAGCCTGGGAATGTAGCCCAGGTGTGAAATTTTAGTTAGGATAGACGAAGTTGATGGCAGTGAAAATAGAAAGAAATGTACTCATCACTACGAGCTTTTGTAAAATGTAGTTTGGGTGTGCCACGTGCTTGAGTTCTATACCTATTCCCTCCTCTCATGCCTCATCCTCAGGCAGACCAGACTGTGACTGGGCCCATGGGTGGCAGGGCATGGATTCAGGAAGACATCTTTGTTTGGATTGAAACCCAACAGGACAGCTATAGAACAAAATATTCCAAATATTATTTCAATTGAATTCAACAATATATTGACCCCTACTTTCATTAGGACCCTCTCAATTTTAAGGATTAATACCCAGCTCAAAATGAGAAATGTATAGTTAACTAAACTAAAAAAGTCCAGGAACTTGAGCTTCAGAAACAACCAAATACAGAATCTTGAATATGGTCAAATGGAATTGGTTTCTCTTTATCTCTTGGATCTGTTTTATTCTGTGGTGACTTCACTCTCAGGCAGGTGCTCCCAATGAGGTATCAAATGATTGCCGGCAGGCCCAGATTTATAGCTTCATAGTTTCAAAATCTAGCACCAGAAGAGCTCTTGTTCCCCAACCACTCTTGTAGAGGGATGCCCATGATTTACTCAGCTAGGGTCCTGAGGACATCTCTAATTCAGGCACCATGCCAGGTGGGCTGTTAAGATTGACCAGGCTAGGGTTGCAATACTAGCTCTGAAGCTGGAGATGGAGTCATCCTTAATTTTGTAGATTAAATGTGAAGAGTGAGGTGGTTTCCCAGAGGCAAGCTGGGCACTGCTGCATGAAACTGAGAGATGGTGGGTAGACAAGAATGACAGATGTCTACTACTAGCACCTGCCATCATCTGTAAGGCTCTGCTCAGTTCTCCTGTGAGGGATTGGAGATAAATAATTCAGTTTCTGCCCTTGAGATGCTTACAGGGTATCAGGGACACAGACACATACATAAGCCTCTTTAACATGAGCCCACCTGTGACAAGTGCCCTGATTTGATGGCTTCTCTAGCACCATAAAGTTCTGATGCTTATCCAATTGGCACCTGGGGTTGGGCACATGGGTTTCCTCACATTTCCATTTTAAAAGTCACTAAATTGTTTCTGGTACCTTGGTTAGAAATTAAATATGGGCATTTTTCTTTTCCCCTGATTATGGGGTTGAGATGTCCAAAGTTGACTTACAGCAGTAACATCAGGTCAGTCTGATCCAACATCTGGGAATCATGGATGCATCACCAGTGCAGGTATGAAGGTAGAACAGGTGGACCTGGGGAACAGTATGGGAATGGATAGGCTTCACATGAGTAGTGACCCACAGGGAGCAGTTCAGATACTGACTGCAGTAAATAAGCTTGGGTGTATATGTGCAGGGTGATGTTCTGCTCCTCCCTACCACTGTATATCATTCACCTGTAGGGCTGCATTTTTTTTTTGTTTGTTTTTTATAGGCATTTACTTTTCCATTAAATGCACATTTAGTGAACCCCATAGTGGAGACTAACTAGTTATTCACCAAGTCCTTTCTTGTTTTCTCCAGGCCACATGGCTAGGTTACATTTCCCAGTCTTTCTTAGGCTGGGTTCTGGCCAGTAGAGTGCAGGTGATGTAAGAGTAAGCTTTACTTCTGTCAATCCCCTGTTCAGCCCTCCACACATTTTCTCTATTGCCTTGTCTGCAATCTGGAGGCAGAGGATCCATTGGGGGATGGTGGAGCCACAAGTGGAAGGAGGTTTAAATGACTTCAAGGAGCCATCAATCCCCTCCCCATATACACCCCTACACTGTCAAATAAAAAATCCACACATATTGTGACAAGAATGATAGATAAAAATTAGTGTTCACTTGTTGAAATTGTGTTTTTCCTCCCTTTCCTTTTTCCTTTCCTTTCCTTTTTTTTTTTTCTTTTCTTGCTTTTGGTTTAGACTCTAGAATTTAGCCTGCCTTGGCCAATCAAAGACTTATAAAATACAAGAAACTATGCTATGTGCTAGGGACTTGGTGTTAAGCAAAGTAGGTGTAGCTTTTATTTTGGTGGCATTTTCAATCTTGCCTGTTATTTTATCTATTTTCATCTCCTCTGTGACTTTTTGTAGGAATTAATAAATAATGCTGGTAATAAGAATCTTAAAATAACTTTGGTGAATGTCCAACAGAGTCAACTGCTAGGCTGGATTTTGGAAATGAGCATCTTGCTTACCTATTGGTTACAGTCTGATCCTGTAGGACTCTTGAAGACTAAAGAACTTTTTTATTACATAGAACACTTTGTTTTTTTCTTCTCTCTCATTTTTCTCTGAAAATAAGTCCTTCTTATTTGCTATAATTTCATCTATCCAATCATCCCTCTATGCATCTATCCATGCATCCACCCATCCATTCATCTGTCCTTTCTTCCTACTTTCATTAGTAATAGTTGTCTTTTGTCAAATGCTCATTTTCCAAGTGCTGTCCTAGTATATAGATGTGCATACTCCTTTTTCATTCAAATGACAGTCCTACATTATGGTAGGTGCCATAATTATTACTTAATAAATGAGGGGACTGAGGACCTGGGGCATAACTTACTTAAATCCTTGGAGCTGGTAAATGGGGAGGCAGACTATGAACTCATATGTATCTTTGATAGAGCCTAGATTTTGAGTCACTCTACTGCCCCTCATTCCACTAGTTCCGAGAATGCTCTCAAATGTGTCTGATGGAAGGCTCACAGAGAGTAGCTGATTTGAAGGAGTTCGCACTATGTGCATGTGTGCATGCGTGTGCATGCCTGAGTGCCTGTGTGAAGAGGAGGTAGTTGGAGGAGTCTGCCCTTGTAAACAGCTAATCCAATTAGAAAGGGGCTGAACAACAGCTAAGGGAATCATGGAGCCATGCAAGAAATTGGAAGGCATCTTGATGATCCAGGGTGAAGAGAAACACTGGGGTCTTAGTCCTCAAGAGGAGGGAGGGAGTCAGAAGCAGGGATCATATGTACATTCTGGAATCAGAGTATTTGATTTTATACCCGCAACCTTCCTGCTGGGTATCTTAGGCAAGGTTACCTCATCTCTGTGACTCAATTTCCTCATTTATACAATTGAGATAATATAGTTTATATTAAAGAGTGGTTTTAAGGACTAAATGAAATGACATTGTAAGGACTGATTGAGATAATATACTATGAACAGGATCTATCACAGTAAGTTCTCAATAGATATTAGCTTCTGTGGTGGTGGTGATGATGATGATGATGATTTGGGATTAGAGGCAATAGAATACACGTTCCTCCACTTTCCTTCTTCAAAAACAGCATGTGTCCCCACCCCATATAAGGTATTGTCTTTTAAGCTCTGAATTGTCCCAGTTCTGCCCCAACCAGCTTTGTGGCTCTGGGCATAGCAAGTAACCTTCATGGCTTATTACTATCATGTTTTTAACCTACAGGGAGTGCAGAGTAATATGTTGTGGAGCTAGAGCTGCCTGGATTCACATGCTAGCTCCTTCACTTAATCAGCTGTGTGCCCTTGAGCAAGTAATTCAACTCCTCAGAACCTCAGTTTTCTCATCTGCAACAGGGAAATGAAACCATCTCACTGAGGCATTTTAAGTTATAATGAGATGATCCACACGAGGCTTCATAGTCTTGTTCCTGGCACATAGTAATCTCTCAATGAATATTAGCTATTGTCATTATCAACTTAAGAAATCCCTTCAACTTTATTTGGTGGTTTTTATTATGTGTTTTACCTGTTTCTACTTTGGATAATTATATTCAGTGCCCCTGGCAGTGCATTCTCAATTTGTAAACTAACTTTGACACAATCTCCATTCTGGTTGGTTCTCCAAGAAATGTTCCTCTTCGGTGAATATGATAGCAGGACTCATTCATTACCAGGTTATTTTAAGCAAGAGTGACTTTTAACTCATTACCCAGATAATTATTGCAGTTCTCCAGTTGACTTTCTGTGCACAGACTTAATAAGCTCTGAGGATACATGGAAGTGCTCTTCTGGGCTGAGATGAGAAAATTATTGAGGCTCTCAGGTGAAAGTGTGAAACCTTAGATGCGCAGGGAGTGCCCTTGCCAACCAGGTGGCCTCTGACTGTGAAAGGGGGCTCTGCTCCTCTGGGAACTACTGCAAGATTTTATTAATCGTGAAACATTTCCAGTGTGCCTGCCTGATGATGTTAGTTTTACTTAAGGGAAAGATGTCCAGAAGACAGTGGATAAATATACATGATGTGCACACACATACTTACCAATAGCTATATTCAAATGGAAAGCTAATTCTCCCTTGGTCCCCCAGCACCTATGGGTCAAATAGACTGGTTGGCCATGTGCTATAATGGTTTAGAGAAGGGATTAGTAAGTTTTTCTTGCAAAGTATTTTCCATAAATATTTTAGCCTTTATAGGCTGTAAGATCTCTCAGCTATTCGGTTCTGCTGATACAGTATAAAAGCAGCAAAAAACAGTGACCCTTGAACAACATGGGTTGGAACTGCACAGGTCCATCTAAACACAGATTTTTTTTTTCAATAAATACTGTACATGTATTTTCTTTTTGAGTCTCTTAACAACTTTTTCTTTTCTCTGGCTTACTTTATTGCAAGAATATACTATATAATACATATAATGCGAAATACATGTTAATTTACCATTTATGTTATTGGTAAGGCCTGTGGTCAATAGTAGGCTATTAGTAGTTAAGTTTTGGGGGTGTTGAAAATTATTCATGGATTTTTGACTGTGCAGGGCAATGGCAAGGGCCTGTGGGACCTCTAACCCCTGAGGTATTCAAGACAAGGGTCAACTGTATAGATAAATGAATGGATATGGCTGAAGTCCAAGGATATTTTAGTTGTGAACATTGAAACTATGATTTTCATTGGCCACAGCTATTTTTTTTAATGTTTTTAATCAATTACAAATGTAAAAATTATTTCCTGGTAAGCTGTACAAAACACAGGTGGTAGAAGGGATCTCACTAACAGGCCATAGTTTGCTAACCCATGCATTAGATTCTGCAAGTGTTTAAGTTCTACTCCTTCCATTATTTGCTGTGTTGTCTTGGGCATGTTCCTTAAGTGTTCCATGCCTCAGTTTCCTCATCTGCAATATAGGAATAATAGTAATGGAACCCTCTAAGGTGGTAGGGAAAATTGAGAGTTAGTAGAGATGAAGAGTTTAGAACTGGTACACAGCACACCCTTGAGAAACATTGGCTGTTGATGCGATTACGTGCACTTTTATCTTATTGAACTCCAACAACCACTCTGTGAAGGAGGTATTGTTATTATTTCCATTTCCCAGATGAAGACACTGAGACATGGGTATGCTTAGTCATTTGTCTGAGGCCAGAGCTAGACCAGGACTTATTTATGCAAAGCATTGGGGACCTATTTTTGATAATTAATAAGGCAGAAACTGCTTTTGCTCCATTGCTAATGATACTTCATAGATCTCCCCAATCCATCAGAATTTGACTATGGTTATCAGAAACTGACCTTTGACAAAGGGGTATGGAGGAGTGAGAGAAGTTACAAGACAAGAAGATGGTCAGGAGGAGGGAGTGAGAAATCGAATGCCAGTGACAGAGCAGTGGTCACTGCATTTTTCCATTTTCTTTCCATTGTTCTCCTTTTTTGGACACATTCTGGAATTTTCATCTGGGACATCCCTGTCAGGTTTGCAAATTGCTGGAGGTTGCAATTGCAAGATGTACATTTATCCTCTCCCATTATATGATCCTTTCCTTCCTAATGCACCAAATTAGAAGATTGGCTGATTTTTATTATCCCTAAAAAGTAAAATTTTAGTTTAAATCACAAATCTCTATGATGCACTTAGCAGCTACAATGGCTTCTAACCAGCAGCTACTCCTCCTTATTCCCTATTTCCCCAAGAATAATCAGGTCTATTGTGATTTAGAGATGCATTAGCTGTACTTAGAGTTAAAGATCAAGTTTGACTTCGGAGGAAGTTACCCAGTAGTTAAATGGTAAGAATCCATCCCATTTAGAGTTTGGTATATTCCCCCCTTTCCCTCCTTGCTCATATTTATGACAAGATAAAAGAGCTAAGAAAATGTCAGAGTAGATTCTGGAGGAATTTGCATTACTGTGGTGGCAGGGGTGGGGATGGAATGTCACCTGTGGTGGGTAGCTGGCAAGGTCTGCATGTTCATATGTGGTCAGTTTCCAAAGCTTTTTCTCCAGAAGATAGATGGCTCCAACTAAGAGGGGACTGCTTACCATGGGATGGCCTTCATGACAGACCCTAGACCTACCCTACCCATCTTTGCCATTTATGTCTGCAGTGTTTGAACAGATTGGTCCATTCTGGGTCATGAAATCCCTCATGCATGTTTTGAAGACAGCTCTGTGTCTCTGCAGGTTTGAATGACCTGAATAAGAGAAAAGTGAGAATATGCCCATGTATCCCCACTCCTCTACTCGTTAATCAAGTCCTTGGGCAAATGATTAATTGCTTGCTGTCTCTGTTTCATCTGTAATATTGGGGCATAATATTAATACCATATCATATGGAGTTCTTGGGAGAACTAATACTTGTAAAATACTTAGAATGGTGCATAATACATAGAAATCAATCCAAAAATGCTCACTGGGATTAAAAACATTAAGTAATAGGAACTGGGAGAGATCAAACTAGTTCCTAGCTATAAACTTTCAATGGCTTCCCATTCCTTACAGGGTAAATCCTCATTTCTTCAATCTAGTTTATAAGGACTTGCTCAGTTTATCTGCCTGGCTTTGTCCCACACATCCATCTCTGCCCTGCAGGCCCACATTGTATCTTTCAGCTGGTTTAGGATATTGATATGCTAAAGCCAGTTCATAACAGCCCTAAGAGTGAATTGTTAATTTTTCAGGAAGTTTAGAAGTCAGTTGTTAAATACAGCTATCATTAAAAATTAAATTATATAAACTTACAAATAAGTTATATTAAAAACAAGAGTAAAAAATATATAAAATGTATTATTCCCTAATTATCTTACTACATTTTACTGTTGTCTATGCTTCTGAGGTAATCATGGTCTGTTGTATCTGTATGGTGAAATGTATGTAATGATGTACTACTACTCCGTATTTCTTCCCAGCACTTCATTCAGTAATGACATCATGGCAGCTTCAAATCAACCTTGGTAGGAGTATTTATACCACAGGAATTGGTGAACACTACAAATCAGGGCTTGATATATTGTTTTGTTGATTATCTAAAATAGTAGTCAGAAAACTTTTTTCTGTAAAGGGCTAGTTAATGAATATCTTAGGCTTTGTGGACAATAAACCCTCTGTTGCAACTACTCACATCTAAAGTTGTAGACTGAAAGCAGCCACAATAAATACAAAAATAAATAAGCATGACTGTGTTTCAATAAAATTTCACTTACTCAGACAGATAGGGGGCTCATACTGGTAGCTGTTAAATTGCATTTAGCCCTCTCCCCTCAAAAGCCTGAAGATATATTTTTCTAACATTTGAAAACTACTGTACAATTCAGCAAAGAAGTATCTGGCACATTGATAAATGAGTGAAGTTCTGGCATATATTCATTTCGTTTCACTTGCATCTTACTTCTTAAATTAAAATATCAACTAACATTAATATGGGAATGACACTTGCTCATCAGTTGTAACTGTAGGTTGGCCACAGGTATAAGAGTGACAAAAATTAACAAAAGCATTCTGTAAGAATTAATTGGCTGCGTGGAATTTACAACAGAGAATATTGTATGTTTCACTGTTTTTTAAAATTATGTTACTTATCTCAGATATTATAACATTTATGATACACTTACATGGGCCTAGATATACACATATTGGACTTTGTGGAGAGCCAGTTGTTAACTTTACCAGCACATCGCTGGTAAATGTAGTGAACCACCCTTGAAGATGGCTAATTTCTAGCCTCCTGGCCTTCAAAGGAAGGCCAGGTCCCTCCACCCGAAAAAGTTCTCTTTCCTCTTCACTTTGCCTCTAACTCCTACTCATTCCCTGATTTGCAGCTTAAAGGTGACTTCTTCAGAAGACTTACTTGATTCCCCCAAGACCGATTCCCCCATTATACACATTTTCCTTATAATACCTGCATCACTTATGGTTAAATGATGGATTTTGTCATGACTTATTATCTCTCCTTTCACCAAAGGAATGTAAGTGTCCCCCTGCAGGGATAGCCCATCTTCTTTATCACTGAGTCTTTGGAACCTAACACAGTTTCTTGAAGTACACATTCAAAATATATTTGTGGCTGGACTGATTGTCATTTAAAAGAAGGAAAATGAACTCTGTATTTTTAAGAGTTTCAGCATTAACTCTACCTTGCCCAAGTTGAATATAAATTCAGCAAGTTAAGTAGTAAATGGCTATCACTTTATTACAACATATTTGAAGTCTAGTTTTGGGGCCCCAGTCATTGCTGAAATTGATGCTCACTTTCTCTAGGTATAGTAATTATTTATTATATTGTTATTGACTGTTTCTTTAAATACAAGCCAGGACAAATCTATTTCTTAAGCTTTTGTAAATGATCTGAAGCAGGAAGATGAATGGAATGGAATGAGGGTTGCTTAGAAAAGATTGTTCCCTCCTCAACCCTGTTCAAGAAATGAGTGGTCAGTGGCCACCAACCCATCTCAGGTGAAATCTGGGAGCATTTTCTGACCCTTTTCCTAGAGACTAAAATAATCTAAGTGCTGATTTCCAAAGGTTTGTTATCATTCTGACCAGTGGCATATATTTTCTGATACACTGGGAATCTACTTGCTTGGATTTCTGGTTTCATGGAGGCTTGATGTCAATTGTCTGGGGATGCATTAGGGGTCTGGGACCCTGTTGTGGAGGAAGAAACTTATTGGGAGACTGGAGGGAGCACTAATCTGGAATTTAAATGTAAGTTCAGGGCCCCAGAAGGAGGAATGGAGGTGAAGCTCTCTCAAGCAGGATATTGCTATTTCTCTTTCTGCATTCCTTACCTAAAGCAAATGTCAGCGGGTGACCAGATTTATTACACAGGCATATTCTACAGTGCATGGGCAATTGTTTCTATCAAGTCTTTAAGATTGGGGCAGAGAAGTTTACATCTCAATGTGCCCAACCAGTGGAAGGACATGCAGAAAATCATCCCACTGGTTGTCCTCAATGCATTATTGATTGTATGAAAACCAGGCGTGCCAAGCTATCTGCCCATCAGCATGTACAGAATGAGCACCCAATAAAAGGTCATAATTCTTTCCTTTTTTATTAGAATTTCTTAGTTATACATGAAAAAAGTAATCTCAAGCATGTATGTGTGAGTTTTGGTTAAAGGTATATAAAAATCCAGTTTGTAAACATGATCCTTATCTTACCTGAGCAGAATGCTAAGCAAAGGAAAGAGCTAATTATTTGCCTGATTGTGGCTCCTACATACTGAGAGATTTCTGAGTGACAGGTTCTGTGCTGAGGTTTTTCATCATCATTATCCTATGAGATGTTCAATGCTATGTCTTCATCTTACAAAAGAGAAAACTGAGGCTCAGTGACGTCTTATATAAGCAGAAGGTCACAGAGCTGGTAGGAAACTGAGCTGGGGTTTAAAACTCATTGGGGGAGGGGCACATTTCCAAAGGGTTTGTGCTTTTAGTCACTTTACTGGGATATAAAAGGATATCTTTTAGCATACGAAGACAAACACACAATCACACAAAACAAAAACTGGAGATATATTTAAATACCTGAATATTTATTCATTTATTCAACAGATGTTTGTTTAGCACCTATCTTAAAGCAGAAAAAAATCCCTGCCTTGATCTAGCTTCCCTCTTAGTAGGGGAAGACAAAAGGTTAAAAAAAAGTGATAACTAAAGTATGGAAAAAGTAAGGCAGGGAAGAGAGATTAAGTTGGAATTTCAATTGGGTGATCAGGGGAGGAATCATTTGAGTCAGGACCTTAAGGAGGTGAGGGAGCCAGACCCTGGTCTGCCTAGGGCTGAGTTCACCAAACCACAGCCAACAGGCCAAATGCAGTCTAGCACCTATTTTCATAAATAACGTTTATTGAAATTAAGACAGGCCTATTAGTTTATGCATTGTCTGTGGCTGTTTTCATGCTAAAATGGCAGAGTTGAATAGAAATGCTCCCTGACTTATGATGGGGTTACGCCCTGATAAACCCACTGTAAGTTGAAAACATTGTAAGTCAAAAATACATTTAACGCAACACTGTAGAGAATCAATTGTTTACCCTGGTGATTGTGTGTCTGAATGGGAGATGTAGCTCACTGTGGCTGTCCAGCATCTTGAGTTAGTGTTTTACTGCATATTGATAGCTCAGGAAAAGATCAAAATGCAAAATTTGAAGTACAATTTATACTACATGGGTATCACTTTAGCAGCATCATAAAGTTGAGAAGTTGAACCATTATAAGTCAGGGACCATCTGCAGTTGCAACAGAGATTTTGTGGCCCATAAATCCTGAAGTATTTACTATTTGGCCCTTTACAGGAAAAAAAATGCCTACCTCCAATTCAAGAGAAGAATTTCTAGGTAGAAGGAACAAACAGCAAATGCTTGATGTGTCTGGGGAGGTGAGTGTGGCTGAAGCAGAGTGAATAAGGGGTGAGTGGGAGGAGATGAAGTTAGACAGGAAGTGGGGGCACATCCTGTGGGGCCTGTGGGTAATTGTAAGGCCTGTGAAGACAGGGGGAGGTGAGGGAGGGTTCCAAGTAGGGGAGAGTTCTCATCACACTTAGAGTTATCAGGATGCCTATGGCTATTTGTGACACATATATTGTCACAGGCTGGGGAAGGAACTCTGAGATGGAGTTTAGCATGCAGGGCTATCCGACCCCTCAGGATCAGCTCCTGTGGAAAGGAGGGGCAGAACACAGGAGTAGGTGGGGGAGAAGTCCAGCTACGATGCAGCCTAAGCCACTCGCATAAGAACTTCAGAATCATCCCTGAATCAGCCAGGCCTTTATACTCCCGCAGTCATTAGATGTAGGTCTTTCAATGGCAATAATGACAATGAAGGTGCTTAACCTGAGGTGCTCCCAGCAGCAGGAGTGGGGGAGCAATGGATCCTTTATTGAAGTTGGACCTTGTGGCACATCATAGTGTCCACCACCTAGAGGACAGGGAGAGTGAGAGATAAAGCAAGACAAGTAAGTAGGCTACTTGGCAATCTAACAGAGAGATAAAGGTAAATTCTGAATATTTTCTGAAGTTAGAGCCTTTGTATATTCTTTATGCCTTAGATCCTCTTAGAGGAGCAAAGTAAAGCGGAATAAGTGAAAGGAAAATGCCCCAAGGATTTGTTCAAAGTTATAAAGTCTCCGAATTCAATGAACTCCATAGATGTTCGCTGGTTCAGTGTAACCTGAAGTTCTCTTTATCCAGGGTGGGTGGACAAAATGAACTCCATGGGATAAAACTCCACGAGAGACAGGGCCTGTAAATCTTGTCCTGTGACTGGGTCTGTCCCAGCCGTGACTGTACTATTCATGGATTGGCCAGTAATAATGTTGTGTTGCTAAACTTGGCACAAAACTGTAGTTATTTATGCATCTTCATGGCATGGAGTATTTTCTCAGATTTGAGATTCTGCTACAGCTACATGAGTGGGCAAATCAAGAAAATGTATTTCATAATTTATCTCCAATCTGACAAAGAGTATTGTGTATAATAGGAGGAGTAAGCTCGTAGACTTTAGCACATTTATTGCAGTGTGATGTGGTTTGATACGGTGTCTCTGGGCCTGTGGGGTGAAATGGAAAGTTTAAATGGATTCCAATTTTAGTATCCCACTGTGATCTGAGGAGAGCCGAGACCAAAATGTTGCCACCCAATAAAGCAGTTCATCAAATTTACTCCCATGCTGAATTGCACTATTCTGCCAAAGAAAGCTATCTGTTGGGTAGACTGTTTCACAAGTTGCATTTTTAATGCAGGTGCCCAGCCAGCCAATGAAGTCTAACAGGCTTTGCTTACAGTGTGTGTGGCTTGGCTATTTAAAATAAGATTGACAATATGAGAAAAACCAGATTCTGCACTCCTGAGGCTGATTTTAGAGGCTTCCCTACTCATTTGAATTCAGCACAGCTGGTCAGGCTAGCCCAGGAAAACCTGCAGGAGTAAAACAAGAACCAATGGGAGTTATTCATGGAGAACCTGAAGTGCATAAGAAATTAATTCCCCTGAGTTTCCAAACCAGTCCATGAGCGCTACTGTGGTTTTGCTGCCTATGTGTCTCCCTTGTTTAGAGGTTGGTAAAAATCTTGAAACCATGTGTTTACTTGTTTTTCTCTCTTTAGACTGAAGGCTAGATGGAGGAACACCCAGAGTTGCAATGGACATGCAGAGGCAAGTGGCTAGCTAGGTCCTAGGGGTTGAAGAAGTCTTCCTGGAAGAAGTGATGCCTAAGTTTAGACCCAAAAGACAGGAGTTAACCAAGCAAAGATAGGAAAGAAGCTCTTAAAGGTTGGGACTGTGTCATTCATTGATTCCGTAAAAAGTTTGCTGAGAGTCTATCACATGTCAGACCCAGGGCTAGGTTCCAGGAGACACTGGTGAACAAGTTACAGTGCTTGCTCCAGTGACTGGTCTACATAAACATATCATTGCACTGTGCAGACCTAAGGACCATGTGTACAAGTCCTGGTTCGTGTTCTGCACCCTATTCTGGTGCGTGGCATGTAGTAGGAGCCTTTTAAATATTTGTTGAATTAAAGTTTATTGTCTCTTAGTATATTCTCCTTTCCACTAATTCATTGCTTTTTGTTCAAATCTTAATTACTTAACTGTTTCCTAATACCATCACTTTTCTCGTATTTTTCATCAACAAATTTTTAGAAGAATTAGGTAACACAGTCACTATCTCACCTCCTTATGGCATACTCTCTGCCTTGCCCCTTCATTCCCTCAAGCACTTTGATGTGACATCTACCCATACCACCTAAGAGAAGGACTCTCTCAGTGGCCATCCCAGACCCCCATGTTGCCTGGTCCTGTGTCTTCTTTCAGTTCTCTTCCTCCTCAACCCCTTTGTTCTGTTGTAGTTAGTTTATTTCTCTTTTCTTGGCTTCTCAGATGCAGCATAATACCATTTTTTCCCTCTTCCTCTCTAAATATTCCTATTCTGCCTCTCCAGGTTCCTTTTCTTCTTCCCAACACCCATGAGATATTTGAAAAAATTCTCTAACTTTCTGTACTTTCTCCATTAGCACTTGTTTCAAGTATCCTGTCGTAGTTTCATTTAGCAGATAATACCTAACTCTCTGTACAGGCATACCTCGGAGATATTGAGGGTTTGGTCCCAGACCACAGCAATAAAGCAAATATTGCAATAAAGTGAGTCACACCTTATCTTGGTTTCCTGATACATATAACCATTATGTTTATACTATACTGTAGTCTATTAAGCATGTATAATGTCTAAAAAATGTACATACCTTATTTAAAAATACTTTATTCTAAAAAATGCTAACGATCATCTGAGCCTTTAGCTAGTTGTAATCTTTTTGGCGCTAATAGAATTGCTCAATGCAGGGTTGCCACAAACCTTCAGTTTGTAGGAAACACAATATCTGTGAAGTGAAGTAAAGCAAGATGCAATAAAACGAGTTAACTGTATTAATCCCTGAACACTTTAGAACAGTTTCACTTGTGTGCTGGGCGTCTGGACAGCCCAAAGGCATAAAAAGTTATGTCAGGAACCACACTCTTTCTGACTTACTCATTTCCTTTATGCTCTTGCCATTGACTTAGTCATCCAGGCTGAGGACCAAGGGTGGAGGTGGAGCTTTCTCCTGCTCCTCCCACTTTGCTGCCTTCAGGATTTACTTGGGGGAATATATCCTGTCAATTCACCCCTCTCATAAGAGTCTGTGCCTACCTCCCACTGGACAAAAGAAATACAACCACAGAAATATGCTTTTCATTGTAAAAGGGAGGGGTGGTATGATTATTCTTTCAGAATGATCTTACTGTTAACGAGTAGTGGGTATAGAGTCTGCCCAAGTGCCCGGCATATGTGTTGCATTTCATAGTTCAGCTACATATTCCTATGCAGAAAGGATCAGTAAGGTGGTAGGAGTTTGAGGGTGGCTTCTCTGTTCTACTCTATTTGATTCCTAAGCTCTGACCCCAGATGCAGAGATTTAACCCTGAAGAACTTGTTCAGGGTTCCACAGAGCACACCTTCCCAACATTTCTTTCTCCTTCTTTTCCTCTATGATTTTTAGGTTCTTTACATTTTTTCAACAGCTTTACTGATGTATAAATGGTATACAAAAAAAAAAAAAACTGCATCTGAAACCACCATAATCAAGGTAATAAACATTCATCACCTACCAAAGTTTCATTTGGTCCTCCCCTCCACCCTTTTTCGTAAGAATACTTAACTGGAGATTTATTCTCTTAACATAATTTTTAAGTGCATCATACTGTATTGTTAACTATAGGCACCATGTTTACAGCACTGTCCACTTATTGCATGTGCACTAGTTTCCATGTGAACCTGTTCTTAGAGAGGTTGTCTGCTCTGTAAGAGTCTCTTGCTAACATATGATTGGTGTCTCATGGGGAAAGGTGGAATGGCTACAAGATAATCAGTTTTTTCCACTGTGAAAATAAACTCATGTCTCCAATACCTTATTATACTAAAATAGTATCTGAATTCTCACCTCACTTGAGTTACATCACATAGAGCTCCTCAGTTTTTGCTGATATCAGATTCTGGGAATGTGAAGGTGTGGAAAACACACCTCAAACAGAAACACTCCCCTGGTTGGAGTCCTCACTTAATATTTCCATCATTCTAATCCATTAACTTTTCAGAAGGTGCTTTAATTCATTATCCTCCTGGTCTAAAATGTTTAGTGACTCATCAGCTTGTTTCCAAATTTCTTAGCCTGGTATTTCACCCACCACCACCCCATCTGTTCTAAGTATAAATTTCTAGATTACTTTTCTACGTTTCCCCACATTGTTGTAGCTAAACAACTCTGTCTGAAAGGAATACACCCTTCATGTTCTGTTCTTGCGAATGTTGTGTTCTCTATCTGTGCCAGTATCTATTATTTCCTTTTTCTGGAACGCTGTCTTCTTTCTTCATATTTAAATTCCATCCATTCTCTGCAATTGGGGGAAATGCTATCTTTCTGTATGAGAATCAGCTGTATTTGTTCTGCCAGTGGCTTCTTATTTTGGCATGCCTCACACACCACTGACTTTTCAAAACCTTTTGGTGGACTAATTATTTTATTGTAGAAATGAATTAAATATTCAAAGAAGCAGTTAGAAAAATATATTTATTAGTCTACCTTTTAGAAACAAAGCTTTATCATTCTTCATTCCTAGGAACTGTGCACAATCATTTAGATTTGAGAGTCACCTGATATTTATTCTGCAGTGTAATCCTAATTGCATAGAATTTTATTCCTTTCTATAATGGTGACATGTTAATAGTTTAACCACATGTGACTTAACTATCTGGTAATTTTATAAATCAGTATAAAATTCTTCTCAGAAGTTGTGCCCTCATGGTAGGTTAAGCAAGCTGTCCAGCCTACTTCCAAATAAAGAATTATCTTTCGCTACCAAGATTTTGCTCACCTGTAAGGGGGAGAAGTTTCCTACCAAGAACTGTTATTATAATTCAAATTTAGAGGCATTTTTAAATCAGTAGATCTTGCTCTGCCACAGACATTTTGAAGTTCATCATGAAATGTGATTTAATTGTTTTACTAAATTTAGAGTAAGAGAAGTCCAAGTAACAGTTTTCAAAGATAAGAAATCATTTAAGCCTACTTATACTCGCTGTTTAAGTAATGAAGAAGATTCAGTTTATTTATTAAAAATTGTTAGAAGAGAAAGTGCTACTTCAAGTTAATGGAAAGCACAAATATTTGCTTCTAATTTCTTAAAATAGCATAAATCTTGGATTAACTATGTTTCAACGAGCACTTTGCCTTGCAAAAGAAAAGGGAAATGTGGTGACATTCAGACTTTGTCAGCCTTTTCAAAATGTAAGTTAAAAAAGGTTTGTTCTGAAGTGAGTTAAGTATATGCCACCTGTAATATTTACCTGAATAGTGTACATTCAGAATGAAATATAGTATAATTTCTTTTAACTTTCAAAGAACCTTTCTTTCCCCTGAAAACATACTTGAACTTTCGATGTTGGCTACGTATGAAAATATGTCAGATACGCAGATTCCACATCTCCAGACATTGGAAACTAATTATCCCTTAATTTGCATGTGAAAGCAAATTACAAGCTAATAGACCATTTTCCTAACAAACCTTTTTTAATCTTAATAAGCAGAGTGAGAAGGCCTATTACAACCTGATTAAAAAGCCTCCAGCAGGTTGCCATGCAGCAGGTTGCTGCTTACCTATAACATGATCGGAAGAAGATGACAAAGATGTAAATATTCTTATTTACCACAGGGAGCTGAGCTCCCATCTGCCCACTTAGTATTTTAGTACAATGCCTGTCAGCCTAGCAGGATCAATGGCCAATTCATTTCCTATATACAGCATGTGAGTACTTTAATTCTAGATGGAAATACAGCAAATTCCAGCTGATGAGTTGATGGTCTGCAGTAGCAAGGACTGGGCTACATATAATCATTACAAACTTCCAATTGCATTATCTCGCTTTCCAGATACTACATGGGGTATTTGTTAGCTCAACCCTAGTTCTCTAGAAGTGTCTTGGACTGTCTCTAGAATATAAAGGGAACAGAAAATGCCAGTGTACGGGTTAGCTGTTGCCATAATAATGCTTTGTACAAACCAGGTTAAAACTCAGTGGCTTACACACTGTAGGTTGGCCAAGGGGTTAACTGATTGGGCTGGGCTCAGCTGGGCTGGGCTCCAAATCCTGCATTTCATTCAGTTCTGCTCCCTGTGTGTCTTCTCTTCTGGGAATAGCATATTACTTTGGGGCAAGTCTTTTCCTGGTGGAGACTGGAAGTTCCCAGACTAGCATGTGAAAACACTTCTTGAAGTCTAGGCAGGAACTGGCATAAGGTCACTTTCACCCACTGGCCAAAACAAGTTATTTGGGAAAAATAATACATTCTATCACAGCTACTGTTTTGTGAATTTTAAAAAGGGATGGCTGTTCAAAATGGGTTACCTTTTCCGCATGCCTATATGTTTTATTTATTTTTTAAGATTATTTATTTATTTTTAGAGGGAGGGGAAAGGAGGGAGAAAGAGAGGGAGAGAAACAGCAATGTGTGGTTGCCTCTCACACACCTCCTAGTGGAGACACAGCCCCCAACCCAGGCTTGTGCCCTGACTGGGAACGGAAGCAGCAACCTGTTGGTTTTCAGGCCGGCACTCAATCCACTGAGCCACACCAGCCAGGGCTGCATGCCTATATGTTTTAAAGTAAATATATCGCTCTACATTGACTAGCTCTAGCTAAAAGGGTCTTGCAGTTATCCTTGACCTAATTCACTCTCTAATTTCCAAAATGAATCCAAAACTTCCTTTCCTTTTATTTTCTAAAACCCAGAACATATAATGTCCATTCCCAGCCAGAAACACATCAGTTAATCCCTATTTCCCACTGATATAGCTGAACTTCTTGGCTGGCTTCACAATATTCTTCACAATATGTTGATTGTCTCCTGTATTGGTCGCTGCCCAGACGATCTTTTCTCTCTCCCACCTGCCTGGTAAATGCTTATTCATCTGTGAGAGCCCAGCTAAAACCACAGTTTTGCATATCCTTTACCAATCCTTAGGAGGTTTTCTGCTTCCTTATCTGTGGTTTTCTAGCATGTTATACATATGTAGATATAGCACTTATAATAATAAACTGGGATTGGTCATTGGCATACCTATTTTTCTACCAGATTGAGAAATCCTTGACTAACGAGGGGGTGCATATCTCTCTAATTTTCTATCCTCAGCCCTCATCTCTATGCCTATAACCTGGTAGACTTCAGATAAGGTGGTTGGATTAAATTAAAGGAGGTTTTTTAAATTACTTTTTAAAAAAGAAATAAAAATGGCCACAGCACAGGTAGATGTGTACAGTCTCACTACTTATTAAATAAACTATGAAGAAACAAAAAAATTACAGATAACATTATAATTGACAATTATATTTTTAAAAAGCTTGTAAGGATAAGGATATCTGGATTGTTTATGGGAGTCTTGATGACAACTTTTAGAAATTGTTATCATTATGTTTCAAAATACTTACATATACCTATATGTGTTGATCCAGAAATTTGATTTCAATGATTTATCAAATGGAAATAGAGATGTGAAAATTTTGGTGGAGAGGATCATCGATTATAGCATTGCTCATAATAGGAAACCATAGAAACACTCCAAATTTCTAACAGTCTGAGTTGGGTTAGATAAATCATGGTGCAGATATGACACTGGAAAGTCTGCAGTTAGTAAGAAGGGCAGTTAATAAAATGGGGGAATCGTTACTATATATTTTCCAACAGAGAAATTAGGTTATAAAACATAGCATACAGAGTGTACTGTATGAAGCCAATTTTGTAAAATATGATGGGTTATTGATATTAGCATGCTATATGAGCAAAAAAATGAACTTGAAAAAATACAGGAAAATATTAACTATGGTTATATCTAGGTGTGGTGAATACAAGGTGATCTTAATTTATTTTTGCACTTTTGTCTAAGTTTCCAAATTTTCCACAATGAACATATATAATAGTTATAGTAAATAAAAATCTCTAAAAATAGGTTCCTTAACATATAATTATGACACAGTGACTGGGATTATTAACTGGACTTGTGAGAACTCTAAATTATTGATTATACAAAGCACTTTATATGTAAGTTCTGCTACTTTTGAGCCTTTACTTTTGTTTATTTTTTAAATGGCTTTCATTTTTCTTCTGTAATTAACTAAGAACTGAAATGAATTTTCTAAATAGAATTATTCTAAATATAAATGCAAAATCCTGTTTTCTCTAATGTAATTGAACCTGAGTGAAAGTAACTGTAACAAGGACTATAAAGGAAGATAAAGTAGGGATATAATGTATAATTTCCCCTTGCATAATTGTAACTCCAAAGAACGCATGCTCCCAGCAGAAAAGTAATTTAAATTATATCACAACAAATGCCATATTTTAAAATAGAAACTATCCATCATGCACTGAGTAAAGCTGGTAGCAACCTATATGTCTCACGAATATCTTGAAAATTCCTCCATGAGTCCATTAAAAATAAATTGATTGGTTTAATTCCAGCACCTGCTGAAATAAAGTATAAGTGACGTAAGATAATTTTTAAGTGCATAAAATTACTAATTACACATTTAGAAAAATTATATAAGTAACCATTGCAAACATTTTTATTATAGAAATATTGAAACCTATATAATGGAAACAGAAAAGGGTAATAAACTCTGTGTATTTATCACCCACAACATTTTTTTCTCTTTTGATATAATATCTCTTATGGGGATAGTTTTAAAAAATTTAAACTTAACTTACTTTTTGGCTCATTTCACATGCAAAACCAGTTTTGAACAATAGTAAACATTTTAATAGTTGCAGACTAATACTGATACATACATATTTTGAAGACATTATTTGGAATGTCTTGCAACAATACTGTAGCATTGTTTTATTTAGACAAAAAAATGGACACATCTTTATTTTCACAATTTAAAATACAGACCCAAACATTCAGCAGTCTTTTCCTTGGTCAGCCTGAAAGGTGTGAATGAGGAAATATGTCAGGTAGTGCCCCCCACTGTTAGTCTTTTTTTCATAGTCCATTCTGAAAGATATTTCTGCATCTTTTATATAAAAGAATCATACCATGTATCTGTTTTTCAAAATAAAATTTTTTCTGATTTTATAAACATTATATACTTAGAAAAAAATTAAGTTATTCAGACTGTGTAAACTCGATTTTTTTACAGGAAATTTTGAAATGGTTATATTGATTAATTGTTTTTGTCATCCAGCATGTATTAGGGGCCCACTATATGCCAGGTGCTGTTCTAGACTTTGAGAAAATGGTAAATGAGATGGATAAGGAATTCTGTCTTTGGAGCACAAAGTGTTTTCCATCTATTTCTTGTTGGAGAGATCAGAGAAGGCTTCAGCTGAGGGCATACAAGTCTAACTTACTACCCTTTACTTGCTCAGACCCAGTTTTCCACCTCAGTGTGGCACCCTCTCTCAGGCTGTTACAAGAATCTCCAGCCACAGCTTCAAGAAGAGAAGGAAATACATGGTTGTAACAATCTCCCAAAACAAGGCAAAAGGAGATTGCTTGTTTGCCTGTTCAGTAAGCAATCATGTTTAAAAGCAGTAGTAACTTAATGTTAAAGGAGGCATTATTAAACTTATAAATGGATATAACCAGCCTGTTACACAAGTAATTATAGTGAACACTGAAAAGGGGTGTCTCTCTGGGGCTCTAATAGTTTCCCCCTGTAGTAATTTTTCACAGACTGAACTTCCTGTGAAATGAACCAAAATGTACATTATCTGTGGGTAGCAGTGGCTTGAGTTGAGGACAGCATCCTCTGGTTCCTAGTGATTTGTTGAAACTCAGGAGGGGATTCCATAAAACCAATTGGTCCGGTTGCTATCTATGCATCAGGCCTTTCTCTTTTTAGAGGATATCAGGTCTTTTTAGTCCCTCAAATCCCTGTCCTGAACCATTGGAGTTCCAAAGAAGAACTAACTATGACAGGGTGAAAACAAGGATGCCCCCTTTTCACAATTCATGCATAAACTCAGTGCTTATTATGTGCTCGGCCCTGCAATGACTGCTCTGTTCACATTATCTTATTTAAAATCTACTACATATTCATGGAAGAGGTGCATTTATATCCTGAGGTACAGATGAGGAAACAGGCACAGATAGCTCTGATCATTTTCTAAAGGTGCAGAGCCTGTGAAATGGCAGCTTGGCAGTGATACCCAGTTGTGTCACTCTAATCTCAGACGCCACCATCTAGGGTTGTCTCTTCTGAGAGACTTAAATAGCTGTACAGCAGTAGGTATCATCTACAAAGATGCTTCTCTTGTACAGGAAGTGGTGAATTTTGAGGGGTTATACTGACAGCAGAAATTAAGTCTAATGGTAAAACAGCAAAAGATTAGAGCCCAGATTCAAGCCTTGGGTTCTCTAACCTCAGAGTCTACATGTTAATCCACTATACTTCAAAGGCTCTGTGAAACAGAAGAATGTGATTTGATCAGACTCAGAAAGTCATGTTGGTGACAGCAGCTTTGGTTCATGGTGATTCGGAAAGAGATTTAAGCCTCAGTAGCACTCACTGCCTTACTGCATTGTTACATAATGATATAATGTGGAGAGCAGGACTGGTTTTGATTCTTTTGAACATGATTTTTCTCTGTTAGTACAATTCTATAAGGTCAGTAATAAAAACATTACAGAAAGTCTTTTTTTTAAATTTTATTTTAACTTGTTCATGTATAGTTTTCTGTCTTTTACTCCCATCCCAGCCTACCCCCCAGCCCTCTCCACCTCCCTCCCATTTTCAACCCCCCTAGATTTGTCCATGTGTCCTTTATACTTGTTCCTGTAAACTCTTCCCCTTTTCCCCTGAAATTCCCTCCCCTCTCCCCTCTGGTCACTGTCAGCCTGTTCTCTGTTTCAGTGTCTTTGGTTATATTTTGCTTGTTTGTTTTGTTGATTAGGTTCCACTTATAGTGAAATCATATGGTATTTGTCTTTCAGCGCCTAGCTTATTTCGCTTAGCATGATGCTCTCCAGTTCCATCCATGCTGTCACAAAGGATAGGAGCTCCTTCTTTCTTTCTGCTGCATAGAATTCCATTGTGTAAAGGCACCTTAGTTTTTTAATCCATTCATTTACTCATGGACACCTAGGTTGCTTCCAACACTTGGCTATTGTAAATTGTGCTGCTATGAACATTGGGGTGCATAGGTTCTTTTGGATTGGTGTTTCAGGATTCTTAGGATATAATCCTAGCAGTGGAATTGCTGGGTCAAAAGGCAGATCCATTTTCAGTTTTCTGAGAAAATTCCATACTGCTTTCCATAGTGGTTGTACCAGCCTGCAATCCCACCAACAGTGCCCTAGGGTCCCCTTTTCTCCACAACCTCTCCAACACTTGTTATTTGTTGCTTTGCTTATGATGGTCATTCTGACTGGTGTGAAGTGGTATCTCATTTGTATCTCTCTGATAGCTAGTGATACTGAGCATCTTTTCATGTGTCTCTGGATCCTCTGTATGTTCTCCTTGGAGAAGTGTCTGTTCAAGTCTTTTCCCATTTTTTTAATTGGGTTGCTCATCTTCTTTTTTTATTTTTTTAAAATATATTTTATTGATTGTTATTGCAGTTGTCCCATTCCCCCCTTCATTCCCCTCCACCCTGCACACCCCCTCCCACCCACATTCCCCCCTTTAGTTCATGTCCATGTGTCATAAGTTCTTTAGCTTCTAAATTTCCCACACTATTCTTGCCCTCCCCGTCTATTTTCTCTCTGCTGTTTACCTCTTCTCTGTACCTTTTCTCCCTCTCTCCTCCTCCCA
>PVKU01002212.1:0-145874 GCA_004027475.1 Anoura caudifer
CAGTAAGGAATCTGGGGTTTAAACTATAGCAAGTGGAAAAACCATTTCCAGGTTTGAAACATTGGCTACTGTGAAGACTCAGAAATCGATTAGGAGGTTCAAGCTATAGCATCATGAATGGCTTACAGATGACCAAATAATATATGATCTGAAAGAGACCCACAAAACCAGCAACTTATAATCAAGCTATAAGAAGAGTTCCTGAGCCCTTTCTGTAAAAGTTAGTCCGTACTCTAAGATAAGAACAGTCCCTTGTTATACTGTTAATTAAGATAGAATTAAAACTGGTTTAGCACAAACTTTGTGATCAACAGGACAAAGACTGGAGGTTTCCTCAACAACACAATAGACTATTTAAGACAAAATATGGGCTTGGGTGATTCTTTTCTACAAAAAGCATATTGAACAGAGGCAGGAGAGCTTGTTGTTTACCTTGAAAGCAAAGAACAGAGCCTCCAATTTCCAAAAAATACTCTTTCCTTTGCTTTAGGGCTTAATCATGTCAGCCTGCCATCAGACAATGATTTAAAAAGACTGATAATTTTTCTTCTAAGCATGTTACTCAGATTCAGGAGCTGTATATTTCCAACAGCAAGCAGGTATCAGAAACAGACAAAAAGCAAAAAAACCCATCTACTCCCCTAACACAAGTTGTCATTCAACATCATCAGTGAAACCAAACCAAAGGGAAATGAAAGTCAGAACTTCAGATTTATTCTTCCAAACTAACTTCTAGGTACATTCCCCATTCCAAACATTACACCCTACACACTAGTCACCCTGAACAAGCCACCCGTATCTTTGTCTAATGCTGTTACCTCAGACTGAGATGCATTTCACTGCACGTTGACAAAATAAATGCACAGGCTTCCTTCAAACCCAAACTTAAATGTCAATCCTTCAATGTCAACCAAACTAATATGCCCACAAGGCTTTTTACTGTTTAAAGTGTTTATGAAATACATTTTTGGGTTGTATTTAATAGTATACATACCAACACCTCCCAAATGAAACCTTTTACAAACAGTGAATGATTAGTTTATGGCAGTTTTAGGGTTAGGTTCTAGAATTTTTAAAAATTGAATAGTAATAATACAATCTGCTGCCTTCCCAAAACTCCCCCAAAATAATGAAAACACAATGCTACACAGTTAATGTAACATTTGCTGTTTAAAATACTAGGGGAGCACAGATAATGTTGATAAACTAAACACTATAAAACTAGCTCATTCAATCTTCATTTCACCCCTTCAACCCCAACCCCAAGATTACCTTCTTGCTCTGCAGAAGCTAAAAAGCTAAAGACAACATTGCCCAATTGTTCTTACAGATAGATTCCTGTATACACTTTCAGATTTGTCAATGAAACACACCTTAACAGACTACAAAAACTGGAAGGGAGGTAAAGATCACTTACTACCCCTTTACATTACTTTCTGTTGGCAAGAGTTGAGAAATGAGATTTATTTTTCCAAAGTGGTACTCCAGTATCCATTCTCTTAATTCTTCAGTTGTTGGGAAGCGACAGCAGTGGAGGCAACAGCTGGACCCCAAATTCCAATGCCCAGTCATCTGCTGCGTGACTGTCAAGAGGCAGCTGAAGCAGCAACAATGGTGACAGGAGCTTTTTAATCCTTGATTTAAAAATCTTGAGTCAGGTTCTTAAATTCAATAATTCTAATGACATCATCAGAAGTTAAAGCTTCCCTAGAGGGTCAGTTCTTAAGAGTTCTGGGGGTTATCCATGGAAACTAAATTTCTACTTAAAATAGATAGATTGATTTCTGTTTCCTCACTCTTGATTCATACATTAACTAAACAAGTAATGCCTTACAGGGGAAAAAACCAAAAACAAGGGAAAATGAATAGTACTAGTGTAAGAGACTAGCAAACATTTAAGTATAGTAAGTTAGACCTAGCATACATGAGAAAAAATACTTAAGAATGAAACTAGAACCAATGATTTGACATATCCTTTAACCTTCAGAATTGGTCAAATAAAGAAACAGTTACGTATCCAACATGTATATCATCTAACAATTGATCTCTACTGATTGACTTTTATCTTAAGTTTTGGTCAAGTTTTCCCATTTCTGCATAGGTGTAGTAATTATAGATACTGTGTACATGTAAATGATACTCCCCAGAAACTCTAAATCCTATTATAGTCCTCTAAAAAGTGCTGATAATAAACTTAGCTGGACTTTCTGTCTCTTCCAAGTGGGGAGCAGCAGAAATCCTTGTCAATTCATCTAGAGCTTTAGCTAGGTTGCTTGCAGTTTATTCTACATGCGTATAGTTCAGGGTTAGCCTATGATACTGGTTAACTTTTACTACAAAATTGGGAGCTATCTCTCCTCAGGTCTCTTTTTTCTCTCATTTTCTAGATGTTGTGGTCACCATGAACTCCACCCTTTTGTTCATCAAGCAGCATGCACTTTTCTATCTGAGCTTTAGTTGCCTAGCATGATGTTAACTTGCTATAAAAACAGCAAACATACCAGGGCTGTTTCCTTTGTCCAAGCCTAGACTAACATCCACTCCCCCTCAGTTTCTGCCCACTGGCTGCTCTTGAGATAGTCTCTGTCTTTTATATTTTGTTCAGGGAATGTTAGTTTGATAGGAAATACCATACCATTACCAAAGGAAGAATGCTTGGTTCATTTACTCTGGAACAGAACCTAAATACAAAGCTTTGCCCCTATTCTTATTAGCTTAAAAAAACAATGATTTTTCTGGTCCCCTAAGGTTGACAGTAGAAGTCTCTTTCGTTCATTCTTTGTTCATTCAGAGGTGGGATGGTGGGTTAGTATGTATGCATGTGTTCGAAAGAAGGTGACTGGGATATGGAACAGCTTGAGTTATTGTAACTGTGAATTTCACAGATCAGTAAATGAGAGAGGAGGAAGGGGAAAAGGGGAGACGGAAGAGGGAAAGGAGAGGTGGAGCTAGGGAGTGGGGGGAGGGGGAGGAAGACAGGGGCAGGGAGTATGGGGGACAGGGGGAGCAGGGAGGGGAGAAATGTCAGCAAAGCAACCTCCAGAAAAATTATCTTTAAAAAACAAAGTTACTTACTATAAGCAGTTGGAGAAGTTGGTGTGAAATCCCAAGAATATTTTTTAATTTTTTTTAAATAAATGTTTGTATAACGCTACATAAGGGGTTGGCAAACTTGTTCCAGAGAGTGCCAGAGAGTAAATATTTTAGGCTTTGCAGGCCATATGGTCTCTGTCATAACTAAATTAAGTCACTGTAGTGGTGAAAGCAGCAATAGCAACTATGTAAACAAAAGAACACTGCTATAGTCCAATAAAACTTTATTTGCAAAAATGGGTGCAGAAGACATAGATTTAGCCCACACAAATCATAGTTTACTGCACTAGATTAATTATTCAAATACACATAAAATAAGTCATCTGATAGCATGACCATACCAGTAACTAATAGCCTTAGAGGTAAGATTAATACATTTTTGAAAAACTGAATTTAAAGTAAATAGACACGTATGTTTTAATGATACAAATCATGTTACTAATAATATATTTTTAACAACACAAATCATGTTAGCTAGTATATGCATACTTTAATAATGGGAAGAAAATGAGAAAGAACCAAAGCTATACAAGAAATCTTTATTGTACTTTAGTGTATTTTTAGCTAACATCAAAATTTTCAGATGTTTGAAACATTAACATCCAAAAATTACCTCAGCTAACATGAAAGTAGCAGGCAAACATGAAAGCACTGTGCTAGGTGCTGTAAGTCCTGGTATTATGTGTCCCTAACATTTGAAACAAATGTTTATCCATACAGTAAAAGAAGTTTATTTCATAGTTAACAAGTTAGTAACAAGATATGGTTTAGTGCTGAGATAAGGTTTAGTACCTCACTCCCCAAACAAACATTTATATGCTCTGTGATATGCAGTTACATTCAGGGGGAAAAAATCTGTATTTCATATTAGTATACCTTTACTACAGCTTGTTCCTCTACAACTTATCTTTTTACTAACTATAATTAAAGCAAGATGGTTTCATTAATCTAAGTTAACAAAAGATGTCCACCCTCCAAAATTTGCCCTATATCATTTGATTCAGGGGGCCTTCACACTTACAAGAAAAATAGAGGAAAGTCAGCAACTATTTAGGTCAGATAAGTCTTTAAAAAATAGCAAAGTTGAAGGTAAGAAATACTACTCTATTAATAGGATTTTGACAGGAGTTTTAGAGAATGTTTCATCTTTTCTCCATGATTTTAAGAATATTATAAAAAGAGAGTATAGTGGCAATAAATGGTGATGGAAGGAGCCTTGACTTAGGGTAGTGACACAGTACAATATACAGTGATGTACACCTCAAATCTTTATATTTTTATTAACCAATGTTACCCTAATAAATTCAACAAAAAGAATTATTATACAGTTTTATAATATCCTTTAAAATACCCTTTTAATCCACATCATGATGACAAGAACCAATCTCTACCAAAGATTTACAAAAATGCAAAGATATACAACGCTTACAACTGATTTGTGATAGCACATATATTACTTTCCTAATGCTGCTGTTAACAAAACACATACTTTGTGGCCTCAAACAATAAAAGCTACACTTCTGGAGGCCAGAAGCCCAAACTGAGTCTTACATGACTGAATCAAGATATCAAAAGGGCCACACTCCCTTAGAAGGTTTCAGGGGAGAATTTATTTCCTAGACTCACTCTTTCAGCTTCTGGTGGCTATTGGTATTCTTTGGCTTGTCACCACATCATTATAATCTATTTTCCCACTGTCACCTCATTTTCTGCTCTTCAATTAAAATCCTCCCCTGCCCATCTCTTATAACAACATTTGTTATAAGACAACATTTGTTACATTTGTAATTACATTTACAGTGTGCTTGGATAATCCAGGCTAAAATCTGCCATGTCAAGATCTTTAATTTACATCTTCAAAGTCCCTTTTGCCATTTATTATAAAGTAACATTCACATTTCCAGAGATTAGGAACTGAGCATCTTTAGAGGACATTACATAGCCTAGCACTATATGGTTTATCTTAAAAATATTAGATGCATAAATAAATCCACTAGAATACTGAATAGGGTAGTTAAGATATTTTTTTTCACGGTAAATCAGCCAATCAAGTGAGTGCTACAAAATGCTCCAAGCCATTGGGTACTAACTCAACAAACCATACTTTCTTATTTTGAATGACATTAGATAATCTGTATTGTATCTCTCTGCCATTATTTCAGGTTCTAATGAACCACTTCTATCCACAGTAGCTGACAAAAAGTATAAAAGTGAATGTCCTGAAAATGGCATAACAGTAATAGATTAGTTTTCTACGGCTGCACAGTATTAAATGCATGATATTTTTTTGATTGACAAAGCATCTACTTCAAAGACACCCACTGCAAATAAGCACATTGCCAGCTGTAATACACAGCTACTAGCAAAACAACTAGACAACGAAGCAGGCCACCAACACGGAAAAAGTTTCTCTTTAGAAATCCCTGGGTAACCTAGAAAACGAATCACTTGAGTGATCCCACTCTTCCCTTTTCCTATGCCTTAATTTCCACTCATAGGCTTTAAATTCACCAAATAAAGAATGAATCCACAAAGCCCTAGGCATCCCACCCTCAGACTCTATTAAAGGCAGAGCCTCAGGTTCACGCTCCCTCCCTCTCTCTAACCCACACCTCATTGTGTGGCACTCAAGCATGACCTGTATCCTCCAAGATCTGTAACAAATGTTGACTCTTCAAAGTCCCCTGATAATTGAGCAGAGGTGACCCTGAATCATAATAAGAACCATAGGGTCCAGTCCAGCCACAGCACTGGCCCAGTAGTGATGAGGGGAACATATGTGGAGCTCACAGTGGGGCCTGTCATATGAGCCAGGTGAGTATCTCAGACACTCCTAGCCAAAAACATCACAACAGGCTACTATAACAAAGTACTACAGGCTGGGTGATTTAAAAAATGGAAATTTTAGGCCCTGGCCAGGTAGCTCAATTGGTTGGAGTGTTGTCCCAATATGCCAAGATTGTAGGTTCAATCCCCGGTCAGGGCACATACAAAGAATCAACCAACAAATGCAAAAATAAGTGGAACACCAAATCAATGTTTCTCTCCCCCCACCCTCTTTCCTCTCTCTCTAAAAATCAATGAATTTATTAATCAACATTTTTTTTAACAAAACAGAAATTCTCTCATGATTCTGGAGGCTACAAGTCAAAAGATAACATCTTGGCAGGGTTGGTTTCTTCTGACAGACTCTCTGATGGGCCTGTAGAAGGCCCTCTTCCCTCTGTTTCACATGATCTTCTTTCTGTGTGTGTCTATGTTCTAGTCTTTTCCTCTTATAAGGACACTGATCATACAGGATTAGGGTCCACCTAGTGACCTCAGTCTAACTTAATTACCTCTTTAATTACCAATTCCAAATAGTCACATTCTGAGGTAGTGGGGTCTAGTACTTCAACATACAAGGTCTGTCTGGAAAATGTCCAACTGTTATTAATATAACGACAACAGTTTGTGTGACAGTGATGTAATCCAGCAGCCAAGGAGAGTAGACTGCAATGCACATGTGTGAACAATGACAATCTCACTGTATTAGTCAGTGGGAGCAATAGATGCTGCTGAATGAGTATGTGTACTATGTGGTTGTATTCAAAATGACTAAGCAAGTAGAGCAACGAATCTGCATCAAATTTTGTATTAATGCCATGGCTGATATAGCTCAGTGGATTGAGCACGATATGCAAACCAAAGGGTCACCAGTTCAATCCCAGTCAGGGCACATGCCTGGGTTGCGGGCCAGGTCCCCCAGTGGGGGCATGTGAGAGGCAACCACACATTGATGTTTCTCTCCCTCTCTTTCTCCTTCACTTCCTCTCTCTTTAAAAATAAACAAATAAAAATAAAAATAATTTCTGCATTAAGTTTGAACACTCCTCCACAGAAACTATTCAGATGATTCAGCAGGCCACAGCTATGAGCAACTGGTGATTGGCAGTTTCATCATGACTACACGCCTGGTCAGGCATCAATTCTGTGCAGAGTTTTTTGGCAAAACATCAAATCACCCAGGTGACTCAGCCCCCCTTACAGCACAGATTTGGTGCTCTGCAACTTCTGGCTTTTCCCAAAACTAAAAGCACCTTTGAAAGAGCAGAGATTTCAGACTATCAGTGAGATTCAGGAAAATAGAATGGGGTACCTGATGGCAACTGAGAGAACTGTGTGAGGTCCCAAGGTTCCTACTTTGAAGGAGACTAAGGGGTCATTGTCCCATTTACAATGTTTCCTATATCTTGTACTTATCTTCAATAAATGTCTCTATTTTTTACAGTGCATGGCTGGATACTCTGGACAGACCTTGTATGAACTGAAAAAACACAACTCAGCCCCTAACAAGTGCCAAAGAGTAGCATGCTTAACTTAAAATTCATGAAATATCTTTGAGAAAACCTAAAATAGTAAGTATCAACAGGCCATTAGGAATTAGCGGAAGTCCCTTGATATTATGGATAAAGCCACTAAAAATATCACTGAAGTCAATAAGGATGGACCAAGAATTGTATAACAAAGAGCCAGAAACACTATAGGTGGAAACATATTTACAAATTTGGGAGATTTTTATAACTGGAAACATGATGGCCAGTATGTAAGTTTTACTTCTGTTCATCAAAGTGCCCACTTTAGTCTTTGAATTTTTTAATTATATGTTATTGTTTATATTATTACTAGTATACAATATTGGCAATACATATTACAGAGACTGAACTGTAGTTAACGCCATAATATAATGGTTCTCCATCTGTGGTCTAAAGACTTCTGGGGTCCCTGAGATCTGGGTATTTTTAATGACGGGGTCGGGCAGAACGCCTGCTTGACTACGGTTGGTAGGGTACTAATATGGGTGTAATAATTTATAGTTTTATTTTGAACATTTCACCTAAAATGCCATATGGTGTGCTTGAGTGTGATATTGCTATGTTACAGAATTACATGCTTATGATTTTGTAACAAAAAAGGGGGTGTTATTTGTGCTGGACCCTGAATATTTTTGTATATGCCAGACTTTCTTCATACAGTTCAACCAAAATAACAAATCACAACAGACTGAATGCAACCACAAATATAAGAATCTATCTTTTGTTAAACAAAATATTTTAAAGATTTGCAGAAATGGAAAGAACACCATCACTCTTGCCCTGACTGGGTGGCTCAGTTGGTAGGAGCATCATCCCATTCACCAAAATGTTGTGGGCTCAATTCCTCATCAGGGCACATACCTAAGTTGTGGGTTCAATTCCTAGTCAGGGAGCAACCGATTGATGGTTCTCTCTATTTCTCTTTCTCACGTCCCTTCCTCTCTTTAAAATCAATAAAATATCAAGGAAAGGATTTCTTAAAAATGCCACCCTTCTCACAGATTTTTTTTATTTTGGATAACAGTTATTTTTCATTAAAATGTTATTTGCATTAACATGTCATAAGTTTATTTTGCTGTTAAATGAGTTAACATAAATATTTTAACTGATCAGTTTTAATTTCTGCTATGATAAGTACTGGAAGATCTCCCCAAGTAAATCAAAGCCCTTTTAGATCCTCAATGACTTAATATGTTAAGGGAGCCTGAGAACAAAAAGTTTAAGAACCCAGAGCACTGATTCAATTAGCACTTCCAAGGAACTTATTCTACCTCCCTGGTTCCTGTAATAACTAGTTCTGCCTAATTAGTTAAACCTAGGTTTACCCATGATAAAAAAGTCTTCATAATGATAAAGGTGTCAATTATTTATCAATAGACCATTACAAACCTAGTATTTAGGTACCTAATAACATAGTTGCAAAATATATAAAATTAAAAATGATAAAAATTTAAAAAACAGGCTAATTCAAAATTATAGTTGGAGATTACAACATTCCTTCCTTAATAATTAATAAGTAAGTAGATAGAAAGGATACAGAATTGAACAGTATTATCAACCAACATGACCTAGAGATTTACGGAATATTCCACACAACGTCAAAAAACTATATATTCTTCCCAAGTGCACAAAAAACATTTACCAAGACAGTCTATATTCTGGGTTATAGAACAATTCTTAATAAATTTGATGAGACCGAAATCATATAAAGAATATTGTCTGTCTACTTTGCATTTAATTTGAAATCAACAACAAAAAGATCCTTCAAATCTTGTAATAATTGGAAACCAAATAACTCGTTTTCAAATAACCCAAGGTCTAAAGAAGAATCAAATGGTAGAATTAGAAATTTCTTTGCGCTGAATAAAAATGAAAGCATGACATATCTAAATTTACTAGTTATAGATAACACACGAGGGAAATTTACAAAGCTAAAACCCCTATATTAGAAAAGACAAAATGCTCTGGCCGGTGTGGCTCAGTTGGTTGGAGCACTGTCCCATAACCAAAAGGTTGCAGGCTCAATTCCCAGTCAGGGCACATACCTAGGGTACGGGTTTGATTCCCCAGCCCAGGCACGTATGTTCCCGAGGGTTTTTACTATAAGAAAATATAAAATAAGAGTAAATTAATCCTGAAATAAGGAAATGAAAGGAAATAATTAAGAACAGAATGAAAATCAACACAATAGAAAACAGAAAACAACAGAGAAGATTAATGAAACCAGAAGCTGAGATTTTTTTTTAGACAAACTAACCATACTGGTCAGTTAAGAAGAGAGAAGACACCAATTACCAAGATCAAAAATTAGTCATGTGATATCACTACAGCTTCTATAGTTATTAAAATAATATGAGAATGTTATTAACAGCTTTATGCAAATAAATATAACTTCAGTGAAATGGCCAAACAATCTTGGAAAAACACACAGCTCACTCAATATGAAATATAAACAGAACAGCTCTTTATCTACAAAATTAATTAAATATATAGTTAAAAACCTCCCTACCAAGAAAACTCTAGCTCCAGACGCCTTCACTGGTGAATTCTGTCAAACATTTAAAGAACAAATACCAATTCCACACACACTTTTCCACAAAACGGAAGATGACGCAATACTGTCCCCAATATATTCTGACACCAAAACCAGGCATTACAAGAAAACTATAGACCAGTAACTCTCCGAAGCATAGAACCAAAAGTTATTAACAAAATTTTAGCAAGGTAAGACTAATAATCTATGAAATGGATAATACATCACAATCAAGTAGAGTTTGCCCCAGGAAAGCAAAGCCAGTTTAACATTAAAAAAAATGTAATTCACCATATTAACAGACCAAAAATATATACATGATCATTTCAACAGACACAAAAAGCATTTGACAAAACCCATTATCCACATCTGATAAAAACTCTCAGCAAACTAGCACTAGAAAGCAACTTCTGCCTAAAACATATTTTTGAAAAACCTATAGACTATAATCATAGTAAAAGACTGAATGCTTTCCACTGAAATAGGAACAAGACAAAGATGTCCACTTTCACTACTCACATTCAACATTGTCTTGAAGCTTCAAACTAGCTCAGTAAGGCAAAAATAAAAAGAAAATGCAAGAAAAATAGAAAGGGAAAGAAGTTAAAATTTTTTAATAAATATGATCTTCTATGTACAATATAAAATCCAAAGTCTACACAATAATTACTATAACTATTAATGACTTTAACAAGGACACAAAGTATATCAATATCAATTGTACTTCTGTACACATAAACAAGCAATAATCAAGTTGAGATTATAAAAATAATATCAAAAATGCATACACTTACAATAGCCAAATGCTGGAAACACCCTAAGTGCCCACCAGTAAATGAGTGAATCAAAAAACTACGATACAATAACACAATGGAATACTATGCAGCAGAAAGATAGAAGAAGCTCCTACCCTTAGTGACAGAGTGAATGGAACTGGAGAATATTATGCTAAGTGAAATAAGCCAGGTGCTGAAAGACATATAACATATGATCTCACCTATACATGGAACCTAGTCAACAACAAAAAAAATGACCAACAAAGAACCAGAGACATGGAAATAAAGAACAAACTGACAGTGACCAGAGGGAGGGAAGAGGAGAATAATGGGGGAAAGAAGGGGTAGGGGAAGGTCAAGGAACATGCACAAAGGACCCATGGACAAGGACAATGGGTTGGGAATCTCTTTGGGAGTGGCGGTTGGATGGGACAGGGGACAGCAACGGGGAAAAATTGAGACAACTGTAACTGAACGACAATAAAATAAATAAAACTATGTGTATGAGCTATGTCTTGTTCTGATTGGATGCACATGCGTATTTTTTCATGAAAAAATCGAATTGTAAATTAAAGTATATGATTCTGTTTTTATATGAAATAAATCGTACATGCGTTTGTTTCTGGGAACAAGAATAAAGGTACAGACAGACATTTAAAAAATGCATATACTCTGGAATAAACCTGACAAAGATATGCAAGGCTTAAATACTGAAATCTAAAGAGAAACCACATGAAAAGATGTTCAAAATCATTAATCAGCAGGAAAGGGAGATTAAAACCACAGTAAGACACTACTACGCACCTATTAGAATGGCTAAAATTAAAACTGACCACAGCAAGTACTGGTGAGAATGTGAAGCAACTAGAACTCTCATTATTGCAGGTGGGAAAGTAAAATCATATAATCATTTTGGAAAATTATTTGGCTATAAATTTGGTTATAATGTTAAACAGACATCTACAGCCATTCCATTTAGTGGTACTTAATTTACACAAGAGAAATAAAAACAAATGATCATATATCTTTACAAAAATATCCACAGTTTCATTTATAATAGACAAAACCTGAAAACAACTCAGATGTCCATCAACATCTGGATAAACAAAAATGTGGAACAGAACAGTTTTCAGCAATAAAAAGGAGTGAGCCATTTTTACATACAACATGGAGAAATCTCAAAATAATTATGCTGATTGAAAGTAGCCAGAACAAAAAATAATAATAACAATGTGACTATGTTAGTAAATTACACTGGCTGTTCACTATTAGAAAAATCTATCTTTGCATTCCTCAAACAAACCTTGCCCAACCATTGAAAAAAAGAAAAAAGAAAAAAGAGTAGCCAGACAAAAAATAGTATATACCATTCATGTAAGATTTTGGAAAATGTAAACTATTCCATAGTGACAGAAAGCCTGCGAACAGGGAATGGAAAGAGGGACAACAGAGGCTTATAAGAAAAAAAAATTTTTTAAGGTTTTATTTAGCTCTGGCTGGTGTGGCTCAGTGGACTGAGTGCCAACCTGCGAACCAAAGGTTTGTCGATTCAATTCCCAGTCAGGGCACATGCCTGGGTTGTAGGCTGGGTCCCAGGTGGGGGGCGTGTGAGAGGCAACCGCACAATGATGTTCCTCTCCCTCTCTCCTTCCTTTCCCCTCTCTCTAAAAATAAATAAATAAAATCTTTATTTTTATTTTTTTATTTTTATTTTTTAAAGATTTTATTTATTTTTAGAGAGAGGGCAAGGGAGGGAGAAAGAGACGGGGAGAAATACCTATGTGAGAGAGAAACATGGGTTGCCTCTACGCCCCTTACCAAGGACCTGGCCCACAACCCAGGCATGTACCCTGACTGGGAATCGAACCAGTGACCCTTGGTTCACAGGTTCCAGGGCAGGAGTATGAGGAAATTTTGAGAGGATGTCTATCATCTGGAAGGTATTGATGGTCTCATAAATAATGTACGTATCAAATTTTATAAAACTATATGCTTTAATTGTGTGCAATTTATTTTACTTCAAGCAAGTATTAAAGGAGGAAAAGAGTAAGTAGTGATGGCTGCACAACAATGTGACTATAATTAACACTGCTGACCTATACACTTAAAAATGGTTAAAATGCAGGCTTATACTGAACTCAAAGCTAAAGCTCAAAGTGGTAATAACTGTAGTCAATCAGTAAGAAGATGAATAAGGAATCCATATATCCAGGCTACCTACTCCTTTGACAAATGCTGCTAGTTGCTTAAATGTGAATTTAAAGCTATTTACAAGCTATTACCTGGGAGATGTGATTGATGGAAGACTCCATTCTCCGAAGCTGAGAGGCCTGAATGTCCAGCAATTGGAGTACATTGTTGGCCAATGCATTTATTTGATAAGCAACACTAGCTAGGGACTGGGTTGTGTAGGCTTTGGTCTCTTCTAAAGCTTTTCTCTTGTCTGCGGCCTGAAATAAGAAAAACAACCAATACTTAAATTAAGTTAACATTAATTAAACACATTTTCTATAGAAAAACCCATCTCAATCAAAAAACTTATTGGACCACTCTGATAGTCTCAGGACACCTATAAAGTCATGGCGAAAATCCCTATCAACCAGATGTGAACTACTTCCTCCTGAGTAGCCCATCCACTGAGGTCCACTAAAGAAGCCACCAAGCAATTGACATCAGAGGCACACTGTAATACTCGGTGCCAAGCTGCTTAAAGCCCCATAATCATCAATTTCTTGCCTTACATCTTTAGGACCTGATGTTAACCCAAGCTCCCAACCCACTGCTGAGATTTTAGCTAAACGAGTTCATAATATTGCTGCCTTGGCAACTATTGTGTGTGTCTAATGGGCCTGCAGGGCTCTTGAACTGACACTAGCTCCTCCAGCAAGCACATACCCTAGATAACAGCCCTCAAGAGTTAAAGACTGAATGCTTTCCACTAAAATAGATCTAGACAAAAATGTTCACTTTCACTACTCATACAACAGTCTTGAAGCTTCAAACTAGTGAAATAAATAAACACGTTCTTGATATGACTCCTCCTCAAGGCCCTTTGTGATAAATAGTCTCTTCCGTCTCTCACCTCTTTCCCCTTTTGTTCGCCTTAGATAAGACCCCATCACCATTGGAGCTTAACAAAAACCTGCTCTCTTTGGTTTGAGTTGACCAATCCAGCCTTAGCCCAGGAACCCGAAAGCACTCTACCCACAGACCCTAACTGAAGGCATTTGCCCCAAGTCCTGCTGCTGACACTCTGTGCACACTCTGCACTAACCTCCCCATGTGTATATCCTCAAGGAATACGGTATACCTCCTCTAGAACCTATAAGTAATAAAACTTCTCTATTTCACTTCCCTTTCAGTCTTTTGTTGAACTTTGACTCACCATCTGATTACATCCCAAGGTTCTACTTATCCAATGTTAACAAAAAATCCTAACACCCATTAACAATGATATAGGCTAAATTCATTCTACCTTATATTCCTGTTTTCATTAATCACCATCAGAAATCCTACCTTCCTGTTATCCATTATGATCAAGAGTCTCATCTCCACAAACTACTGTTAATATTTCGATCCAATCCTCTACTCACCCATTCTTCCCAAAATCCTATACTTAACTCAGAGTAAGGTGATGAGCAAAGTTCAAAGCAAAGCTCAAATTGAAGTTCAAAGACAAGTGATAAACTACAGGGGTTGGAGGGGCAGCAACTTATATCACAAAGGGTAAATATCATTAACAATCTAAAAATGAAGAAAGGCCAAGAATCAATGGGGAGAAAAATGCAATAGAGATCTAACAGTTCACAAGCAGTGCTTGTGTTCAAGTAACCCTTATTTTACTTAATAATGGACCCAAAGCACAATAGTGATGCTGGCAATTCAGATATGCCAAAGAGAAGCCATAAAATGCTTCCTTTAAGTGAAAAGGTAGAAAGTTCTTGACCTAGTAAGAAAAAAAATTTGTATGCTGAGGCTGCTAAGATCTATGGTACGAAGGATTTTTCTATTTGTGAAATTGAGAAGGAAAAAGAAATTCATGTTAGTTTTGCTATAGCACCTCAAACTGCAAAATTTATGGCCACAGTACATGGCAAGTACTTAGTTAAGATGGAAAAGGCATTAAATTTGTGGGTGGAAGACATGAACAGAGATCATATTGACATAACTTTTATTATACTATATTGTTAAATTGTTCTATTTTATTAGTTATTATTAATATCTTCCTATAACTAATTTATAAACTAAACTTTATCGTAGGTATAAATGTAGTATAGAAAAAAATATAGTACATATACAGTTCAGTACTATCCCCAGTGTCGGGTACCTACTGGGGGTTTGAAGCATATCTCCTGTGGATAAGGGGGACTACTACACTAAATAATGTCGAGAAATATCATTATTACCACTATATCATGATCTGCAGAATACTGCTAAGGTGAAAAAACAAGATGAAAAAGATGTTTACAGAATGCTAACTAACTGGAAAGGGGGAAGAAAGAAAAATATATGCTTATATTCTTCAAGAAGAAAGAATAAACCATTACTTTTATTTTTAATTATATAAGGGTGAGGGCTTAAGTTGGAAGGAACATGGATAAAATTCTTTAAGCATTACCCTGTTTAGTAGATTTGTTTCAGGAACTGAGTAAATAATTTACACAATTATGAAACAAAATAAAAATTTAAAAAGTAATTCCCCAAATTAAATATAAAATTAATCAACAAGCCTAACTATGCATCCTATTAGTGGCTTAACCAGAGAGGAAACATTCTAAAAGTGACTTCAAAGCACAGCAATTTGATTGTATGCTCATAATGAGATTTAATCCTTAGGACAAAAATAATTGAAGAGAGAAAAAAAATGAAACTGTTTTCAATCACTTTACTCCTGATGGTAGTTTTGGAACTTTTATCCTTAGACTGTTGTTTGTGTAGTGTGGGATAAAGGAAGTCATTCATTATGTTTTGTCATTGAGAACTGAGATTTTTGGCATGGTTCAAAAGAAATTCTGATGTAAGACAAAGTTAAGAAAAAAACTGTAGTTCTGGATTTAAACTAAAAGCATCAGTTTGAATCCAATCTGTATTTTTTCATATCATAATCACTATACTAGTTCTGTCCAATGAAAAGGCCTAAATGTATAAAACATGGTGACTATAGTTGATAACATTGTATTATGTAACTGAAATTTGCTAAGAGAGTAAAACTCAAATGTTCTCACCAAAAAAGGAAAGATAAATATGTGAGGTGACAAATGTGTTAATTAAATGGGAGAAATCCTTTTACAATGTATGCTTACATCCAATTATCACGATGTAGACTTTAAATATCTTACAGTTTTGTCAATTATACCTTAGTAAAGCCAGAGAGGGGAAGAGAAAATAAAAGATCTAAAAACAATGACTGCCTAGCAGCTAAGAAGCACCCCTTATTCAAGTTGTGATCTCTCATATTACTCTCCAAAGCAATGAATCCGGACTCCTACATGGCTACAGGTCTAGGACAAAAGTTGTAAAAGACACACCTGGAACATTTATATCACAAAGAATGTGGAAGGAACAAGGACTATCCTAGGGTCAGGTCAAAAGAACTCAGTAATCAACTGCAATAAGCTGCTATATAGGCCAGTGATGGGACAACGCAAACATCAGTGAGGATAATTATAATAGAATTATACATAGTCTATAACAATATTAAAAAATAAAAACTAAAAGTCACTGACCAGTTTTGGAGGAGGCTAAGGACCACCTCATTTGGGGAAGGGAGAGGGCAGCTTTATTAAAGTATGAAATATATAAAATATAACAAATTTAAGTATGGCTTCCTTTCAAGCTTGGTGTTTGGGTGATGGGTTTCCTTGTGAGTTCAAAATGTGTATCATGAAGTGTTTGGGGCCCATTTACCCTGGCCCGTTGCATGTCTGTCCATGATTGCAAGGTGTTCCAGTTCTGTAAATCCAAGTGTCATAAAAACTTTACAAAGAAACAATCCTCGCAAGGTCAGGTGGATTAAAGCATTCCGTAAAGCAGCTAACACTGGATGATTCATCTGAATTTGAAAAATGTAGAAATGAATCTGTCAAATACCAGTAAAAGCTGAGGAATGAAACAGTTGATGAGCTGACGCAATGAAGAGTCAAAGAGATCAAGCAGAAACATCAAACTAAATTTATAATGAACAGGTCAGAGAAAAATAACTACAGAAAGCTCAGGACATCAAAGATATCAAGCAAAACATTTATCTCATCCAGGCCACTTTTGCATGCAAAGGAAAGCAGCTGGAGGCAAAAATAATACAGAAATTACAAGAGGATATGGACATGTAAGTTGTTTCTGACAATCCTTACTGTCTACCCATTTCTATGAGTACACTGGAAAATCTGTTTTAGAGACTTAGAACGTCTAAGTATTGATTTACTCTTTATATAAGGTGACTCAAATGGAAAAGTGATTAAAAATATCTCTCTTCTATACTGCTGTCTACAAATCATCAGATATTACAGATGCTAGGTGGTATCTGACCACCTAGTGCATTAATGAAGGTAAACCTTCACTAATAGATGTACTTATGTAAATCATGAAAATTCTGTAAATACAGAAGTGAATTGTGGACATAAAATGATTATGCCTCATGGATGATGACACTAGGAAGCATTTCTGTGATAACTAATCGCAAAAATTTATAGCTAGTGATCTAAAAAATTCTCTTTGCAGGAAAAATATCCCCTTTATTAACATTATAGAAAGAGGGATACAACAAGGAACTAACAATCTGTATAATTAGCCTCAAGTACTAATATCTTTTGTTTTGATTTCAGTATTACAAGGTTTTAGTTTATTTATATCTTAGAAGAACATAATAGCCTCATATATTGAAGCCTAATTCTACTAGACTATTTTGACCTAGTTTAACTGTTTGGATAGGCAATGGACATTGGGGGTGAGAGCTGAATGGTCTGTTTCTGATATGGCACTCTGCTCTAGAATTCCCACTTTTGAGAAAATTCTAACATGAGATTCCTAGTAGAACAAGCTCAACCATGATTTAGAGGCAGAGGAATACAAAGCCTTTTAAAATCTACAATGTGCTTTTCTTTTAAAAAGCTGTTTTGGAAAATTAAAATTATGGGTAGAATATTTACACATTTTGCACATAAAATCATATCTATGGTAAGTGTGTACATATTTATTACTTAAAAGTACTAAACAAAGGTATGCAGTATCAATTACTTGGGAGAAAATAACTTCGCCCACATGTACTACTCAAGTGGGAGATATATTTAAAGAAAATATATACTTAATACATACAAAGAAAATTTAAGTATGTAACTCAATGTGCTTTAACAAATGTATACAGTAGTGTAACCATCAGCAGAAGTATGATAAAGAACTTTTACCTCATTTTCTTTACAGTCAACTCCCTCCCCAATCTCTTGACCCTGGAAAACCACTGATTACCTTTCTGCATTACAGTTTTGCCTTTTCTAGAGTTTCCTATAAATGGAATCAAAAGTATACAGTCTTCTGTGTCTGGCTTCTTTCACCTAGCATATTGCTCTTGAAATTCATCCCTATTGCTAAATGGCATTCCATTGTATGGGTTTACCATAATTTGCTTATCCACTTATTAGCTGATAAACATCTGGGTTGCTTCCCATTTGGGGCTACCATGAATAATGTTGCTATGAACATTTTTAATCTAAGTCTGTGTAGGAATACGCCTTCAATTTTCTAGGGCTATACCTAGATAAAGATCTTGGAGTAGAACTGCTACATCCATGTTAAGTATTGTATATGTTTAACATTGTAAGAAACTGCCAAACTATTTTCCGAAGTAGTGGTACCATGTGGCATTCCCACCAGCAACGTAGGCAAGTTCTACTTTTTCCACATCTTTAGCAACACTTGGTATGGTCAGTTGTTTTAATTTTAACCATTCTAGTAAGTATACAGTGATATCATATTGTGGTTTTCATTTCCATTTCCCCATCAAATCATGATGTTGAGCCTCTTTTAAAGGACTTATGTACATCCAATTCTTCTTTGATAAAGTGTTCAAATCTTCCACCCATTTTTTTTAACTACGCTGTTTGCCTACTTACTGAGTTCCTTATACAAGTCTCTTGTCAGACAGACTTTGCAAATATTTGTCACAGTCTGTAGCTTGTCATTTCATGATTTTCACATCTTTGAAAATGTTTTTCTATAGATGAAGTCTAATTTATCAATTTTTTTATATGTAATGATTCTTATGTCTTATTTAAAATATTTGCCAAACTTAATCAAGGCCACTAAAATTTTTCTCTCATGTTTTCTTCTAGAAGTTTTATAATTTTTGCTCTTACATTTACATTGATGGTGTATTTCATATTAATTTATCACACATGGTGTGAGTTAGGATAATGGTCAAATTCTTTCATTGCATATAGAGATCCAATTATTCTACCATCTGTTCAAAAGATTATCTTTTCTTCAATGAATTATCTTGGCACTTTACTCAACAATCAATTGATTGCATGAGAGTGGGGCTACTTCTAGACACCTCTGGGTTCTATTAATATAGCCCCCCCCCTTTTTTTTTTTTACTATTTTTTAAGTTTTATTTTATTTATTTTTAGAAAGAGCAGAAAGGAGGGAGAGAAAGGGGGGAAGGGAAGGAGAAAAGCATTGATCAGTTCACTTCCAGCACAACCCCAACTAGGGAACCTGGCCTGCCATCCAGGCATGTGCTCTGACCAGAATCTAGCCAGTGACACTTCGTTTCATAGGATGGCACCCAATCCACTGAGCCACACTCATCAAAGCTATTGATATATCTCTTGAGCCTCATCTAGTACTACACTGTATTGACTACTATAGCTTTTGTAAGTTTTTAAGTCAGGTACTGCAAGTTCCCCAAATATTTTTTTCTTTTTCAAGATTGTTTTCAATATTCAAAGTCTTTTGAACTTTCATATAAATTTTAGAATCAGCCTGTTAATTTCCATAAAAGAGCCTGATGAAATTTTGACTGAGACTGTTTTGAATTTATATACCATCAACTTGGGGAAAACTTGCATCTTAACAATGTTAATTCTTCCAATTCATGAACAGAGGAGCTCTCTATTATTCAGGTCTCTTTTAAATTTCCTTAGCAAAGCTTTTAAATTTTCACATGCTGGTTGCAGACACTTCAATAAATTTATAGCTGCAAATTTTATACTTTTTAATTGTATCATGAAGGGGATTGTTTCTATCATTTCAACTGCCAATTATTCATTGCAAGCATACAGAAATACAATTGACTTTTGAACACTGACCTCTCAATTCTACAACACTGCTAAACTCACTAACTATAGTTGCTTTTCTGTAAGATTCCTTTGGATAGTCTACAAAGACAATCAGTAGCTAAATGAAATACAGCAGTCTTCACTAAAAAGTTATGCTGTTTGTAAACAAAGACAATTTACCTTCTTTCTTTCTAATCTGTAATGCCTTGTTTCTTTATCTTGCTCTACCGCACATGCTAGAAACTTCAGTCCGATGTTGAACAGAAGTAGTTGTTCCTTATATTAGAGGAAATACATTCAAACTTTTATCATTAAAACATCAAATGTAGGGTTTTTTGTAGATGCTCTTTATGAGGCTATGGAACAACCACCTATTCTTAGATTGTTTACCAAACATGACAGTTCAATCTTAAGTGAGACTGGGTAATTTTCAGTCATCTGTTGTATTCTAGAGTTTCACCTGTTTTCTTGTTTTCAATGTACTTTCTGCAAACTGCAGGTTTTTTTGTTTTGTCTTACACAAGAGGAGAGACTGTTAGCTTTGTATTAAAATGTATTCTCCTTTCCTCCAAAACATAAAATTACACTTTATTTCCCTGTTTCCCTAACTGCTTGATCATATAACTAAGTATTGTTAATGGGATAATAGCAGAAATGGATGCCACTTCCAGGCCTAGTGGAGTCTCTAAGGCATCAGAGAGAAACAGTGAGTTAAGGCCTGAATAACACAGTGGGGACTACTAATTAAGTCCAATAAAGATTTAAACATGAGTCCTAGGTAGGTGGGGCTCAGTTGGTTGAAGAGTCACACTGAATACCAAAATGATGTGGGTTCCATTCCCTGTCAGGCACATACCTAGGCTGCAGGTATGTGCCAAATATTTCACATCAATGAGTCTCTCTCTTCTCTCCCCTATCCACCTTCCTCTCTCTCTGAAATCAATACACAGATCTTCAGGTAAGGATTTTTTTTTTTAAAAAGGCCCCACAATTACTTCCACGATTGTCTTCCAA
This sequence comes from Anoura caudifer, assembly GCA_004027475.1. NCBI lineage: Eukaryota > Metazoa > Chordata > Mammalia > Chiroptera > Phyllostomidae > Anoura > Anoura caudifer. The sequence goes on from PVKU01002212.1 coordinate 21,044, forward strand.
CCTGCTGACACCAATGCTGCACATTTTGATGTTGGTGCTTTTTTTTTTTAAATACTATTTTTAGGTTTTATTTATTTATTTCTAGAGAGAGGGGAAGTGAGGGAGAAGAAAGGGAAAGAAACACTGATGTGTGAGAAAAACTTCAATCAGTTGCCTCCTGCATGCCCCCATCCAGGGGACCTGGCCCACAAACCAAGGATGTGCCCTGACCAGGAATTGAACCAGCAACCTTTTGCCTTGTAAGCCAGCACTTAATCCACTAAGCTACACCAGCCAGGGCTGATGCTGATGCCGATGCTTTCTTAATTTTACTAGAAGGTGCCAAAAAAAAATTATGGTACCAGCATATGATTTGGAACTAACTGTAAACAAGGACTGAGTTTTTCCTGCCTCATTCAACTGGAACTCTTTATGAGGCCACAGGTGTAGGATGAGAGTAAAGAAGCAAATAAGACTGAACCACAAAAAAGGTATATAAAATATTCAATAACTCCCAGTCAAGACGGAGGCATAGATAGATATGCTTCACCTCCTCATGCAACCACAAAAAGAATTACAACTAAGTCTCAAAACAAGTAACACCCAGTACTGTCAGAAAATCGAACTGTCTAGAAGTCCAACTGCCAAGGATTTAAAGAAGTCACATTCCTCAAGATAGGTAGGAGGGGTGGAGACACAGAGACAGGGCTGAGGGGCATGGAGACACAGAGTGGTTGAGAGGAGGTGGCAGCAGAATGGGCACAGACAATCCCACATTCACATGTGGTGTATAAAAATCAGAAGGGAGCCCTAGATAGAGTGCCAGCCTGCGAATCAAAGGGTCGCCAGTTCGATTCCCAGTCTAGGGCACATTCCTGGGTTGCAGGCCAGATCCCCAGTAGAGGGTGCTCAAGAGGCAACCACACACTGATATTTCTCTCCCTCTCTTTCTCCCGCCCTTCTTCTTTCTCTAAAAGTAAATAAATAAAATCCTTAAAAAAAATCAGAAGGAATACTTTGGGAGCAAGCATTCCCAGCCCCAGGCCAAATGGCATAGTCAAAGGTTCTAGCGCTGGAAGATAAATCAACATAACATCTGACCATAAAAACCTGTGGGGTTTAGGGTAGCAGAAAAAACAGCCTGATTTTCAGGAAACACCACTTAAAGGGCCTGCATAGTCTTAAAATGTACATAAACCCACCCACTCTGGGATTCAACACCAGGGCAAAAGCTATAGGGGCACCAGTCACACACAGGAAGTGGGTGAAGTGACTGGAAATGGGGCAAGTGCCAGGCAAACACCCAGAAGCCAGGCACCTCTCTATGCCCTCCCCTCACACAGAGCCACAGAGCTACAAAGCAGTGAAGTGTGCTGCCCCACCTTGGTGGTTACCCAGGACTCCACCCCACACAATTTACAGGTGCCTTTTATAAGGAGTCGAAGCAGCTCTTCCTAATACACAGAAACAAACACAGGGAGACTGCCAAATTGAGAAGACAAACAAGTATGGCCCAAATGAAAGTAGAGAACAAAACTCCAGAAAAAGAACTAAATAGAATGGAGATTACCAACGTATCAGATGCAGAGTTCAAAACACTGGTGATCAGAATGCTCAAAGAACTCATTTAGTACACCAACAAGGCAAAGGAAGAAATGAAGGTTATGCTAAGTGAAATAAAGAAAAATATACAGGGAACCAACAGTGAAGGGAAGGAAACTGGGATTCAAATCAACAATCTGGAACATAAAGAAACATTCAACTAGAACAGAAAGAAGAAACAAGAATTCAAACAAAAAAAGGACAGTACAAGAAGACTCTGGGATATCTCCAAACACGCCAACACCCAAATCATAGGGATGCCAGAAGCAGAAAAGGAAGAGCAAGAAACTGAAAACTTATTTGAAAAAATAATGAACGAAAACTTCCCTAATTTGGTGAGGGAAATAAACATACATCTCCAGGAAGCACAGAGAACTCAAACAAGTTGGACCCAAAAAGGAGCACATCAAGACACATCATAATTAAAGTGCCAAAGTTTAAAGAAAGAGAGAATCTTAAAAGCAGCAAGAGAAAGGCAGACAGTTACCTACAAAGGAGTTCCCATAAAACCAGCAGCTGATTTCTCAAAAGAAACTTTGCAGGCAAAAAGGAACTAGCAAGAAGTATTCAAAGTGATGAAAAACAAGGACCTATAATCTAGATTACCCTATACAACAAAGCTATCATTTAGAAGGGAAGGACAGATAAAGTGCTTCCCAGACAAGGTAAAGCTAAAGGAGTTCATCATCACCAAGCCATTATTACATAAAGTATTAAAGGGACTTATTTAACGAAAGGAAAAAAAATCAAAATTATGAACATTAAAAAAGCAACACAAAACTATCAACAACTGAAACAAACAAGCAAAAAGCAAACAACCAGAACCGGAACAGAATCATAGGTATAGAGATCATCTGGAGGGATACTGGCTGGGAGGGGAAGGGGAAAATGGAGGAAAAGATGCAAGTATTAAAAAGCATAATTGGTAGATAAAAAATAGGGGGATATTAAGAATATTATAGGAAATGGAGAAGCCAAAGAACTTATGTGCACAACCCATGGGCATGAACTAACAGCAGAATTCCTGGAAGGAAGAGAGGTATCAGGTGGAGGGGTGATACTACTGGAGAGAAGTGGGTACCAGGTGGAGGAGAGAAAGGGGGATAAATTGAGACAACTATTATAACATAATATACTTTAAAAATATTCAATAATAATAGATTATAAAATGATTATGTACCTTTTTTAAAAATTGTGCATATGAACACAAAAACATAAAAAAAATATCAATATATTAGCAGTTATCTCTAGGTAGTAAAATATAGGTGATTTAATATTTTTTATTTTTCTGGATCCAATCTTTTTAATGATCATTACTTCAATAATCAAAAAATGATGATTTTAACTACACAAATTCTCTTGATATGATCTTAATAGGAAAAGAAAACAGAATATGTATCTGTATATATAGTGTGACCTAATTTTGTTTGGTAGAAATACCTATATAAACTGACTCACCAGATACATCAGCATGTTAGCAGTTAGATTATAATATATGACTTGTGCTTTCATTCTGTGACATTTTCAAGTGAACATGTAACTGCAATCAACTTGCGCACACCAAAAGACTAAGAATAAGCTAATGATACCTCACTATCACATTTCCAAATATGAAGAGGAAAACACAACTTGAATCCTTGATGACACTGAGCTAAAGAATTAGCCAACCTTGGTACAACCTTACCTTGAAATTTCTGGTAATATAAAATTATGTTCTCTAGTATTTCAACCTAATTGATTTTTCTTACCTACAACCAAAATTATATCCTACATAATTTTACATGGGGAAGAGGGAGAATAAGTTTCAAAAAAGTCTTCCTTAAACTCAAAAGTAACAATTTATAGTAATACTCCTTACTCATGAGGTAACTCCTAAATTACAAAGGCTATTTTTTTCTAAACTAGTCTACCAATTTACAGCTGATTGTGTTACTCCTTAAAATGTCATCTGAGAAATCAGTCTAGTCTGCCCTTCCCACATGGCAATTATATTTCAATCTATATTAGTCTGTTCATAATAAAATATCATAGAGGTTTAAACAACAGAAAATTATTTTCTTACAGTTCTGTAGGCTGGAAAATTCAAGACTGGGGTTGTGTTTTGTGAGAGTTCACTTTCTGGCTTGCACAAGGACACCTTCCTGTGTCCTCACATTGTGGAGAGACTAATCTCTGATCCCTCTTTTATAAGGATATCAGTTCTAAGGGATCTGGGATCCTACCCTAGACCTCATTTACCCCTTAATCACCTCCTTAAAGGCCCTATCTCCAATACAGTCACATGGAAGGTTAGGGTTTCAACATATAAATTGGGGAGATAAAATTCAATCCACAGCTTAATCTTTCTCCTCCAACATTAATACAGCCTTCTTACAAATACCCAAAATAAAATCTTGATAGTAATACTTTTTAACAGTTATGCATAACTATTTAGTTTTCAAAACACATTCACATAGAAAACTAAGCAAACATCTTGGTTTCACAGATAAAGGTACTACGTCAAGCTCAGAAATACTAATTTGTCCAAGGATACCCAAACTAGTAAATGAAGAAGCTAGGACTAGAACTCAGATCTGAATTCTAGTCCAATGCTCTTTACAATCTCTTAATCTTATCATATGCACTCAAGCAACAGAAATTTTATTTCACATAATATTCTAAAAACAAAAGCAGCTTGGGGGGTAAGGAAAGGGAAGGGTAAAGAGCAAAAGACAGGATTCAAAGCATAATGAAATGAACATTAGCTTTGGAGGTGAGCAAGCTGAAGTAGTCAGCAGACCCAAAGGGAAAATAGACCACAAGGCTAGAGAAATTTGAAAAGCCCATATGGAATTTGGACTTCCAGGGCCACTGAATGATTTTCAGGAAGAAGAGGCATGGCTGGTTTCTGGCTCCAGAAAGATTACTTCAGCTGCAGTTTTATGAAATGGATTGGAAAATACAGAGAAGACAAGTGTGGAGACAGGAATTCTGTTTTAGTATATGCTCTCTACCACACACAAGAAAGGCATCTTTATGTTAAATATTCCCACTTTAACACTGCGGGAAAAAATTTTGGTGAGGTTAAGTAACTTGCCCAAAGTAACATGGCTAAGAAACAATAGGGCCATTGTGTCTCCAAAGGCCATGGTGTTCCACTATGCCACACTGCATCCCCATCTATAATCCTAGAAGTGAACAAAGTATAGTTCCAATGTGTCAGAGTGGAATTTCTAAAGTATATTCTCTAAGACAATATTTTACCACTCCAAGTCATCATTAACTAATTTCTGTACCACATAAACGTTTTTAAAAAAAAATATGAAAAAAATTTTTATTCACAGAACACATATATATGTGGGAAAACTTGAGTAACTCAAAAAGTTCATTATACTTTGAGGCTTCTATACCATCTTAACCAAGGGCAACAAATTGGAGAGAAGTAACCAAAGGAAAGAGGGATTTGGGCTCCTAAGTGTGGTAAATTGTTACAAGGAAACTAGGAAACGTATGGTAGATAAGCATTGTTTAGTAAGGTTTGTTATGTGTACCACATGAATTTTAATTAACTGGAAAGAAAAGAGCCTAAAGAAAGCTTTCTCAGGAGAGCTGAGAATGTTTTTGATCTGTAAAACAATTAATGCTCTATGCATGGGTTCTATAAATGAAGCAAAAATTAAACATTTAGCCCTGGATTGAGCACTGACCTGGGAACCAAAGGGTGGCCAGTTCAATTCCCCGTCAGGGCACATGCCTAGTTTGAGGGCGAGGTCCCCAGTTGGGGGCACACAAGAGGCAACCACACACTAATGTTTGCTCTCCCTCCCTTCTTCTAATAATAAATAAAATATTTTTTAAAAAATTAAACATTTAACACTTTTCTACAGTATTCCTCACCAAAGTACCAAATTTACATCTTTTATTCATACCCAAATAGATGTGACTTTGCAAGGGAATTACTTAAAAGAATGTAGTATAACGCATAATTTCACAAACTGCTAGGTAAAGTGATTGTTAATATCGTCACAATAACCTCACCCTTAATTAACTGATTTAAAAACAGAGTACTTCTGCTTTAAAAAAAAAAGTCTTATAAATACCAACAAAAGTACCTTGTCCTACCATTGACTATTTTCTTACTTATACCAGCTTACAATACAGTCTTACAGAAGAATTAGTCTTGGTTGTCTCCATCCTATGATTTATTAGCCATATTTTCCAAACAAAAAATCAGAACTAGTATGATACTATCTGACAAACTACATTTACCCTAATTTCTTAACCTGTTTACATGAAAGTAAAAGAATAATAAAAGTATGAGAATCAACTGAGACATCTTATTGAAATCAACTAAATTATTAAATTACAGCTATTCTAAAACTAATCCAATATATAGTCATTCTCATACCTATTCCAAATAAAAATCTGACATGTGAAGAGAAATATTCTGTCCATACACATCAGTTGTAACATAGAAAGAGACAAAAAGGGAAAATATTTCACTTATAAATTACTATATACAGAATCCAAACCAAATAATTCAACCAAGAAGAAATCCAAGTACCAATTAAAGGGATACAAAAGCATTAAAAAGAAAACTAACAAAATATGTACAAGACCTATACAAGGAGTACCACAAAACTCTGATGAACAAAATAAACAATTACATGAAAGGAGAAATATTCCATGGTCATGGATAGAAAGACTGTCTGTTGTCAACATGTTACTTCTTCCCAAATTGATCTATAAATTCAATGTAATCCCAGTAAAAATCCCAGCAAGTTATTTTGTAAATATCAGCAAAGTGATTCTGAAGTTTATATGAAAAGGTAATGTCAGCAAGATAACCAAAGACACTCTTCATCGAATTCACCTTCAACAACAATGTGGCATCCATCCACAGACCTTGTCCTCTGTGGAAGCTGTGGGATTTACAGAGGAGACTGTGAAACCTTGGTGCAGTCCAAGATCAAAAACAGCTGTTTTAGAGAGACAAGCCTGCACCCAGGCACTGACTCAACTGTGCTCTTGGCTGCAGAGTTGGAACCAGCTCCATACCAGAGCACTCAGCTACAGCTCCATTTCACTTTGCTTATGACACCAGCACCAAATACTAAGGGACCTGGGAGGACTCTTACTCACATGTGTATTAGGTAATAGACATACTGACATTGGTCCTAGATGTGGATCCTGAAGTGGCCCATGAAACGGCTCCAGTCCCTTGCAGCTGTAATCCAGGAGCTCCTATAGGACACTAATTTAGATAATCACCCACAGACAAGAGAACCTTTGTGGAAGTCCAGGAGTCTAGTGGTTAAGTTCCAGCCCACCACTGAAGCAAAAAAATCTAAGCTACTATGGACTAGAAAGGATAAGATAAACATTTTTATTTTAATCATGTTTATCCCTCCTACAAGACAGCACAGCTGAGTGCCAAGAAAGCTCTTCTCAGACAATAATTTCTCCCAGAGGTAATGCAAGAGTGTGTGAGGGAGTGCCCCACTCCCCTAGCTTTGTGACACACCACCAAAGAAGCCTATTTCTCTCCTGCCCTATCCAAAAATATCAAGTAGTGAGCAGCTAGGAGACCGGCACTTAGACCTCCAAATGAAACATCATCAAAAGGTTGTGGATCTTACTAAGTAGGTCAAAAACTCCATTAAAAAGCCTGGGCCATGAACTGCTAGGAATGCTCTGCCTAGAGATTCCCCCACACCGGCCCACAGGCACTACCAGTGCCTCAAGTGCCTGACCCACACACACACCCCCACCTCAGGGCTGGCTCCTAGGATAAGTGAGCTTTTTGCAAAAGGCCAGTGAACATGCATGGAAACCACCCCAAATCTGCAGGCCTGAGAGAGACCATAAACTTGGGCTTGTAAGGCCCACCCTTGGGAAAGCAAAGAGGAGGCTGTTAGCAACCAGCCTGGTGCTTTGCAGATTGAGAGAAGACACACAAACTTAAGAATTCTGCCACAAGAAGGAGCAAGAAACATGGACCAAGCATATGTACATAAGACCTGAAAAAGCCTCTAAATCCCTAGCAGAGCTGATAGAAGCTATTTCTCATGTAAAGTCAGTCAATAAAGACCGAAGGAAGTGACTACTACTTCAAATGTGAAAGACAGCAACACAGAACACAAGTAACATGAAAATTCAAGAAAACATAAAAACCATCAAAGGCTCACAATAATTTTCCAGTAACCAACACCCAAAGGCATGGGAATTCTTCAATTAACCCAATAGGGGCTCCTGGCCAACCTGGAGGTATAGGTAGATATGCAATGCTTCCTTACACAACCAAAAGAAGGATAACAACCAGTTTAAAAACAAAAACGAATCAGAACTGCCAGAAAATCGGACTGTATAGAAGTTCAACAACTAAGGAGTTAAAAAAAAAATCCAGATTGGTAGGAGGGGCAGAGATGGGCAGCTGGGACAGGAAGGACATGTGGCAAGGCAGTAGCTGGTGGACCCAGTGGTCCCACATTCATGTGCACATAAACCAGGAGGTACAATAGGGAAGTGAGACAGACCACACAACACAGGGTTCCAGTGCAGGAAAATAAAGCCTCAAAACCCTCTGGCTGTAAAAACTTGAGGTGGTTGCCACAGCAGGAGAAACTGCCACTCTCACAGGAGGGTCTGCTGGAGGGGCCCACGGCGTCCTAGAATGTATACAAGGAACCCACCCACCTGGGAATCAGCACCAGAACAGTACCTTGAAGGGTGCAATTCCACAATCTGCATGTGGGTAGTGGGGGAAGTGACTGAAAGTAGAGCAAAAGCAGAGCAAGTGACACTGGTCTCTGACCCCTCCCCCACATACAGCACTGCAATACAATGAAGTGGGTTGCCCTGCCCTGGCTGATACCTAAGGCTCTTACAACGTAACAGGTGCATCCAAAGAAATATGGCCCACATGAAAGAACAGATCAAAACTCCAGGAAAAGAGCTAAGCGATGAGGAGAGAGCCAACCTATCAGATGCAGAGTTCAAAAAACTGGTAATCAGGATGCTCAGAGAAATGATTGAGTATGGTCATGAAATAAAGGAAGAAGTGATGGCTATACTATATAGGGAACCAACAGTCAAGGGAAGGAAACCAGGACACAAATCAATGACTTGGAAAAAAGGAAGATATAAACATTCAATCAGAACAGAATGAAGAAACAAGAATTTAAAAAAATAAGGAGAGGCTTAAGAACCTCTGGGACAACTTTAAATGTTCCAATATCCAAACCATAAGGGTGCCAAAGGAGAAGAAGAAGAACAAGAAATTGAAAACTTATTTGAGAAACTAATGAAGGAGAAATTCCCCAATCTGGCAAAGGAAACAGACTTCCAGGAGGTCCAGGAAGTTCAGAGAGTCCCAAACAAGTTGGACCCAAGGAAGCACACACCAAGGCACATAATTACATCACCCAAGATGAAAGATAAGGACAAGAGAAAAGGAGACAGTTGCCTGCAAAGGAGTTCCCATCAGACTGTCAGCGGATTTCTCAAAAGAAACCTTACAGGAAAGAAGTGGCTGGAAAGAAGTATTGCAAGTCATGAAAGGCAAGGACCTACATTCAAGATTACTCTACCCAGCAAAACTATCCTTTAGAATGGAAGGGCAGATAAAAGTGCTTCCCAGATAAGGTCACATTAAAGAAGTTCATAATCACCAAGCCCTTATTACATAAAATGTTAAAAGGACTTACCTAAGAAAAAGAAGATCAAAACTATGAACAGTAAAATGACAACAAACTCACAACTATCAACAAATGAACCTAAAAAGACAAAACTACACAAACAACTAGAACAGGAAAAGAATCACAGCAATGGAGATCACATGAAGGATAATTAGCAGGGAGGCGGGAGAATCGGGGGGGAAGGTGCAGGGAATAAGAAGCATAATTGGTAGGTACAAAATAGACAGGGGGAGGTTAAAACAAGTATAGGAAATGAAGAAGCCAAAGAAAGTATAGGTACAACCCATGGACATGAACTAAGACACACAGGGTAAATGCTGGAGGGAATACGGGTACCGGATGGAGGGGGACAAAGGGGAGAAAAAAACAATGGGACAACTATAACAGTATGATCAATAAAATATACTTAAAAAAATAAAGCCACCAGATTTAAGCACACACACACAAAAAACCAACCCAATAAACAATTCCAAAAGCTGTTTCAGGGAAGCTCGATAAACTACAAGAAAAGAGAAAGATAACTTAATGAAATCAATAAAAACAATAAACCAAATCATAATAAAGAATTAAACAGAAATGAATGAAATAAAGAATTCAACAGAGACCATCAACATCAGCATAGATCAACAGATGAAGGAATCTCAAGTACAAGACAGGAACTTTGAAATTATCCAGTTATAGAAGAACAAAGGAAAAGTATGAAAAAGAAAGAACACATGGAAGAAAGACAATGGGTAGGAGGGGAGGACTGAATGTGATGTGAGAGGGCAATGGGTAGGGCAGGGGAGAGTAATGGAAGAAAAATGGGGACAACTGTAATCGAACAATAAAAATTAAAATTAAAAACAGTAGGAAAAAAGCCAATGTGATTTTGGGATATCATAAAAAGAAAATGTGTGAATTATAAGAATCCCACAAGAAGAGAGGGAGAAGAGGGCAAAAAGCTTATTTAAAAAAATAACAGGAGAGAACTTCCCAAATCTGGGATGAAAGTAGGACATCCAAGTTCATGAAACCCACAGGTTCTCAAACACATTAAAGTCAAAGCAACTGTCTCATTATAAGGAAACTGTCAAAATCCAAAGACGAAAAGAGAATCTTAAAAAACAGCAAGACATGAGAAACTTGTCACCTACAAGAGAATCCTCATAAGGCTATCAACAGATTTCTCAGCAGAAACCTTACTGCTCAGAGAGTGGCAGGATATATTCAAACTGCTGAAAGAAAAAACTGCCAGACAGGAATACTTTATCCTGCAAAGTTTTCCAAAAATGAAGAATAAAGGTCCTGGCCAGGTAGTTGTGTTGGTTAGAGCATTGTCCTTATAATACTCCACAATTCCAGATTTGATCCCTGGTCAGAGCACATACAAGAATCAACCAATGAATGCATAAATAAGTGAAACAACAAATCAATGTCTTTGTCTCTCTGAGGAAGGAAAGGAGGGAGGGAGGGAGGGAGTGGAGGGAGGAAGGGAGGGAGGGAGTGGAGGGAGGAAGGGAAGAAGGAAAGGTAAAGACTTTTCCAAAAAAGAAAAACCAAGGACATTTGTCACCATTAGACCCTCATTATGGGAAATGCTGAAAAGGGTTCTTTCAGCTGAAAGGTAAAGATAAGTGTATTCCAACTAGCAACACATTCCTCTCAAGTACACACAAATCATTCTCCAGGACAGATCCTATGTTACAGAGTTTATTCTGGTATTATTCTTTAGTAACTATTGTATTATTTTTCCATAGAAACAACTGTAAACCTACTTTTGCTCCATCCTGTATAATACTGAAATTATACCAAAGAATAAGCCAGAGCATGACAAATGCCACATGATTTCACTTATATCTGGACTCTAATGAACAAAATGAAAAAAAAAAAAAAAATAGAAAAAGACTCAAATATAGAGAACAAGACTGAGAGTTGTTAGAGGGGAGGGGAGTTGGGGGGACTGGATGAAAACGGTGACGGCAGCCCTGGCCAGTGTGGTTCAGTTCATTGGAGCATTGACCGTAAACCAAAAAATCAAAGATTCAATTCCCGGTCAGGGCACATGCAAGAGAAAACCAACTGATATTTCTCTTTCACATCAATGTTTCTCTCTCTTTCTCTCTCCCTTCCCCTCTCTTTAAAATCAATACACATGTCCTCGGGTGAAGGAAAAAAAAATGGGGGAAGGGATTAAGCAATACAAATTGGTAGTTACAGAATAGCCACAGAGATAAGGATTACAGCATAGGGAATATAGTCAATAATATCAAGATAAGTATAGGGCCAGCTGGATAATTGAAGCAGTGGGGAGACCATTATGCAAAGCACATGATTTTATAATCACTTTGCTGTACCCCTGACACTAATACAGAATAATACTGAATGTAAACTGTAACAAAAATAAATTTTTAAAAATCATACCAAGGATCTTTTCTGACCCTAATAGTATAACAATAATAATAATAAATCCTCCCCACAAAGAGGGATTTTTAACAGGGTCCAGAACTCTGGGTATACAGAAAATATTAAAAATACATAGATATCCTCACCCCCACAAGTCTGAAATGGGCAATGGGACACGTGGAGCAGGGCCACTGAGAGTTATTTTGCATATTAACAGTTGGGCCAGCTTCCTATCTCATGTAAAAAAATGTTTATTTAACATTATCTATAACAGCTGGTTAGTTTCATAGATATGTTAAGTAGCTGTGACCATGCTTTGGAGCCATGGAGATGGGAGTGACTTCCACCCATGACATAACTGGGAGGCAACTCCATCTGGTCACAGTGCCTGCATGAAAACTTGGAGATGGTTCACTCCATGCCACAGGGCCACACCTGCCCGGACTTACTACGGCAGCCAAGAAAGGCTGGAAAAAATACAGGAATGCAAGCAGGCAGAGCCAACTGTGGGAGGAGTCAGAAATGGGGTTGCAAAGGAAGATTCGCCCTGGGATTTAAACCCACACGGGGCTGCCATGGGTTGGAACCATGCGGTTTGGGGGCTCCCTTTGCTACACGGCTTAGAAAGCAGGAGAGACAATGCAGGACTAGGGACGGGGCAATGTGAGACCTTGCAGGGAAGTAAAGGAGTGAAAGAACTCTTGCTGGTGGGCCATGAGAAGGTGCCATGGGGAGATCGTGGCAACACAGCCAATGGTGCTGGGAACCCCAGGAGTCCTGTCAACCAAGCATGGATTACTGGAAAGAACCAGGGGCTAGCTGAGCCACAGACTTCTATTTTTTCTTTCCTGAGATATGGTACCCCTGACCGGGCAAAGGGGGAAAGGAAGGACTACGAGTGTTTGTGGGTGTTTTATGGGACTTTGGGATTTTAACGAAGGCATTAAGTCATTACTCTGTCTATATAACTTTTAAATAGATAGTTCCTTTCCTTTTCACCAAACTCTGGCATTGAGAGCCATAATTCCAAATTCCCTGGCAGAGGCCAGGGCAAAAAGTACAGGGGTACCTCAGGAGGTGGGGTTCATTGGTAACAGTATCTTGTCCCTCACTTCGGGTCTGTTCCATAACAAACATGTACTTCCCTAGATAAAATGTATTCTACTATGTGATTTCTATCATTGGTGGGGGAAGCAGAGATTATATCTGATTCACAAAACACAATCTGGCACATAATAGGCAGTAAAAAGATGCTGAATAACTGAACAAAATGAAATGGGGCACAGAGAGAGAGATTCCCCAGGAAACCCTCATAGCCTTTGGTTGGGGGCTGGAGGGAGCCAACCAAATGGCAGTTGGGATACTTTTCGTTAACAATGGCAAGCTGGTAGCTAGATAATAGCTGTGCTACCGCCCAGGGGGCAAAGGGTGTGTACAGGACTTTCAGAATATATGATGACTCCTAGAGCCTGCATGTGAGGCAGAGGCCTAAGGCAGGAAGTCATTCCCCCTGCACCACTGAGTCAAGTTTGCCCTGACTAAAGGTGGCAGCCAAAGAATGTAAACAATATGGTTAACTGGCAAATGCAGTTCATCCTGGGAGAAGCCACATAGGCGGTCATATAGGAAGCTCCAGGTCAGGATTTAAACTTAGGGTGGGCAAAAGGAGGCCGGTCCACTATGGAGAGCCATGATGTAGCAGCTAGGCAGTTTCTAATCAGAACTCAGCCATGCAGCCTGGTATAGTAAGGGAAAGAGCAGTATGCTACTGCTCTGATTGTGTATACTCTAGATGACTCAGAAGCCATCAAGTACTCTGTCTTGCAAGATGCTGACTCTTAGGACACGGGACATACGGAAAGGCCACTCTCTCAGGATTTGTTCCTTTCCTGGACTTCACCATGAACCAGTGAACCACAGCATATGCTTTTCTGAACTATTACATGGAAGCTCATGACAACACACACCAGATCCTACAGGAAAGAGCTACTGCAAAACTGTTTGCACAGCCAGCTTAAGCACAGATATGCATATAGGGAATTCCTGGGCTTGACTTTCACCTTCAGCCTTTTGGGGAGCCAGGCCAGTGCTGGGTGTCTCAGGGAAGAACAGGTCTCTGAGCATAAATACTCTCAGCATCCTCAAGGTTAGAGTATTGTAAATAAAATTTTTTCTTCCAATACTAATTGTTGAGTTATACACCAAGGTGCCAGGAGAACAGGCCTCTGTCTGTTCATTTACAATATGACAAACTAATACACTGTCTTATTGTGAAGTATGTTACATATAATTATACATATTTCCTTTTACTAAGCATTTCTCTTGGAACTTCTATGGTTCCAACTTGAAATCCTGTAAGGTTTCTTCAAATCAAATTCAGAACATACTCAAATTAGAAATAAGTTAAATAATTTCTACATCATTTTAAAATCAGTATTTCATACTACTTCATAAAAATTATATAATTCAGACTTCTTATTAACCAAATAAATTTAGTCAAATTATAAAATTTTTTGTCATGGATAAAATTTGAAGAAAACATATATTTCAAAATTAGTGCTACTGAGAGGTGAAATATACAGAGCAATAGTAAGACCCAGAATATAAAAAAACTATCCAAAATAATTAACATGGTATATGCTATGCTAAGAAAACACTTATACAAGGACCTTTAAATTTTTTATGAAGTACTACTCAAGCTACTTTAGCCAGAGACGCATACTGCTATAAAATGATATATGGAATTCAAACTCCCACTAGTACCACAAAAGGAAGGCATTAAGTCTACTAAACCAATCATACCAAAGTTTCTCAAAGTACAGTTTTAAGGATGCTGAAGATCCCTAAGTTCTTTTCAGGAGGTCCACAAGGTCAAAACTATTTTCATAATAATATGAACTATTTGCCATCTTTTCTTCTTTATTTATCTAAAAGTATTTTCCTTTAATAAAAATTTCACATGTCGTATGTTTAGTTACATAAACAGTCCAGTAAATAAATTTGTCTAGATGATGTAATTTCTCTGCAAAATCTGTGCATATTCTCGTGACATTTTCAAAAGTAGATCTTGATAAGAATTTGACTGATCAACTGATGCTACAGGATAAATTCTATAGGATTTGGATTGAAAATCAGCAACATCTGATCAAGTAAGTCTCCATACTAATATTTGAATTCCATGGCCTTGCGTAGGAATCATCAAGTTTTGTCATGAAGCCAAATTTCTACTGAGCACAAAACTATTAAGATTTCCTACTCAAGGTATCTTCAGGTCTGGCCGTGTATGAAGAATGCTGACTAAAGACATGTTCTGCTATTGAGAAGTTTTCAATGCCGACCTCTGCGAGCCTCACATTAGTCTTGTTTAGTTCATTTACCAATGACTTTTTACCTTCTAATTCTTCTAAGTGGAGTTGCCTAGATTTTTTCCAATTCAATTTTATTACAATCTCCAGAAGTTTTCACTTTGGAGAGTTCAGATTCCAGATTTTTATTTCAGGGCTCCAACTGACTTTTTACTGGAGCATTATCATACTCTGTTAACTGTTCTGAGTTTTCTTGAAATACATTCTTTGCATCTGTAAAAATAGATTACTTTTAATTTTTCTACTATATCTTGTCTTGCACTTCTTTTCTGTGTTGGCATTTGCACTGATGATTCAAAAGCCAAGTTGACTAAAACTACTACCCTCCTAGCATAAATCAAGGGAGTATCACCAACTGTACTAGCAGTCACTGTGTTCTTTACTACCAACCACTCATAGGAAAAAAGTCAGTTTCACTTAAAAATGTTCTTAATGAACTTTCCAATTTGGGCCTAGCATAATGGCTCCCGCAAAGAAGGGTGGTAAGAAGAAGGGCAGTTCTGTCATCAATGAGTAGCAACCAGAGAAAACATTATCAACATTCACAAGTGCATCCAGAGCGGGTGGGTTTCAAGAAGCATGCCACTCAGGCACTCAAAGAGATCCAGAAATCTGCCATGAAGGAGATGGAAACTCCACATGTACACGTTGATACCACACTCAACAAAGCTGCCTGGGCCAAAGGAATAAATAATGTCCCGTACCATTATCAGGTGCAGTTGTCCAAAAACATGATAAGGATGAAGATTCACCAAACATGCTCTATACATATGTCACCTATGTACCTATGAACACTTTCAAAAATCTGTAAATAGTTAATGTGGATGAGGACTAAGTGCTGATCATCAAATAAAGTTATTAACACTGCCAAAAAATAATGTTCCTAATTTTATTAAATCTTGACCCTTAGGATGCCTTTTAATATTGTGTTAAAAAAAGAGGTAGTCCATATCAAGTACTTCAGTAGCATTCAAAGTACAATGGTTGCCTTTAGGAAAAAGCATTTGTGCAATTTATCCGCAAGCTAAATAAGCCACTTTACCATGGAACTTCAAAAAACCGACTTCATTGTTACTTCAAACAGCAAATGACAAACTATGATTATTCAGACTGGGTATTTGGCAGATGTGTTCCTAAAAATGAATGAAGAGAACCTATCACTCCAAGGAAAATAATTTGAAATATTTGTTGCCAAGAGGAAAATTAGCGCTTTCAAAAAAAAATTAGAATTTAGGAAACTGGTATCGATCAACGTGAGCTTGGAAGCTTTTCAATACTTAAAGGCTCACCTCATAACATCTGTGGTGATGTGAACAAATGTGATTCTTTGTCTACCACAAAATAAAATGTGCCAACATTCAGAACTGCATCACTCAGTCAACAAATATTTTCTGAAGGACCTATGCAAAAACTTTAATATAATGGAGTATAAAATGTTCAGTGATAAAGTTTCATTGCACCCGATCTTTAAGAAACTACCTTCCGCTGAGTTTTGAGGCAATATCAAAGAAATTATCCGCAATTTAATCCACAGGTATGAAAATACTCCTTTCTTTCCAAATACATGACTGGTTGAAGCCAGATTTTCTCATATACTTCATCCAAAATAAAAATATCACAACACACTGAATGCAGAAGCTGATATGATAATCTAGGTTTCTTCTATCAGCCAGTCACTAAAGAAATTTTCAATAATGTAAAATAATGCCACTCTCCTCATTAAACTTTTTTTATTATGGAAAACTATGGTATTTCTAAAAAAAAATATTACTTATGCTAAAACCATTGCATGTTATTTTAAAAGAACTAATATTTTAAACTTCTCCATTTTAATTTTTGATAGACATAAACCACGTAAAGAAAAGCTCTCTGACATCAATACTTTTTAAGTGAAAAAAAGAATCCTGAGATCATAAGCTTCAGTCGTGCTGATCTGTACTGTAGAAAATAACTCAAGGGATAAAGACCCAGATAGTCTAATTTCACACACCCTTGCCTATATCTTCTCTCTTTAGTACATTTAGAAAAATTGATTTTAATATAAAGATTTTAAGAATATTTAGGAGGAATCACAACTCATAACAATTTGAATTAAATCATTTCCTGAACCTATTTATTCAATGTCTTGATGTCTTAATCACAAAAAAGTAAACATTTAAACATAACATTTGCTAAGAACAAAATGAAAGGAATATATACAAGTAAATAAAGCAAAAACATTTTTTGGAGGAAATTAAAGAACTAATGCAGAAATAAATTAATAAAAACAGAGCTGGAAGTCAGAAACAAACTCTACTAAAAACTATCAGAACTGTCACTCTGGACATAATCTAGTTAAAATTTGTCCTTCTATAGAGGATTAAAGATTTAAAGGGTGGCTAAAATATAGAATGAGGCCCTAGCCAGGTAGCTCAGATAATTACAGTGTCATTTCAATACACCAAGGTTATGGGTTTAATCCCCATCAGGGCATACAAACAAGCAACCAATGAATGCATAAATAGGTAGAATAACAAATCTCTGTTTCTCTCTCTCCTCACCTTCTTCTCTCTAAAAAAATATATATAATATACAAGTGCGTGTGTGTGTGTGTGTACACACACACACAATGAGGAACAGAACGAAGTTTCCAGACTCTATAACTTTCGAGAGCTTTATGTGCCAGACACAGGAAGGCACTGGAGATACAGAAATAAACAAGACCAACCTAGACCTGCTTTCTTAGAGACCAGCATCAAATGTCAAACAGGCGCAATGAGTGTTACAGAGGAAATATACAGGATCCTATGGGAGCCTTTAACAAGGTATAAACGGACCTGGTGGGACAGAGAAGAGGTCTGTACAAACGTAACCTCCTTATTACTGTCATCAACCAATATCCTTATCATTCCCTCCTTCTCTAAGGACTCTCACATCTATCTCACTACTTCACTATTCGTACCATTCACTATTTTTAATGATGTCAGCATTCACTCAGCTAATTCACCCAAAACCTTTGCCACTCAGTCAATTCACCCCCAAACTTAAACAACTGCTTTCCACTTTTCTTCACCAGTCAAAATTGCCATGGTCGTTAACAGTAATTACACCATTTCCAAAAATCTAGATTTCAAAAATCCCAAAATCCCACTTCCTATCTCTGCAGTTGACTTACTCTACTACCTAATTTCCCACTATCCTTTGTTAGCACAGAATTTTTCATCCATTAATCCTCCCAGTTTTTCACTATCCACAAACCAACTGAGATGTACTACAAGTATAAAATACACCCTGGCTGGTGTGGGTCAATGGATTGAGTGCTCGCCTGCAAATCAAAGGGTCGTCGGTCCAGTTCCCAGTCTGGGCACATGCCTGGGTTGCAGGCCAGGTCCCAGCAGGGATGCACGAGAGGCAACCATACATCGATATTTCTCTCCCTCTCTCCTTCACTTTTCCTCCAAAGATAAATAAACAAAATCTTTAAAAAAAAATTAAAAAATAGAAAGTTTAAAATGTATTCAATTACCATATTTTACATTACTCTGGTAATCGGGGGAACATTATGTTTACATCTAAAGCTAAAAATTAAGCTCCGCACCTTAATTTCTACCAATTCATACTAAAATTCTGAGTCTATGTCTGGAATTCGCTCATTACACTGCAGTACAGTGACAGATAATTTTATATACATCACAACAAAATTCCATTATGAACCACTCCTGGCTGTACATATGCAAAAGAAATAAAAACAGGCACTCAAACACAGTACATGAACATTCACAGCAGTACTATTCACAATAGCTACAAAGGTAGAAAACCACTAGCTCATCAACAAATGAATGTATAAATTGTGGTATACACATACAGTAGAATATGCTTAATATAAGTGAAAAAAGCCAGACAAAAAGGCCACATAGTCTATGATTCCATTTACATGAAACAGAACAGATAAATTCATAGAGAGAGAGAGAGAGAGAGCAAATTGGTGGATGTTGGGTGCTAGGGGACAGGGATGGAAGTGAAATGTGTAACAGATAGGGTGGTGGTTGTTTTTTTTTCAGAGGAGTGATAAAAATGTTTTGGAACTAGACCAATGCAGTGGTCACACAACACTGTGAATATACTAAATAATACTGAACTGTACGCTCTAAAATGGTAGGTTTTATATTAGATAAATTGTAACTCAATTTTTAAAATCATTATAAAGTAAATAATAACATAGCATATTCTAATCAACCTGTGGCAGTGGCAGGAATCATTAACAACATTAGCTGTAATTAAAAATATATTGACTGTTTAGCCCTGGTCAGGCAGTTTAGTTGGTCAGCACATCATTCCAAGATGCCAAGGTTGTGGGTTCAATCCCAGGTCAGGGCACATAGAAGAAGCAATCAATGAATGCACAAATACAGCGGAACAAAAGGTTATTATTTCCCTTTCTCTTTGTTTTTCTCTGTTTCTTTCTCTCTCAAATAAATAAATTTATTTTAAATGATAGAAATACATTAACTGCTTTAAAGCTTTCTACACTTTTTGGCCACAATTATAATAAAATTCATTATTTTTCCCCCCACATATAGAAGTTATGCAGTAGATTTAATAAGCCTCCATCTGATAGAGATACGTACTAAAATATTTATGGATGCAATGATAGGTCAAAGATGAGCTTTACAATAATGGTAGGGAAAGAAATATGGATGAAAGGAGACAGGCTACAAGTAAATAATTGTTAAAACTGGGTGATAAATAAATGGGGGTTCAACTTCCAGTCAAGATGGAAGCATAAGCAGACACGACTCACTTCTTCTCACAACCACATCAAAATTACAACTAAAATATTGAACAACCATCACTTAGAACTGTAGAAATCAAGCTGAATGTAGGTCTGACAACTATAGAATTAATGAAACCACATTCACCCAGACTGGTAGGAGGGGTGCAGACACATATTGGGCTGGTCCCTCACCCACACGTTGTGGATAGAAACTCGGGAGGCATATCTCAGGAGTGAGAAGTTCCAGACCCATACCAGGCCCTCCAATACAGTTACAGTGCCAAGAAGGTAAGTCCCCACAACTTCTGGCTGCAAAACTCAGCAAGGATTGAGTTGGTGAATGAAACTTGAGCCCCAAGCAGTTCCTCTTAAAGACCCACACAGGGACTCACATACCCAGACTCACTCCCTCTGATCTGCAGCACTGGGGCAACAGCTTGAAAGGCACCAAAGGTATACAGGGAGAAAATGAAGTATCTCACATCAAGGCAATCAGAGGCCATGATCCCTCTTCTATACCCTCCCCGACACTGAGCCAGCAAGCCAGTGCCGTATCTGAGACTCCATCAACCTGGGTAACACTATTTGATCCCCCATCGGAGATCCGGAGACTCCAACCACCCAATTTACAAGCCCACCTAAACTGCTTTTTCACATGAATGACTACTCTTGGCTCATGCTTCACAACTTCCTAAATCCTCTCAAACAAGCAACAGCTGGCCTCAGTGAGCCCCAGGCCTTGTACTAGCAGCAGCCAGCCTAGATTCACAGCTTCGCTTCACCTGGGAATCTCCAAGCCCAGCACAAAAGGCAGCCATCCCAGATAGCTTTATAGCTAAGGCAGGGTGGCCCTGGGCAAAACACAGGTGGGGGCTGATCTTGGCCTACACCACCTGGGAAATGCACACCCAATCGACAGCTTCAAACCATACTGGACCACCACTACCCTGCCCCTGCACAGCTGATTCTCCAAGGAAGGGACAGACTGGTAGTAAGTGGTCACTGCCAATCCTTGCAGCTGACTGGCCTGGGTAACTCCCTCTCATTGATCTGCCAATAGCAATCAAGGCTCAGCTACAAGAAGAGGTTGTTCTCAGCCCACATGAAGGGCCCACCTTGAGTACCCAGCTTGGGTGATAGGGGAGGCTATGCCACTGGACCCTACAAGACACCTAATATATTAGGCCACACTACCAAGACATGGAGTCAAAGTAGCTCTACCTAATACATAGAAACAAACACAAGGAGCCTACCAAAACAAGGAGACAAAGAAACATGGCCCAAATGAAAGAATAAATCAAAACTCCAGAAAAAAAATCAGACACAAAGGATACACTAATTGAAATACAGAGCAATTTACAGGGAAACAACAGTAGAGTGGGTGAAGCTCATAATAAAATCAATGATATGGAACATAAGAAAGCAAAAAACCACCATGCAGAACAAGAAGAAAAAAAGAATCCAAAAAAAAATGGGGATAGAATAAGCAACCTCTGGGACAACTTCAAGGGGTCCAACATTTGCATCATAGGGGTGCCAGCAGGAGAACAATTAGAAATCTGTTTGAAGAAATAATGAAAGAAAACTTCCCAATTTGGTGAAGGAAGTAGACATGCAAGTTCAGGAAGCACAGAGAGTCCCAAACAAGATGGACACAAAGAGGCCCACTCAAAGACACTCATAATTAAAATGCCAAAGGTTGAAGACAAAGAGAGAACCTTAAAAAGCAGCAAGAGAAAAGTAGTTACCTAACGGGGAGTTCCTATAAGACAGTCAGCTGATTTCTCAAAAGAAACTGCAGGCTAGAGGGGACTGGCAAGAAATATTCAAAGTCATGAAGAGCAGGGATCTACAGCCAGGAATCCTCTACCCAGTGAAGCTATGATTTAGAATTGAAGAGCAGATAAAGAGCTTCCCAAAAGCTCTTTTTTCTTTTTATCTAAAGAAAAAAGCTAAAGGAGTTCATCATCACCAAACCATTATTACATGAAATGTTAAAGAATCTTATTTAAGAATAAAATGATCAAAACTATGAACAATAAAATGGCAAAAAATACAAAACCTATCAACAATTCAATCTAAAAAAAACTAAGCAAACAGAAACAGAATCATGGATATAGAGAGCATTTTGATGGTTGCCTGATGAGAGGGGGTTATAGGGAATGGATGAAGAGGTGAGGGGATTAAGAAATACAAATAGGTAGTTACAGAATAGCCATGGGGATGTACAGTACAGTATAGGAAATGGAGTAGCCAAAAGACTTATATGCATGATCCATGGACATGAACAATGGTGGGGAGAAGTTGCCCGAGGGATTAGGGGTTACTGGGTGGGGGGGGGGGGACAAAGGGGGAAAACAAGACAACTATAATAGCATAATAATTAAAATACAATTTTTTAAGATAAAAAAATGTGGGGGTTCATTATCTATTCTCTCCATTTCTGAATATGTTTGGAATCTTCTATGATGAGTTATTAATTACTATGCTAATCATTAGCAAAATAAGACTTAAAATTAGTTTCCTTGTACTTTAGCTACACTTGAGATGGTCCTACCAATATTCTTTAGTCAACATAAACCACAATTCCACAAACATCTGCTGAACTTGCTTCGCTATGATGCATAGCAAAATTAGAATCTACTTGCTAACAAATAGACATTATTTTCCTTAGGATATTTTGTTTTGCTTTCAGGTTTTCTTCATAAACATTAGTTCACTACCAGCTATTTCTGAGAAAATTTCATTTGTAAATGGAGAAAGTTAGCAGAGCCAAGGTTAACTGTAGTTAATTGGGTTGATAGAGTGGTAATACTAAAAACTTCAAGTCTCCTTTCTAAGCAATTAATGTTTGATGTTAAAACGATCAGGTCAGCTATTTCTTTTAAAAACAAAATCCACTGGCCAGTATGACTCAGTTAGTTGGAGTATCGTCCTATAAGCCAAAAGGTCACTGGTTGGATTCCCAGTCAGGGCACATGCCTGGGTTGGGGATTCGGTCCCCAGTGGGACAGGGTGCAGATCAACGTATCTCTTAAATCAATGTTTCTCTTCCTCTCTCTCTCCCTGCCCCCCCCCCCCGAAAATCAATCAGCATGTCTTCAGGTAAGGATTAAAAAAATAAAAATTAAAAAACACCTATATACTTAAAAACAAAATCCAGTAACTGCCATTTTGCAAGGGTCTCTTCTCAATGCTTTACTTCTTTGAAAATCCCTTATATTTTTTATCTATTATTATCTTCTTTAGAGAGAGGGGAAGGGAGGGAGGAGGGGAGGAATAGAAACATCAACGTGAGAGAGAAACATCAATTGGGGCCAGGCCACAACCCAGCCATGTGCCCTGACAGGGAATCAAATCGCGACCTTTCACTCTATGGGTGGTTCAACCAACTGAGCCACACTGGCCAGGGCAAAAATTTATCCCCTTGTTTTTCAGTATAGTGTCTTATTAAATATTAAGGTCTATAAAGTTTGTACTTCTAGGGTTTATTATTCCTTCTAAAATCAAACCATAACATCAATAAAAATTATAATCAACACACACAAAAAAAACATTAAAAACACGTACAGCTCCCCCAATTCAAACTTTTCAATGTCCCCAAATTAGCATTTAATAATTTTTTCATTACTTTTCATACCAACACTATTCTCATAGAATTACATCTACATAATCTGCTAATGTTTGATTCAACATCTTCTCCCAATATTAGCACTCTTCCTTTCTAGCTAATATGTTCTTGTCTGTTAACTCACAAGTATCTAATTCCTATAACATAATTTCACCCAAGATAAATAGGCTATTCTAAATGGCCAATTGTCCAAATACTTCTTTCCCACTACAAGGAGTATTAGCATTCTTCAGTTGTCAGAACCAACTTGAGAAAACAGAAACACACAAGAATTAGAAGAGTGTACTTACTCTAAGAGATTATTTCACCAATTTTCTAAAAAGAACCTCTCCAAATGACACAAACTTGCTAAAACTGAGGCTCTAAACATACCAGGACTAGGTCAAAGTACCACATGTAAAGCTCTTATAAGTATTAAAGTTACAAAAGAAAAAGTTTTAATACAAATTCTCTTTTAATTAGTTTTAATACAAACTTCAAATGACATACAGCCCTAAAGAATATTCAATATTCTTGAGAGTATTATTAGTAGCTAACAATATTCATAAGACCTAATATTCAAGGTCAGATCCTGCCTGCTTGACAGCAGCATTAATAAGCAGGTTGTGATTACTGGTCAATCTAACAACTAACCTGAGGATTTCATAAAAGTATCCAAAACCCTGTCGTTTTGCTTTTCTATTGACATACGATATCTCAGGTATTTCAGGTATACAACATAATGATTCGATATGCATATATACTGCAAACGATCACAATAACTCTAACATCCATCACAACAGCCACAATTTTTTTCTTGTAGTATGAAAATATCCACTTTCTTAGCAACTTTCAAATATACAGTACAGTATCATTAACTACAGTCACCATGTTGCACATTACTAAAACCATTTTAATTCATTAGATTTCCAACCTGTACCTCTAATTTTACTAGCCACTCTTTTACTCACTTCAAAGTGCAAGTGTAAAAATTGTACCATTTCCAATCGATCCTAATCTCCTCAATCATTTTGACTATCTTTAGCTGAATCTGGTTCGTGTAAATATCAAAATGTTTCAAAACATTGTTTTATTAACTTCTACTAATTCTACTGTAAGTTTTCTTACCACAATTGCAAAGCTGAGTCAAGATAGAAAAAAAACAGGCAATGATATACAAAAGGAGAAAGATCCACTGAGTTCAGTGAAAAACTAGCCTATGACTCCTATAATTCAACACTTCGAGTGCCAAAGCTACCATCCCCAAATAACAAACATATTGGTTCTTATATTTGCAATTTGGAACTCAGAAGAAACAATGGTAAAATAGGTCCCCAGACACACTCAACAAGAGTCTACTTATTCTGTCCTGGCTGGAGTGGCTCAGTGGTTGAGTGCTAACCTGTGAATCAAAGGGTTGCCGGTTCAATTCCCAGTCTAGGGCACATGCCTGCCTGGTTCCCCAGCCAGGCCCCCAGCAGGGAGCACACAAGAGGCAACCACACATTATTTCTCTCCCTCTTTCTCCATCCCTTCCCCTCTGTCTATAAATAAATATATAAAATCTTTTAAAAGAAGAGTCTACTTATTCCATGATATCTCTAAACTAGTCTGAGTTCTAGATTCATTCACAGCTAGACAGTGTGACAGGAAGAGCACAGCCATGAAACCAGTGAGGCATGTCCAAGTTGGGCAGAATTCCTGACTGCCAATTATTACTAAGTACATGATCAAACAAAACCCATTTAACTTTTTTGAATCCTAACTTCCTGATCTGTAAGAGAATATTGCTTATCATAGATAGTTTTTATAAGGAGTAATGCTAATATAAATCAACCTGCAGGGACTGTAACAAAGCATGTACTCAACAAATATAAGCAATTACTATATATCACCCTCTTCTCTTCCCTATTCCCCTCTTCGAACTATCTTTTATCCCCTATCCTACAGTAAGCACCCTACTCAGTTTTCATTAAATAGAACTTAGAATATAGAATCAGAAAATCTGGATTTAATTCCAGGCATTATCTCTCATGAGATATGGAACTTTAGGGGTATTTAATGTCTCTGAACCTTTAATTGTTCATGATAAATAAATAAATAAATAAATAGATGTAATAACTGACCTCATTTATAAATTGGCATAAACTGTACAGTGCCAGAAATGTTAGCTTTTACCTATCCCAAAGTGCTCCTACACAAAAATTACCTGCCTTCCAAGATTAAACGGGCATAATCAGAAAATGAGCATAAGCTAGCATCACAGGAGGAAGAAAACAAGCTAAATAAACTAACCCACTTATGAGATCCCCTTTATACAGTATAACAAGAATATACTTGTTAACCCAAATAAAGCTCTTATTGGGGGAATGCCAGGCCAAACTTTTTAATTTAATTAAAAAGTTTAGCCGTATGGAAGACTTTTCTGTCCTTACCCAACCTAGCAATTTGCACACAAATCTTTCTTAAGCAGTTTCTACTCCTTTTAGCTTTGCTCACTTCCTACTCCCCAAAATAGTTCCCATGATAAAGGCACTGTGGATCCTAAAATAGAATAAGTGTGTTCAAGTTAAGTGGCAACTGTCCTTGACATAAACTACTGAAAAAAAAAAAAAATTCAAACTGGTCAAGTCAACCAAAAGATGGAAAAAGGCAAAGATTTTTCTTTATATAAAAAGCACTTTCTGCCTGGCTGGTGTGGCTCATTGGATTGAGCTCTGGCCTGCAAACCAAAGGGTCACGGGTTCAATTCCCAGTCAGGGTACATGCCTGGGTTGCAGGCCAAGTCCCCAGTTCAGGGTGCCCAGTTGGGGGTGCATGGGAGGCAACCACATATTGATGTTTCTCACCTTCTCTTTCTCTCTCCCTTCCCCACTGTCTATAAATCAATAAATAAAATCAAAACAAGTAAATAAATGAAAAGCACTTTCTATTTTAAAAATTATTTCCTCATAAAAATTTCAAAAACCTTGTCATATTTAAGAAAGTATACTTTTTGGAGAAGTTTTACCATCAATAATACAATTTTATTTTAATATTTTTAAATCCTCACCCAAAGATGTGTTGATTTTAGAGAAAGAAAATGGGACAGAGACAGACAGAAACATTGATGTGAGAGAAACATCCATAACATTGATTGATTGCCTCCCTACACATGCCCCAATTGGGGATCAAACCTGCAACCTATATGTGTGCCGTGACTGGGATAGAATCGGCAACCTTTGGGGGTGTGAGACAACGCTCCAACCAACTGAACCACCCAGTCAGGACTAATAAAATTTAGTAATTAAAGTCAAAAGGACCCAAAAGCTAATGAAGTACTCAAGGACTCAACTGCATTAGTCAAAAGAACTTGTCAACTGAACACCTTAGCCTAACAGGACTGTACTTCCAAACTGTAGGAAAACAAACAAAATGAAAACTGAAGTCTCAGGAGAAAAATCACCCATGCAGTAACTTAACTCACCTTGGGTATAAAAAAATTCTCAAAACACAACTACCTTATCTTTTGGACCATAAGATGCACCCAGGTCTTGGAGGAGGAAAATAGGAAAAAAATTTTTGAAGCAAAAAATTGTGGTAAAATATTTAATAATATAAAGAACATAGTATTTCACAAATGTAAATGTAAACAGAATTCAACAGCAGCATTAAGAACCATTATTCCTCCCAAATGGGGGTGGGCATGCATCTTATACTCCAAAAAATGTGAGAACATATTTTCCCTGAGAGGATACATATTTATGTAAGGTGTTGATTATAACCCAGTAAGGGTCACAGAAGGGAAGGGATACAGAAAGATCTCAAAAGACATTCAAATGGGTACTTCTAGCACTCTTGGTTCCTTATTCATTGCACCAAAGTTAGCAGCCCAACACATCACAAAGTCACCTACCACAACTTCCACAAAGCCTTCATCATCATCATCCAAGCCTGTCTGAGCCTCAGGAAGGCACCTAGTGCATCATACAGTCCAGAAGTTTAAAAGCTACTACTACGATACCTGACCAGATAGCTCAGTTTGGAGATTCATTCCCATATACCAAGACTGTGGGTGCCATCTCTAGTCAGAACACATACAAGAATCAACCAATGAATGCATGGATAAGTGAAACAACAAATCTATGTTTCTCTCTGTCTCTCCCTCCCTTCCTCTCTCTTTCTAAAATCAATCAATAAAGATGACAGATAGATAGATAGATAGATAAAAGGCTACTAAGATAAACATATTTTTACCCCACTAAAATCAGAATACCTGGCTGGTATAAAGTTTAGGACCACCAAAAAAAAAAAAAAAATGGAGCCACTGATAGTGGCTCTTGGTGCCATGGTACTAATGGTACTAACATGTTTAAAAGTACGACGACATGAGAATTATCATGACTTAATTGGGGATATTACCAATAAGTCTAAAAGTGCTTCAAAATTACATGATGATAGCAGAAAGGCAAAAGGAAAGAGATGAGTGAGAGAGAGATGCTTCATAGCAGACAACTACCTGAAAAGGACATAGTCACTGGACAGGTTAAAACATGTTTGCATTTGCCAATACTTAGTAGTTACCACACCATATTATTTGTCAGATTTCCCAACATGCAAAACAAAAAGAAGCCACCCTTTGTTAAGTACTTACCTGCTGCTTTCTATAAAGAAATGACTTCTGGAATGGGGGCAATTTAACTTTCTGCAATCAATCTTTTTTATTTTCAAAACCCTTAAAACCTTCAGCAAATTGAGATTCACCTCAATTTAAAATTGAGCCTTAAAGCCTTAAAGGCTTTCCATGTTGGTTGAATAAAACTTGTCTACTTGTAGTATCAATAAACTGTAAGATCACTTTTCTATTTCAAAACTACGTCCACACTTCTACTGAATTTGAGTATTTTTAAAAGGCTAAATATTAAGTTTGCAAAAAGAAGAAATACAGTAGATGTGACAGGCATTCAACAAGTTTATCAGTAAAATTCCTAAAGTAAAAGCTTGAAAACATTTATGAGATAAATTCCTAGCAGTGCTACTGAAGATACGGTGTTACTAATATGGAAATTGAGAAATATTCAAAATATTCTGAAAACAGACTCGCCTTCTAAAAATAAGGAGGAAAAGCATTTGCCAACCCAGAAACCATTGGTTCTTAAAAATGATAATCACGTGGGAAGCTTTCTGTAAATACTTTAGTTCTGAATTACAATAACCCTAATCTTTCAAAATATGTTTTGGTCATGCCTTACCACTAACAAGCAAATTTCTGGTGCCTTTATATTGATACAAAGGACTCTGCTACTTTTTTTGCTTCTGCAAACTGCCGGTTTACGCAAAGACCTACAAACTACCACACCAGAACTCACTTTCAATCATTAAAATAAAAACAATTATCTGCCGAAATTTTTCTAATAAATCTACAATAACATAATTTTAGTTACGGTTCTAAGACTACATATAATCGGTAATCAATCTGAAGTCAAATTCTATACATCTACTTAAGTTGGAAAGAGAGAAAACCTCAAAAATAAGCAACCGGAGATCACACCACTATATTTTAAGTTACTTATGAAATCAACAGTTCAAGAACTTGGGGAAAGAGAGTATTAAAGACATTTTTTAAAGTAGTTGAATCAACTGTGTTTTATAACGACGATAGCCCTTAACAACCTCTAGACATGCATTACGGCGGGGCGGAAGTGAAAATGATGAGATGGGAAAAAACCCGACTTGAAAACAGACCTCAGGCAGATATAACAAACCTTCAATTAAAGGAATTTTGAGATTAACTTCTCTGAGACGCCTTCCCTCACTCCCCACTCGCTTCCTCCTCTCCCTCGGGGAGGTCTGTGTAATGTGACTCATGACAAATTTTTTAAATAAATAAATAAAAGACACACCCTCTGGGTTGAACTGACATAATCGCCCCCACCCCATCCTCCCCCGACACACACCCCGCTTTTCCTCTCCCTTCTGCTGCTCCTCCCTGCGCCTCGTCCCTGCCCGTTCCTCTCCCCTCTCTCTTCAGTCCGAGACCCCTCTCCGAACCGAGAGGCATGGGGCGGCAGCTGAGTCTCCGGACAGAAGCCCAGCGAAGTGCAGGCTGCTGAGGGGCAGCGAGACTAGGGGCGCCGAGCCCGCAGGGGGATTCGGGCTGCGACGGGTTCCCGACTCCCTCGCCCATTTTCTCTCTCCCCTTCTATCGGTTTCAACCACCACAGCCACTTCCTGTAACGCAGCTCGACTCCCTGAGCCCGGCCACTTGCTCCGTCCCTGGCTGGGGCTTGGGACTGAGGCGGTCGCTGAGGTTAAGGCAGTTCCCCACCCCGCCCAGCGGGCTGGTCACTCGAGCGGCCAGCGGCGGGTCGTCGGCCCAGCGCCCACCCGCGCGCCCGCGCTCCTCACCTGTATGTAGTTGTTTTCACAGTAGTCCGCCACCCGGGTCAGGTTCTGGTAACTCTCTATCAGCGCCCTCTTGCCAGACGGGATCTCCTCCTCTAGTAACATCTGCAGCTCTGCCATTTTCCACCCCTCCGCATCGCTTCCTCTCGCGTTAAAGACACAGAAGCAGCAAGGTCCGCGGAGGCTGCGAGCACCTCGCAGCCCGGATACAAACCGCCTACCCGCCCTCCCGCCTGGTATTGTGGGACGGCACCTCCTCCTCTTCCTCCTCATTCTCTCCACCCCCCTCCACCCACTTCGCGCAGGCGCCTCAACCTCGTTCTCTCGCGAGCCTTCAAGCCATTTCCCTCCTCCCCCACCACAAGAGTTTTTTTCTTTCGCATGGTCTTCTGGGAATTGTAGTTTCTCACATACCTGCTTCCGGTCAAAAGCGCATGCGTCCAGGGAGCCTGCAACGACAACCCTGCGGAGCGTAATAAAAGGTGGGTCGGGGGTGGTATTTTAAGTACGGTGTTTCCTAAAAGGTCCAGAAGAAGGAGCCACAGTACGGTTCCAGGGAATAAAAGCGTTCTCGAGAAGGCCATGAAACCTGGCAAAACTTTGAACATGGAACTTAACCTCACACCGTACTCCGAAATGTAATCAGGATCTATCATAGGTCTAAATATAAAAGGTAAAGCAATAAACTTCTGCAAGAAAACATACAGTAATTTCACAAGCTTGGGGTAGGCAAAAGTTTTTTAACTAGGATACAATAAGTACTAACAAAAAAAGGAAAAATTGATACATTGCTTTTTATTGGAATAAAATGAAAGATAAGCCTTTTTTTTTTTTTTGCTATCACTGTAACAAATTTAGCGTCAAAACTAATTTATTATCTCATAGATCTGAAGATCACAAGGCTCAGTTGGGTAAAATTAAGGTGTCAAGAGGGCATTGTTGCTTCTGGAGACAGGAGAATGCATTGCCTTGCCTTCTTCGTCTTCTAGAGCCACATGCATTCCTTGGTTCATGGCCCCTTCTTCCATCTTCAAGACAGCAGCAGAGCATCTTCAAAATTCTCTCTGACTCTGCTTCTGTCATCAAGTTGCCTTCTCTCTGACTCTGATCACCATCCATTCCTGTTGTAAGGACCCCATGACTACATAGGTTTCACCTAGATAAATAATCCAGGATAATTTCCCCATCTCATGATCCTTAACTTGACTACATCTTCAAAGTCCTTTTTGCCATGTAAGGTAATACACTCACAGTTTCCAGGAATTAGGGCATGGACATCTTTGGAAGTCCTCTAGTCAGCCTGCTATAGCCATTACTAAAATTAAAGCCCTCTGTTCATTAAAAGACACTATTAAGAAAGTAAAAAGATAAGCCACCATGCATACGCTTGACAGAGGACTCATTCCGGAATATATGTATTTTTTAAAAAACTCCTCCAAGTCAATAAAAAGACAATCCAATTAAAAAATGGACAAAAGAAGACAACTGCGCTTCACAAGAAGCTAATAAATGTATGAAAAGACAACTCACTATTCATCAAGGAAATGCAAATAACAGTACATTCTAAGGATGCAGTGTAAAATTAAAAAGACTACACTGCACCACCCTATTAGAATACCTAAAATTAAAAATCCCTACCACAGCAAGTGCTAGTGAAAATGTAAAGTAACTGGGCTCAAATGCATTAGTGCCTACAAACTGCTACAGCCACACTGGAAAAGAGTTTCAGTTTCTTACAAAGCCAAACGTATACCTCATATAAAACCTAACATCCTACTCCTAAATGTTTACCAAGAGAAATAAAAATTTACCTATATGTTCATTTAAAAAGCATTATATGAGTGTTTATAATAACTTTATTCATAATCACTAAAAGCTGGGAACAACTCATATGCCCTTCAACTTGATAAACAAACTTGTACATCGAAACAATAGAGTACTATTCAGTGATAAAACATAATGAACTATATGTAAACACAAAGTCATGGGTGAATCACAAATGCATTTTGCTAAGTGAAAGAAGTCAGACACCTCACGCCACACCCCCAAAAAGACCAACAGTATCTAGCATTGACAAGAATGTATTGCATCTACCATACACACATACAGTGTGCTGCATGTATGAGTATACAAGTATAAAAGGGCTTAATCACTTTGGAAGAACCTGTTTGGTTTGGCAGTACCTATTAGAGCTAAATACATACATCCTTAAGGCACAGCAATTCACACCTATGTATGTATATATCCACAAAAGGGTATGTACAAGAATGCTCATAGCATCTTTATTCACTATAGTAAAAAAATGGAAACCCAAAAGCCTGTCAACTACAGAAAGGATAAATAAATGGTAGTATATTTATATGATGGACTATTACATGGCAATAAAAGGAACAAACTATTGATACATGCAACAACATGAGTAAATCCATTGCTAGATGCACTTTCATGGATGAAAGCTGTTTTATTAAGTGAAATTAGGCAGACATAAAAGAGTACATACAATATAATTGATTCCATTTCTATGAAGTTCCAAAAAAGGCAAAAGTAATCAATGATGACAAAAACTCAGAGTAGTAGTCAAATGTTGTAATGAATTCATTGAGAAGCAACATCAGGAAATCTTCACGGGCATGAGGAATATCGTTTTTAAAATAATTTTTTGCCCTGGATGGTGTGAATCAGTGGATTGAGCTCTGGCCTGCGAACCAAAAGACTGTGGTTCAATTCCCAGTCAGGCACACACCTGGGTTGTGTGCCAGGTCCCCAACTAGAGGCATGAGAGAGGCAACTGATTGATGTTTCTCTTGCACATTGATGTTTCTCTTCCTCTCTATCTCCCTCCCTCCCTCTCTCTGAAAATAAATAAATAAAATATTTTTTAAATAATATTTTATTATTCAATTACAGTTGACATGTTAATAGCTCCATATATAAAGCATAGTGATTAAACATTTATGCAGTAGGAATACTCTAGCTGGTCAGTGGTTGTAGGTGTGCATATATAAATTAAAATCATCACTTGCTTTACACAATTTACTGTATGTGTGTTACACTTCAATTTAAAAATGAGTAAAGAAAAAATAATCTTTTTTAAAGCCTCATTTATAAAGAGGAAAAATCAACAGACAAAATCAAGAATAAAACTTATACATATTGGCAAATATGTTGAACTTTAAAGATAAAAATAGCCCTGGCTGGTGTAGCTCAGTGGATTGAGCTCGGGCCTGTGAACCAAGGAATCGCGATTCGATTCCCAGTCAGGGCACATGCCTGGGTTGTGGGCCAGTTCCCGGCTAAGGGATGCATGAGAGGCAACCATACATTGATATTTCTCTCCCTCTCCCTCTCTCCTTCCCTTCCCCTCTAAAGATAAATAAATAAAATGTTTAAAAATAAATAAATAAATAAAAATGAAGATAAAAATAAAGGAAACTTCTATTAAAAAAAACAGGTTATCTTCAATGGAAAAAATACCAATTCGACCTTTTCCTCTGCAATAGATGTCAAAAAACAATGGAACAAAATCTATAAAATCCTGCAATAAAATTAATATGATTCAGTGATTCTTTACCTACTGTGAAAGATAAAAACATCTAAATGCAAAGTTAAGTATAGTTAAACATCAAAGTAAGTTTGAATTGAATTAATAAAATAACTGGTTATTATAATATCAAGGCTAGAATGAAAAAAATCTTTAAAACTACCAGAGAGAACAGATTTTTCTACAAAAGGATGACAA
The DNA here is from genome assembly GCA_004027475.1 of Anoura caudifer. NCBI lineage: Eukaryota > Metazoa > Chordata > Mammalia > Chiroptera > Phyllostomidae > Anoura > Anoura caudifer. The sequence goes on from PVKU01002212.1 coordinate 54,537, forward strand.
TTAATAGAGCTTTTATCAACAACCATAAATACAAAAGACTATGAACTTATATCCTGAGACCATTGAGGGAAAGTAACTCTCAGCCTAGAATTTAACTCAGATAAATGTCATTCCAAGGACAATATATCTATAGTTCATACATAGAGGAGAGTTTACCACCCAAAACCTTCAATTAAAAAAGGCAGAGCCCTGCCCTGGCTGGTGTGGATGAGTAGATTGAGTGCCAGCCTGCAAACCAAAGGATTACTACTTGGATTCCCAGTCAGGGCACATGCCTGGGGTTGTGGGCCAGGTCTCCAGTAGGGAGCACGCAAGAGGCAAACCACACAATAATTCTCTCCCTCTCTATCTCTCTCCCTTTCCTGCTCTCTAAAAATAACTAAAGAAGCCCAAGCTGGTGTTGCTCAGTGGATTGAGCACCAGCCTACGCGAGCCAAAGTGTTGCTGGTTCAATTCCCAGTCAGGACAAATGCCTGGGTTGCAGGCCAGGTGCCCAGCTGGGGCATGCAAGAGGCAACCACACACTGATGTTTCTCTCTCTCTTTCTCCCTCCCTTCCCCTTTCTCTAAAAATAAATAAATAAAATCTTTAAAAAATAAAAATAAATAAATAAAGTATTTAAAAAAATTAATTAATTAAAAAAAATTTTTTTAAAGCACAGCCCTGACTGGTGTCACTCAGCGTGGTCTGCATCCTCCCGCATACTGAAGGGTCATCAGTTCCATTCCTGGGTTGCAGGCCAGGTCTCCAGTTGGGGACATGCAAGAGCCAACCAACTGATATTTCTCTCACACATCTGTGTTTCTCTCTTTCTCCTTCCCTTTCCCTCTCTCTAAAAATAAATAAATATAATCTTTTTTTTTTTAAAGCAGAGGGAAAGTATGAAATAAAAGAAAATGAGAATGAAATGCATTGGTAAATTTGGTTACCTATGATTTAACAAAATAACATTTTTTTCCAAGTAAAATACATATCTGAGATTCCACATATGGTATTGTTTTTGTTTTATTTATTCATTTATTTTTAGAGAGAGGAATAAGGAGAGAGAAAGAGAGGGAGAGAAAGGTCAATGGGTGGTTGCCTCTCACACGTCCCCAACCGGGCACCTGGCCTGCAGCCCAGGAATGTACCCTGACTGGGAAGCGAACTGGTGACCCTTTGGTTTGAAGGCCAGTACTCAATCCACTGAGCTACACTAGCCAGAGCCTCATATGGTATTTTAAAAGGAAAACATCCAGCTATGTAGTGCTTACAAGAGACACCTATAACATAAAACCTTATTGAAATAAAGGGATGGGAAAATATTTACCAAGCAAATATCAACCTAAAGAAAACTGTTGTAAATATTAATAGACAAAAACCTCATTTAAAATGAAATCAGGAGGCAAGAAGATCAAGCTCTCACACCCTAAGTGGATTGCAGAACAGAACAAGAACTCTGTTTATAAGCTCTCCTAACATCCTCTTCTCCTCTAAAGAAGAGTTTCAGTTTCCGCTCCTTTGTTCCTGGGGACTTGAATGTGGTTCACCATTAGATCACCTTTTCCAAATTGCAATTCTTTGTTGCTCCCAAATAAACCCATTTTGCTGGGGAAATATCTGGCTATTTGTTTATGATCAACACTGTTATAGCAATAATAATGTCAAAGTAATTACATCAAGGCCAAAAAAGCGTTACAAAGGATAAACAGGAAATTGCAGCCAATCAATATATAAAGCAAAATGGTTACAAAGAAAAATTGACATCTCAACAATCATTAATGGAAGATTTCTTTTTATTTTCTTTATTTTTTTTCATAAATGGAAGATTTTCACACACCCCTACCAAAGACCAAAAAAGCAAGCAAAAGTTTATGTAAATTTTTTGAACAATAAAATTAACAAAAGCACAAATAACCAATATTAGAAATGAAAATGAGAACATTACCCAAATTACAATAATGAACACTAAGAAATTTTCATACTTCCTGAAGGGACTCAGTTGATTAATAAATAGCAATTCTACCTGTATCTCCTTCAATTTAACTGGTTTGGAAGAAGTGAGTACAGACAAATTTGTGTACCAGTTAATGTTCCTTATTTGTGAAGTGATGTGAGTTTCAAAATATTTTCTAGAAGTTATTTTAATTTGAGATTGAAAATCCCTTGCCTAATTGAAATGGGTCACAGATCTAAATAAAAGAGATAAAACAATAACATTTCTATAATAAAACTTAAGAGAAAAATCTTAGTGCACTTGGAGTAAGTAGAAACTAAAAAGTACATTAAAACATGAAACATGAAATAAAAAATGATAAATTAGATTTCACAAAAATTAGCCCTGACTGGTGTGGATCAGTGGTTTGGACCTTGTCCTGCAAATGAAAGGTCACATGCCTGGGTTGCAAGCACAGTCCCCAGTTCAGGGCATGCAAGAGGCAGCCTGTCTATGTTTCTCTTGCACGTTGATATTTCTCTCCCTCTCTTTCTCCCTCCCTTCCCCTCTCTCTAAAAATAAATAAATAGAATCTTTTAAAAAATTAAAAACATTTGCTCCTCAAAAGATACAATTTAAAAAATAAATATGCAAACCAAAGATATTTGCAAAAAATTTCTAATATGAAAGTTGTATCTACAATATATAAAGAACTCTTACAACTCTATGATAGGATGACAAATAAATCCATTTTAAAAAAAGACCAAAAGATTTGAACAGACACTTCACCAAAGAAGATATAAAATGACCAATAAACACAAAAAAAGATGCTCAGTTACATTAATCATTAAGTAAATAGAAACTTAAACCTCAATAAGATACCCCTAAACTGAAATTTAAAAGATTGATAATAGTAATACTGTCAATAATGTGGAGCAACTGCAACTCTCATACAGTACTGGTGAAAATACAAAATGGTAAGGTCACCTTAGAGGACAGTTATATAGTTTCTCGTAACAGGAAAAAGTACAATTTCACTCCTAAGTATTAACTCAAGAAAAATTAAAACATATGGAAGACTTAAAAACAATTGTCTCAAACAACCAAAACCTGAAAAGAACCATATGTCCATGTGGGTAAACTAATTATAACATGCCCACACAATGGAATATTACTGAGCACTAAAAAGGAACAAAATGAAGGAACATGCAACAAACAAGGATGGGTCATAAACGCATTGTGCATAGTGAAAGTAGACAGACACACAAAAATATGTATCCTGTATGATTCTATTTATATGAAATTTTAGAAAAGGCCAAACTAAAGTGATAGAAATCAGATCAGACTTTGCCAGAGGCCAGAATGGAAATCAGGTTGTAACTCTCAAAGAGACAGAAATAAACTTTTACTTATTGATTTTAGAGGGAGAGAGAAATATTGACTTGTTGTTTCACTTGTTTATGCATCCACTGGTCAATTCTTATATGTGTCCTGAGCAGGGATCAAACCCACAACCTTGGAATATCAGGACAATGCTCTAACTAAATGAGCTACTCAACCAGGGCCTGTATAAGTAAACTTTTAATGGCAATGGAAATGTTATATATCATGATTGTAGTGGGAATTACATGGTTAGGTACGTCTGTCAAAGGTCTTGGAATTGCACGTTTAAAATCTGTAGGTTTTAATTGTAACTAAATTATATCTAACTGAAGTTAAACCCAAAAAAGTACAGGCTGGAGAAAATTCCTTTGATGTGAAGAAAAAAAAAAAAACACTTGTGTATTTTTGTTTCCTTTGACATATGATGAAAAAAAATACAATCCCAAAAGATAGGAAATAAAATGATTTTCCAAGTAATAAAGGTGACTAAATGGTCACAAGGTAACATTAAGAATTGCAATCATTATGTTGTATACCTGAAACTAATATAATGTTATATGTCAATTATATCACATTTTTTTAAAAATGGAGTGTTGAGAGTTTTTTTTACAACCACAAAGTCATAATGAATAATAAAGCATTTAAGAAGAAAACACCCCCTTACCCAGGTCTATGTGGCTCAGTTGCTTGGAGCTTTGTCCTGTAAACCAAAAGGTCACAGGTTGATTCTGGTCAAGGCACATGTCTAGGTTGAGGGTTCACGTCTAGCGTGCGTGCAGGAGAGGAAACCAATGTTTCTCTCTTGCATTGCTGTTTCTTTCTCTCTCTCTCTCTCTCTCTCTCTCTCTCTCTCTCTCTTCCCCACCCCACCTCCCTTCCCTCTTCCATCTTCTCTAAAATCAATAAGCAAGTCCTTGAGTGAGGATTAAAAAAAGATAACCCTCCCCAAAATAAAGAATTAGATAATGTGACATTAAATTATGAGCACCATACTAACATTTCAGAGTCCAACTTTTCTCCCACATTGTGTACTCTTATGCTGTTTATTGATTTAGTATTTTCCTGTGGGTTTTGTTCAAATAAATTATAATGAAATGCCTTTCAAAGAAATCCCAACAAAAAATAATATCAGTGTTTCTATAAAACTTAATGATGTACTCCTTGGGCTCAAGCTGAAAATCAGACCTTGTACATTCATTTCATGGATGTCTAGTTAAGCTAATCAATTTGGTCATAAAAAACAGTTTGTAAGTGCAAACCCAGCACATATGCATGGGTAGAAATTGGAATTTCATGTATTTCACTTTGAAAGAACAGATTGCTGACTATCATAAATACCTTACTTCAGAGGGATTAAGATATGTGCCAGGCAAAATCATAATTTAGACTATCTTGGTACATAACTGCTTACTTTGTCATCTGGAACAAGGAGTGATGCTGTACACTTAATGAACCTCAGACATCTGCAAAATTAATTCACTACACTGTATCTCAGGATACTCAATTGGAAGTGGGTGGTCAACAAACAGAACGTAGAGTACCAATGTGGTGTAGTGGAAAGAAACCAGGATTAAGGCAATCAGAGTCCCCCCCCCCCCCGCCCATCCCCTGCTACTCCCATCCACCACAACTATGTTACATAATTGTATTCTTTACCAAGAAAAAAGGGGGGTGGTGTTGTGGGTAGTTTATTTCTTTGCTCAGACTGCCATCACAAAATATCACAGACCAGATGGCTTAAATGACAGAAATTAATTTTCTCACAATTCTGGAGGCTGGAAGTCCAAGATCAAGGTGTCAGCAGGTTTGGTTTCTCCTAAGGCCTCTTACTCTTGATTCAAAGGGGGTCATCTTTTCTCTGTGTCCTCACATGGCCTTCCCCCTGGTTCTGAGTGTCTTAATCTCTCTTTGGATAAAGACACCAGTCATATTGGATTAGTGTCATATCCTATGACCTCACATAATCTTAATTACCTTTTTTGAGGCCCTATTTCCAAATACAATCAACATATACATTTTTTTGGTGGGGGTACACATAATTCAGTCCATTACATGAAGTTTACTGACACCCTAGGATTCTACAACTCTCAACTATTATCTTTCCTTGCTTCTTTTCAAATTAACAATACCATCCAGGAATTCCCGGGGGGGGGGGGCACGGGAAGGAGGGTTAATAGAACACTCTGTTCAACAGTTTAGCAAAGCCCACACAAGACAAGAGGAGTTAAGGGGACAGAATAAATCGTGAACCCTCCTTTAAATTTTGACTCTCCACCATAGTCAATGGTGGAGAGTCATGATATTTGTATAGCAGGCTAGACCCACAGGCCAGTTTCCAGGCAGGTCTGATTGTTATTCATTTAATACAGGGGGAAAAATTCTTTCATATACACATTAAGCCAAACCAATCCAGAGTTATTTTAGTGTGGAGCAAACTATTATCATTAAATTATTAAAAATTAGCAATGGCTAAAAATGCAAGGTGCCTGTAGTCCTTGGGGAAAAAAAATATAATAGCCTTTAAGTGAAATCACATGTTGTTTTTCCTCTTTTTTTCATAAGCTGCAATATTTCCACTATGGATTGGATGAATTAATCACTTGTTAATTTTGAAAGCTGGTGAATCAACACATCCTTATCCACTTCCCTTTCTCAACTTCAGTAAGATGCTGTAGGTGTCTGTGATAATCAGAGCAGTCTCTGGAGCTGTTGGCCTTGCCAGCAATAACAAGTATCTCATTCTTTCAACCTAGTGATAAACTGAGGGCTAGAGATGGCCCTTCCCTGAACTTTGTCGCTCCAAGCCTTCTAACAGTTTTATAACCCTCTTAGTGTTGGCAAATTCTACAGTAATTTCCCTTTTCCTGACTAATACAACTGAACAAAATAATATTTAAAAGTTCTAAAGACAAATGACAATCCACGTAAAGTTAGTATTTCTTTCATTAGAAGTTACAGAAAATAAATCAAGACAGCATAAGAAAACAAGAAAAATGAGGAAAAGAAGAGAGGACTATATTATGATAACTCAGGCTTACTTACAGATCTCAGAAACAAATGCATTCAGTCCTAAGAAAGTACTAGTACAAATCATTGGTTAGGCTAGCAGAAACCAAGGCAGTATTCTCTTTTGGTGTCTTGTTCCTTTGCCAAAAAAGTTTGGATTGTTTTGCTTGTTTGTTTGTTTGTTTGTTTGTTTGGCTACCCTCTCTAAATGGTATAGAGAGCATGGCAGATTTGATTCCCAAGTTTTTCATCTTCATCACTCAAGATGCTGAGTTCGAAATCTCTCAATTTCAAACCCATATTCTTCAAAGAGAAAATCTGAACAGTCCAACTTCAATTGGCTCTTCTTCCCAAGCATGGCATAGTAGTGGAGACATGTACAAACAACACTAGCATAGCTGCTTGAACCACCTTGAGAATGGTGTGGAAAGTGTCCAGAAAGAGTAGACAATCAAAGAAAATGATAGTGGCAGGTGTCCACTACAACTGGGAACATTTTTGCAATACATACACATATGGACTGGGTACTGTCCAGGTCTACCACGTATAAGTGTGCAGGTTACTCAGCATCTGGCTGAAGGTTAAATAGAGAATAAAATCCCACAAGTCCAATGTCCAGACTTCCTCCGGGACAGTTTCTATTGATTACCCTCTTTTTTCTTAATATGATCCAAACTTTCCTGATTATTTGCAAGTCTCATTATTTTACTGTTGCTGTTGGAAACAGGACATTTTAATCAACACAAGTGGCAACTCTGGAAATCAGATTTCTCCCTATCCTCCCCAGGGTTTACTGCTGTTGCTTTTTGTTTGTTGTCATTTGTTCATTAGTATAGAAATTTTTCTGTGCTATTTCTGTAATATCTGTATTCGTTGTCATGTGTAACCACCAAATACCTATCTAGTTATTTTAATGGTCAGCAAATAATAGGACAGAGTTTCCTTTATTCTTTCAGCCAAGAACTATCCTACCTTTTGCTGAAGCTGTGTGTGTGCCGGAGCATGCCATCAGTTCTCTGATGGGCAGTTTACAGCTCTGCCATGGTTTTCAGTGCAGCCAGAGGTAAGGCACTAGGGCCATCTCAGTGTCTCCTCGGCATGCGCACAGAACTGCGTATATGTGAGGCCTTCCAGATTTCTAAAAATACATTGCTGCTTTCAAAGCTCTCTTTGGACAACGCATTCTCCAGATTTTCCTTTTAGGTTTTTGATTTAGCTTTTTACTTGCCCCAACAGTTGTTGCTACCACAGCCACTGCAATGGTAAACAATTGTAACTGATTGGTTTTGATAAATGCCCCGAGGATAGGACAATTGACACTGAGTTCTGAGTCAAGTCAGAAACAAACTCCAAACAACAGTATGATGGTTACCCAAGGGAAAAGGGGATTGGGGGTATTACTGAGCAGCAAGTGGGGCCCTGCTGCCTGCCTCCACTTTCTAAGCAAAATTCCGGAGGCAGATGCTTGGTGAAAAAGGAAAGGAGTCTTTATTCAAAAACTACACAATTTTAGAATAACAGCTTTCCACATGCATTAGTCACTTAAGCCTAGCAACTAAGGCTAATATCTTTAACTTTTGAGTCTCCCTATCATTCCCCCACTAGTTCTTAATTATCTTATTTCTATAAGATTAGTTTACAAACTGAAACTACATAAAATACAAAAGCTACACAATTTTGGAAGAAATGCAGGCTTCTGCCTCAGAGACCATCCCCTCTAGAACACCCACAGAAAAATAACCCTGCCACTCTTTGCCTCGCCAGACCCAGTCCTTCTCCCATTTAAACATGCTGTCCTTTGGCAAATGCAGGTGGCTACAGCACAATCATCCAGGCACCCCAGAGGAAGAGCAAGAGAACAAGTCTCTGCCTTCCTTTGGTTTAAATCTTCTGGCCCATAATTCCCTGTGTTCTGGAGGCATCCAGCTTCTCAGCCAATCCCATCATAGTTGTGCAGATTTGCACATCCCCCCCCCCCACCCTCTGTGTCTCTGCCCAAGGTAGGAAGATCTGTAATGTTCTGTGCTAGCTTATTTACCATTGCCTCAGGCAACCACCTCCAAAGGGCCCTCTCTCACTCCTCCCCAGTGATCTGGTCAGATCTACCTATATCAGGGGGAGGATGGAAAGGGTAAAGGGGGTCAATACACATACAGTGTAGGACAGGGGTGTCAAACTCATTTTCACCGAGGGACACATCAGCTTTTATTTATGTAGTCCTAAAATTACATTCGGCCCTTTGAAGGCAATTGCAAGGCTGATGTAGCCCCTGGTGAAGATAAGTTTGACACCCCTGGTGCAGGACAAAAGTAGGTTTACAGTTGTCAGCATGTAAAATAGTGTTTATTCTTGTATTATTATTTATTGTATTATTACCCACATGAACAACTGTAAACCTACTTTTGCCCTTCCCTGTATGGTGATGAAAGGAGACTAGACTTAGCTGTGTGCATACACTATAATATGCTGACGATGTATTATGGAACCATACACCTGCCCTGGCTGGTGTGGTTCCGTTGATTGGGTGTTATCCTGCAAACCAGAATGACATGGGTTCTGTTGCTGGTCAGGGCATGTGTCTAGGTTGCAATTTCAGTCCCCAGTTGGGGTGCATAAAAAAGGCAACCAATGGATGTTTCTCTCTCACATCAATGTTTCTCCCTCTGTTTCTCCCTCTCTACCCCTCACTCTAAGGAGAGGGAAAAAAAAGAATTGTACCCCTGAAACTCATATAATGTTATTAATCTATGTCACCCCAATAAATTTAATTTAGAGAAAAAAGAAAAGTCCTGAAAACAGGGCTTTTCCGGGGAGTTTCCAGCAAGGTCAAATAGTTACAATTCTTTAGGGATAGAACTTTTTTGGGTATTCCAAACCTGTTCTACCCCTTCAAGTGGGTGCTAGGATGCTGCTTGTCATAGCCCTATGATTTCCAAGCAGCTCCTTTTCAAGGCTACTTTAGAGCTGAAATTGGAAAAGTTGGCATTCATGCTGCCTGTCACTACCAGAACCAATAAGTAGAGACAAGAATTAAATCTTTATGGGCCCTTTATCCAGATGCCAGGAATCTAAGAAGATGGCAGGTTGTATACACTGAAAAATCATCTTCACCTCTCATCTTGAACCAATCCTTTTTATAAGAAGAAAGGGTAGGTAATGGTTTTGGAAAAATGGTTAATTGGATAAGAATTGCAGTCTGGGGTGATTTTCCTAGTACTACTTCTTTATCTGTTGATCAATTATTTATCTGTGTTACAGAGGTTCCCTCCTTGGAACACAATGGCTCAGATACCACTTCCATTGCTTGCAGACCCCTAGGGAACAAGGTTGAATTGCTTGTGGAGCCCTGGAGTCACCTGGTCATGTGTTCCAGTTTCTGAAACAACAGCTTTCCACCTGTATTACCACCTGTATTAATCACTTGAGCCCATTAACTATGACTGAAGCTAAAATCTTCACTTGATCTTAGCCAAAAGCCTGAGAAACAATGAAGCTAAAATCTTTAATTCTTGAGTTCCCCCATCAGACCTAGGGAGAGAGGAATGAAAATAGGGTAAGTTAAAAATACCACAAATATTGCTATTCCAACTGAGATTCAGTTGTTTTTCTTGAATCAATGCTTCTTGATTGGTGAAAGTCTTTGATTAATTTCCAGGGTTTGGGGGGAAAAAGTGATTATTTGCAATTTTTGCCAGTGTTCTTGATATTTTTATGGAGGAGCAGGTCTTTGAAAGTCCCTACTCCACTGTCTGGAAGTGACTCCCATCACTTGTTTTATATCTAGGCTTGACTATCTACCAGTTGTGAGATACTGGGCTGGTGTGGACTCCAGCCAGCAGTGTCCATGGTGTTGTGGATGCAACAAACAAATTCACACGGACTACAGAAGTCCTGTGGAGAAAAAGGGACAGCACGGCCACTCTCTGAGAGAGAGAGAGCACCTCGACCCTTGCCTAGACAGGTTTTTATTGGCTTTCTAATAGCATACATCAAAGAAGGTTCTCATTCATTATGCTCAGGTTTGCTTTAGGTGACTACTTTTTACAGATAACAAAGGAAAGGATGTTACTGATTGCTTCTTACAGATTAACAAGGAAAAAATGTTGCAAATGCAAGGGAACAATAAAAGTGATTGGTCTGGTTACACTCCGTCCTTGGGAGAATTAGCACGGACTTTAGGAAGTTACTTTAAAGATATGCAGTAAGCATTTGCTGCTTCAATTCAGGGTGAGGGAGTTTTAGCAAGAGCAAGCCTCAAAGCAGCCTAGGTATAATGCAGGCCTGGTTTCCCACGGGAAAGCCCATCGGTGGATTTGGCTTCCTGTGTGCCGACTCGTGCCTGTCAGTTTTCCGGTAGGGCTGGCCTACATTCACCACGCCAAGCGGATTGGTTCCCTATAGTGGGCAATTATAGACATTCTTGTCTTGAGAATAATAAATGAGATTAATCATAAACTACTTACCACAATAGTGAGTGTTGGAAAGTGAGTGTTCAGGAGAGGATCCTGGGGAGATGGTACAGTAGGAATCTGTTTCCCAACCTAGACAATAATTGCACTGGCAGAATCTGCCTGATGTAACTAACTTGGAACTCCAGTCTACTGGCAACTTCCTGGAAAAAGTGTAATGGAAAATTGAAGCTAATATTAGTTAATTTCAGTTCTTAGGATATTAGCAGCTGCCTCCCCTCTTCAGGAGGTAATTGGGTTTAGATTAGGTCAAGAGGGTGCTGGCCAGGTGGCTTAGTTGGTTGGAGCATTGTCCCACACACCAAAAGATTGCAGGTTCAATTACTGGTGAGAGCATGTACCTAGATTGTGGGTTCAATCCTTGGTCTTGGCCCTATGAGAGGCAACTGATTGATGTTTCTCTTTCACATCAATGTTTCTCTTTCATGTCGATGTTTTTTTCTCCCCCTCCCCCTTCTCTCTAAATTCAATATCCTCAGGTAAGGATAAAAAATAAATAAATAAATAAAATAGATTAGGTCAAGATAGAATTAGTGTGCCTTTATCAAAAGATAAAGAGGAAGATAATGAACTTGCATCATACAGAGGAAAAGCACATGTGAGGAAACAGCAAAAAGGCAACCACCTGCAAGCCATGGACACTGCCTTCACCAAGAATCCCACCACTCTGACACCCTGATTTCAGCCTTCCCAGACTCTAGAATTCTGAGAAATAAATGTCTGTTGTTTAAGCTACCTAGTCTATGGTATTTAGTTATTTCAGCCTAAGGTAGGACATGTACCTATATTTTCTTTTTGCAATTCAACTCTTGGGGTTGTTGAGTGAATCTCTCCTTAACATGTAACCATAAACAAGATCCCTGTGCTGCACAGCTTCAGGGGACACCAATTCATATGGATCACAACATGAATGGTGCCCCCAGGAGTGGTGCAATACAGTAGCTATATATTTCTTCTGATTTTCAAAAAGATTTTATTTATTTATTTTTAGAGAACAGGGAAGGAAGGGAGAAAGAAGGAGAGAAACATCAATGCGTGGTTGCCACTTGCGTCTCCACAACTGGGGATCTGGTCCGCAGCCCAGGCATGTGCCCTGACTGGGAATGAAACTGGCGACTTTTCCGTTCGCAGGCTGGCACTCAATCCACTGGGCTACACCAGCCAGGGCCTTTTCTTCTGATTTTAAGGATATATTTTTACATTAGATCATTGACCTGGTGGAATTTACTATGCGTATGTTGGAGATAAGAACTTTTTCTTTGCTTTCTATATGGAGCTGTCCCATTGCTATTCATTATACATTTCATCCTTTCTCCACAAATTTTTCAATTTATTTTAAAATTATAGTTGACATAGAGTATTTTACCAGTTTCAGGTGTACAACATAGTGAGTAGGCATTTATTCTCCACTAATTTTTAATGCCTGCCTATCTCTGGGTTCTCCAATCTGTCCCACTAAATAGTTTTTTCTCAGTCAATGTCTAATTGCTACTGATTGTTAAGTGTACTATTTTTCAGGACCAGTTCTTTGTGGTAGAGATTGCTATTTGCTCACCAAGTCCAGTTGTTTGTTTTCTCTACACATTTAGACTAAAATTTTTCAGTATTGCTTAAAGTTAAGCAGGACTAATGAAATGTTGGTGGAAAGCAGTTTTTGCCACTTCAAGATCTGGCTCCTAAAAATATCCTTTGAGATTCTGAATGCCTTCTTCTCTCTAACCCCTTCTACTGGCTGGATACAGTGGATCCAATGGAAGACTCTGAGGTCCTACTGGACGATGGATCCACTCCTGCGTTCCTGGATGACTAAATGAAACAGAGTCTACCGGCCCCGCCTTGTTCTTCTTCCACCAACTAGTATTGCACTGTGACATGTGTTAAAGATAAACGTTATTGTGCTAAACCTCTGAGTAACTGTAGATGTTGGTGAGAGCAGTTAGCCCAACCTAATTATAACTTTCCTTCATGTTCTTTTTTGTTTCTTCTTTCCTGTTCTGGGCCTTTCTGCAAGTTTTCCAGAGTTAGTGTATAAAGTTCCTCAGAGTCCTGTGAGAATTATAATTGGAGTTATATTGTATTTATGGATTAATTTGGGAAGAATTTTTGTCTTTATATTGTGGATATAACTATCATATGTCCACTTATTCAGGTATTTTATGCACATTGATAAATTTTATGGTTTTTCATCTTTAAGGTATTATATGTTTTTTATTGGTTTCTGATGGAATTTATTGCTAATACATAGAATTTATTGCTAAGGTAAATATGATTTTGATTACATTATCTAATTTATTATTTATACTTTAAAAGATCACTATTGACTGATCTTATGTTCAACAACCCATTGGACTCTTTCTTAGTTGTAATAATTGTAGGTTCTAAATTTTCTATGTGGATAACATAACATCTACAAATAATGACATATTTTTTATTTCCTGATGCTAATACCTTATTCATATTTTTTGTCTTGTATTAACTAAGACTTTCTTATCCTGTAATTGTTTGTAGTTTTAAAGAAAAGCGAAGAACCTTGGCCAAGTGGCTCAGTTGGTTGGAGCATCGTCCCACGCACAACGTTGTACCTAAGTTGCGGAACCGATCCTCAGTCAGGATGCATACAGAGAAACATCAATTAATGTTTCTCTCTCAAATCAGTGTTCCTCTCTTCCTTTCTCTCTCTGTCTAAAAGGTCAATGAGTATATCCTCAGGTGAGGATTAAAATAATAATAAAATAAATTAAAAAATAAAACAAAAAGATAAAAGCTTGCAGTTTTGCTTTTTATATTTAAGTCTTTAATCTATCCAGGTTTGATATTTTTATTCCTATATTCTAATAGGAAACTATAGATTTTGTATGTTTATCTTATTCACCTTCTTGAACTCTTATATTAATTCCAATATAATTTTAGTCTCTTCAATATTATTTTTCTAGATAAACAATTCTGGCAACAGCTCTCTACGTGGCTTGTGGATGATTGCCTTCTTGCTGTGCCCTCACATAGTTAAGAGAAAGAGCTCTTCTTATAAAGGTGGCAGCCTTATTAAATTAGGGTCCAACCCTTATGGCCTCATTTTACCTTTACCGTAGGTGTCCATGTACAGTCACATTGCAAGTTAGGGCTTCAACATAAGAATTTTGAGAACACCAACATTCAGTCCATAACAGGTTGTATTTCCAAATAACTGCCAAGGTTTTTTGTTTGTTTGTTTGTTTCATTTTCTCTTTTTATCTATGTTAGTAGACTTTTAAATGTTTACTTTGGTATATATTCTTGGAATAAACTTTGGCCACTCTGAAAGCAACAATTACAATAATAGTGGTGAATTGTATTGAGTCACCATTCTTAGGGAAGCTAGAATTGTATCTCCCAGAATTCTCTTCCCTGTATTGTTCTACTTTAGTGTTGGCCATAAGAATTAATGTGAGATTTGGAAGAAAAACCAAAGCAGCTCTGAATGGCACCAGGCACAGAGTACCAACTTGACCCACAGCTTCTCTGAGTCTTAGGTCAGGCATGAGTTCATCTCCATGAAGATTGGTACCATTTTGTTCTAAAGGTTATCCACGTCATTGAGCTTGGAAGGGTGAGATAAGGTAGGATTCAATTTGTTCTCATTAGTTCTAGTTTGCCTTTAGGGGTTTCAGTTTGTGTTTACCCTTCTCTATTTCATACCAGTTCCGAGTATAAGTCAGGCTGACCTATAGCAATGTTATGCTCTTCTCCACACACAGAGCCAAGAGCCTTCTAAAGGACTCTTTATAAACACTCTGAAATATATGAAGTCTAGTCCCTATACTTAATTTCTTATACAATATCTCTTATGGGATTCACAGTGTTTCTGCTTTCCAGATCATATTGTAGCTGATACAAAAATATATAATCTATAGATTTATGAACAAAGTACAAACTCCTTTGCATAGCACATAAAACCTTTAGCCAGTTTTTTATCCAATGTCTTGTCCTGTCTTCCTTCATATCTATTGTCCCATCACCTGAACAAACTTGTTGCTTATTACATATGGTATGCTATTTTATTTTTTTTTAATGGGAAAACTGTATGTGAACTGTAGTGGAGGGTGTAGTATACAAAGGCCATTTTTAAAAATGATTTTATTTATTTTTAGAGAGAGGGGAAGGAAGCGAGAAAGAGGGAAAGAAACATCAATGTGAGAGAGAAATATCAATTGGTTGCCTCTGGTATGTGCCTGGACCCGGGACTGAACCTGAAACCAGGCATGTGCCCTGAGTGGGTATCAAAATGGTGACTATTCACTTTGCAGGACATCACCCAATCAACTGAGCCACCCCTGCCAGGACTGTTATGAGCATTTTTGTAGTTGTCTTTTGGTACACACATTATAGTACTTTTTATATCCTTCAATTTTAACAAATTTGCATTATATTGTAATTATTATATTACATATCCGTTTACTGCACTAGTGTGAGTTCCCTGAGAGGCTTTGTACCCTCAGTGTCAGTTACATCACCCAGGACATAGCAGGATTTTTTAAATGTTCGTAAAGGAAAGAGCACCTAAAAGACTCCTTTTTAAGTTATTTAGTATTTATCCCATTGTATTTCTTAAAACTCATAAATGTCCTATTTTATCTTTCTTTTTTTTTGAAGATTTTATTTATTTTTAGAGAGGGGAAGGGAGGGAGAAAGAGAGGGAGAGAAACATCAATATGTGGTTGCCTCTTGCATGCCCCCCCACCCCTTTGGTTCCCAGGTCAGTACTCAATCCACTGAGCCACACCAGCCAGGGCCTATTTTACCTTCCTTATGGTCATATGTAAGAAGTGGGCCTATTCATAGCAAGAATGCATTACTAATTGTGGTGATCACTTTGTAATATGTACAGATATTGAATCATGTTGTATGCCTGAAACTAATATAATGGTACATATCACTATATCTCAATAAAAATGCTTCATAATAGGCACTGTACTGAAAGTACTGAAAGACAGCAGTATCCTACATACTCTATTTTATTAGATGCCTCTTTATTTCACTTTTTGTGTTCCATATATATTTTTTTCTCTTTTTAGATTTTATTTATTTATTTTTACAGAGGGAAAGGAGGGAGGAAGAGAGGGAGAGAAACAACAATGTGTCGTTGCCTCTCGAGTGCCCCTCCACTGGGGGCCCACCTGAAACCCAGGTGTGCGCCCTGACTAAGAATCAAACTGGTGACCCTTTGGTTTGCAGGCTGGTGCTCAATCCATTGAGCCACACCAGCCACGGCCCCTATATTTTTAATTATTTTTTTATGAGAGGGGGGAAGCGAGGGAGAAAGAGAGGGAGAGAAACATGATGTGAGAGAGAAACAGATTGGTTGCCTTCTTTGTGCCCCAATCCAGGGAACCAACCTGCAATCCAGACTTGTGCCCTAACCAGGAATACAACCAAAGGTTACCTTTTGGTTTGCAGGACAACCACCAAACAACTGAGCCACACTGGGTAGGGCTCCATATATTTTAGCTCATATTTGAAAGGCACTTTGGGATATGATTCAATTCAGATTCGTCATTATATTTTAGCAGAAGTTACCACATCTAAAACAGCACGGTTATATGAAAGAGCTACTTTTTCAATACCTAAGGGTAAACACGAATAACCTCAATTTTCTTTCTTCTTATGCTAATTTCATTGACTGGAAATTCATACTACCAGCAAATGGAAATTCAACAGAAATCATCAGCTGGAAATTCTTATTCATTATGACCTTAAACCAACATACTCTAAGTCAGCTTATTACAGAAGCTTAATAAAGTTGTCAAAATTAAAACCTAGATTAGAAATAAACACCTAGATTAGAAATAAGCTCTTTAAAAGTATGCATGACTGAGTAGATTGGAAATGATAACAATGTATAAGAAAAAGAAAAGAGTCGAGGAAGCAGTAGATATTAAACACATAGTCTCCCTAGTTCAAGTCAATTAAAAAATTTAAATTCGTCACACTTTGGTGTTCTGTTTAAAGTCCAAGATTTTAAAAAAGATTTTACTTTATTTTTCTGATGGTGGGAAGGTTGATTGGCTCCTAGTTCTGCTACTAATTTGTAGGGCCTTCGGCAAACCAGTCAACATAATCTGTTTCCTCATTTGTTTGTCTTATACGCTTGGCAAATACTCGGCACTATGTAAGCCATAGTTACTACCTGAAGGCACTGTTATACTTAATCTCATAGTTAGTAAGCAAGAAATGAGACCCCAAATTTCTGACTCAAGCCCGGCCACACCAAAACACCTCTAACATACAACACTACCTGTACACCTGGATGTAGCTGCTGTGGTATTCTGAATTTGCACTAAGTGGGGCGAAGTAAGGAGGGATTTCCGCACTAGTGCTCTAAGGCGAGCGGGATCAAGCCCAACCGGAACAGGTGGGAGGAACACCCGCTGGGAGGTGTCCGGAAGCGCCTAGCGGGGGGGACTACATTTCCCACAAGTCCTCGGGGCAGAGCATGGGGCGGGAGTCAGGGACATTACCGGACAGGCCTTGAGGGCCAATACCAAGGTAAAAGCCGGCACTGCGACTCGGAGGGAAGAGTAATTGTAGTCTGTGCCTAGATTTGTATTTGTATTGTTACCCTCCTAACCCATCCAGAACTGACAAAAATGACCTAGCGATTTTGGGGTTTCAGGCCCGCAGGACTCCAACCCCACGATCCACATAAGTTACCCCACAGTGGGTCTGGGGGCGCTTCCTAGAGGCCTTAGGAAGCCGGACGTTGTGCTGAAAAGGTGAAGAAGGTTCAGGTTACCCCTTCATAGAATAGGCGATGGTACAGATTTTTCGTTTGCCCCTCCTCCACGCCCTGTCGCTTATTAAATGGGGATGGAGCTGAGCTGTGCTCCGCTCCCTGCGACTCGGTGTTAGAGGTAGTGCAGGGAAGGTGCTTTCCTTCCCCGGCCAGACTAGTAGCGGACAACCTCCCCACTCCTTCCTTTGGTTGTTGCTTGGGTGTCTTTGTCTCGAGCGGCTAAATCTATCGAAGTCTTGGGAGCCAAACACTGTGAAACACCATCCACAGTACCCGAGTCCTTTCATCTACCCTTGGGGTGGTCTGAAGGTTGTCACCGGAGAGGCTCTTAACTTGACCTAGGTCGCAGAACTTAAATGGCAGCTTTAAGGTTCCCACCAATCCTCTCCCAATCTAAAGCCCTTTGATTATGTCCCATCCCCTTTCTCTAACCTTAACCTAACAGAGGGCAGGCGCTGGTGACCAGAGTCCTTGTTGTTGTTGTTGTTGTTGTTGTTGTTGCCAGCGGTATCGACGCGCGCTGCTTTGGGCCCGGGGGAAGCAACCCTCCTCCCAGGCGCGCTGCTGCGCTGGTACGGACACAGCGGTCCAGTCTTGAGCACCGGGGCCTCCTTGCGTCCATCTCTTCTTTTCTCCCTTCTCTGGCCCTTCTCAGGGCACCGATTGACAGTTCTTGTTAACTCTGCGGCCGCCAGGAGGGTGGGTGGAGTTTGCTGTGCGGCAGCGGCAGCGAGTGGGTCCACGGGTGGCTCTGGGGCGGGGCTGCGGGGAGTTCGCGGAGGGACAGAGAGACCCAGCCGCGATGGGAGGTGTGGCTGCTCCGCAAGGATTCCGCGGGTGGGAGAACGGCTTCGCGACCACCTATTGCCGGAGCCCCAGCGCCTATTGCTAGAGATGGTCTTCCTGTCGGTGAGTTCTTTCTTCGCGGGCAGGCTTCTCGGCTTGGTCACGCCCCCGGGAGGAGGAAGGAGCCGGGCCACCTAGGTCTCCGTGGCCTGGATAGGGCAGGGGGACTGACCAGTTGTGCTCCTAGGCCTCCTCCCTTTGGGCATGTTGATCCGCGGCTGCGCTCCGTGTTCTAGTTTCATGCAGGCTCTTGGGAAAGCTGGTGTTGCTGCTTCCTGATTCCAGTCAACAGACCTTGGGACCGAGACTGGCGTTGGCGGCTGGAGATGGCGGACCAGAGATCCGTGCATGAAACCAGGTTTGAGGCGGCGGTGAAGGTGATCCAGAGTTTGCCAAAAAATGGTACGTGACCTGGGGTTCCCGCTGAAGAAACCTGCAGAGGCCTGAGGCCCCAGTTTATGAACCTTATCTAATTTAACCTTTCTTCTTCTACTCTTGCTTATTTAACCTACTTCTTTTCTGCGTTTAAAAGGAGTGTAACTAAAGGGAGGCATGGAATGTGGTTTAATTCCCTGCTGATCTTTCAAGCCTGAGAAAAATATGTTATCTAGATTTTAAGTACTTTATGTTGATGAAAACCAAAGTCTTGTTTTAATGACTGTGGTTTGGGGTGCGTTAAAAAACAACTGGCATGGGGATGCCTGGTGCTGCATACTCAAAAAATCTGTTATTTAAGCCTTTTGAAAACTTTTGATATGAAGGGAGAGGAAGGAAAGAACAACTACATTCATTTCAAAAACGATTTATTTTAATAAATGTGTATATTTACTACTGTTTTTGCTATTGTACTAGTTTCTTTTTTTATACTAATATTGGACCTAGCAGGAAAGTCATTCGAGTTGTTCTTTTGTATTTAATGTGTCACTTCTGTAGTTACTTAAGATTTTTCCCTTTATCTTTGATTTTCTGCAGTTTGACTAGGATTGATTAAGTATGGTTTTCTTCATATCTATTCTCTTTGGGGTTTGCAATACTTTTTGAATTTATAATTTTATATCTTTGACCAATGTTGGGAAGTTTACGGCCTTTATTCAAATTTTTTTTCCTGTGGAGATGCTTGGAGAGGGGGATTTTTATTTTTCACTTCATATCCTTCTACAATATATGAAAAACTAAGTCTGTATTTTAAATGATGCCTTTAAGTACTATTATTGTGCTAGAGTGTGATACTAACTGAATACAACGTTAGTGTATGACTATAGTATTTAGTATTATGTTCTCTATTTTAATCATCATTTGGCTGCATATTGAATATTCAACACCAATAAAAATTAAGTGCAGATTCAAAAAATTTGGAAACGTATACACAAAATAGTATTCTCTTTGTAATCTTCAAACATAGAATTGGAGGAGGACATGGGATAGAAAGATAAGAGTAAACAAAATGTAAAGAAATATAGGAACTTATTTAGGTGTTGAGTTTTTAAAATGCTCAGTTAAAAGGGTTGTTAGAAACGCATGATTCTTAAGAGTTTTGTGGAAGTTGTACCTTTATCCTTTCTCCTAAACTATGTGATTTTTATATATTTTCAAAAATTGATAAAGCTAGACTTGATGTCTTTAGTGTCCTTACTATCTTTGTTGACATTGCTTGTCACTTATTACTTTTTATTTTCTTTTTTGTTCCTTTTATCTTTTCTTTTTCTTTTTTTAAAACTAGATATCACTTTTTAAGAAACAATACAAATGTAAATAAAGTTTCTATTACGTAACAGGACAGTATTGCAAAGTGAGGATGCCCTGCCAAGTGGCACCTGTGTTGGACAGTGTTCAGAACACTGTTATTCCCTGAAACTAAATTGATGTTAATTGAGGTGGAAGTATTGTTATAATGAATTATTAAATATTTTTACATTACTTTTAAACTGTTTAGTCTGCCCTGAACTGTTTTGCAAAGAGTGAGATCTTGGGTGTTTTTTTTTTTTTTCATTTTTGCTTAATCCATATTTAAGGCCTAAGGTTATAAATGAATTCTATAGCATCTATGTTTGATATTCTCTTGGCTTTCAGAAATTTAAATTCTTAGATAATATTTTAAACCCATATATCAAATTTATTATGTATGAGCACCTTGAGGACAGAGATTACACTTTAACCCAGTGTCTTATAGACTACATTTCAATATATGTTTTCAGTTTTTGCTCTAATCTATGCTAAAGCATATATCATCCACCTGAACTAATAGACTTTTAAATTTTTTATTAACTTTGTGAAAATATTATGAAGTGAGGCTTTTGATGTTTTAAATTTAGATTTGTGTTACTTAAATAGGTAACCATTTTTAACTGTAGTATTTTCATTTTTTCCCTTTCTATATAAAGAAGGACTATATCACTAAAATAGTATATCTAATAGATACTCCTAAATGAGCATATGTTATATAGATAATTATTATTGTGGTTTTGGAATTAATTATTTGCTCTTGGACAAACCTGAAACACCCGCTCTTGTCTGTGCTGTAATTTTCACATTTATATACTACTAGCTTTTGATTAGTATATGTTTTCTGTTTATTATGTAACAAAGTTTTAAAAATAGATTTTACAGTTTTTTATTTTTATAATTATTGGTATAAAAGTAATATAGACTGAAAGTAAAATTTAAAAAACTTGTCACCCAAGGATATATTTATGGGTTTTAGAGAGAGAAGGGAAAGAGAAATATCAATCACCTGCATTCCGTAGACGCCCCATCAGTGTTCGAACGTACAATCTAGGCATGTGCCCTGACTGGAACTGAACCATAACCTTTTGGTGCACAGGATGATGCTCCAGCCAACTGAGCCACCTGGCCAGGGCTGAAAGTAAATATTTTTAAAACAAGGGAAAAGGAATATAAATATAATATGTATGCCTACTATATAGAAAGTTCATCTTTTAACTATTTGATATGTTGTCTTCTACTATACTTTTTATGTGTATAAATACTTGCTTTGCAAAACTGTATTGTACTACATAGACTGTTTTTAAACTGCTGTTTCTTTCTTATTTTATAATAGATCATGAAAATTTTCTCATGCTATATTTATATTTTTTCTATAATATAATTTTTATGGGCTATACTTATAAATTACCGTATGCTATAAGGGTTTCACATTTACTTAGCCAAGTACTTGTTGTAAAATATAGTCCAATTTTTTCCGTTATTGAGTATTGCACTTGTTTATACAATTTGAAAATTTTAAACATAGAGGTTATAAATATGAAGGAATATATATGAAGGCTGATTTTTAAAGAAATTAACAGGTCCAAAATTACAGAGGTAGGGAGTGAGAAATTTATTTTATCTTGGATTAATTCTTTTTCAACCACAGTACTCTCTGGTTGGCTTTAGCCAAAGTTACTTAGCCATTGAAAAATTGAAATTTGGCCAAGAGGAATTAAATTTCTTTTTCTTTTCTTTCGTCTTTTTTTCTTCTCTTTTCTTTCCTTTCTCTCTTTCTTTAGGAGTTAAATTTCTTACTGTTGCAATTTTATTAAACAGAGTATACATATAACTTTTTCATTTATGCTCATCATTTTTGGTTTGTTACAATCTTTGAATAAAAATACCTTATTACAGTTGCATAATACAGTTATGCAGTTATGCAGTTATACAGTTATACAGTTAATAAAGGATTTTAATGTTTATGTTTTTAAGTGATATTTGCCAGTTATTTTGGTTACACCTATGGCATGTTTTTTCATTTATTCTTTTATTTATTGAATTGTGTTAGACATTGTTTTTAAAGTATCAGAGTTTCTTTTTTAAATTGAAAGAGTAAAGCAACCAACAGAGCCGTAACATTTGTTTCTGTAGGATAGAAATAAATCATTATCTGAACAATTAATAAAACATTAAAAATCACAGTTTGTATAGATCAACAACTTTGCAGACTTAGAGTATCAATTGTATTCTACAAGTCATCTTTATTTATTTATTTTTTTCTAATAGGTTCATTCCAGCCAACAAATGAAATGATGCTCAAGTTCTACAGCTTCTATAAGCAGGCAACTGAAGGACCCTGTAAACTATCAAGACCTGCATTCTGGGATCCTATTGGAAGATATAAATGGTAATTCTATATAGAAAACTATGAAGGAAATTTTATTGTAATGATTGTTATTTATGTGGTTATATATTATCCTAGTCATAAAGTGTTCTAGGTATAGTACACAATTTTTATCCTCCATGTGCTCTTAACCCACTTTCACACAAATAGGAAAGTCTTAGGGAAGAGAGGAAAGCAATAAAACCACAAGGGGTAGTTGCATCAGAGATAATAAAACATTTTCATTTTGTCTTTCCTTTTATGGAGTTTTTCTCTTTTTATTTTGCCCAAGACCAACTCACAAAGTCAAAGGAACAAAACAAACTCTTCTGCCTTTTCGACCTGACATGAAAAATAATGACTTTTGCTTGTCAAGTGGCATTGTTTGCTTTGAGATTTTAAGATAAAAAGTAACTAGGAACTTGACTCAGGTGCTTTCATACTAATATTTTATCTAAGCCATCACTCCTGTCCTACTATGCCCGAATAAAAATTTGATTTTTAATATACTTAAAAAAATCATAATATATCTAGAGATACCTTTGCCATTTTTCCAATTGACTGATGTTTTTAATACTCTGGAGGATGTTACAAACATCTAACAAAATGTCTGACTCTAGACTGTTCTATATGAATAGAGTATGCTAATTGGTGAAGCACACACATTTTGGTGGCTAAATTTCTTCTCCCTGAATTGGAAGTCCTTAAACTCCTTTGAGGATTTCTTAATTATATACTTTTATATGAGAGCTTCATGAATAGTCTTAAAATAATAGGTTAAGTATAATAGCAACATGTTATCTAATCGGCTTTAAGAAAATGTATTTACCATTTTCCCTCAGAATTGACCTTTGGTGGAGTTAAACTGCTTCTGGAAAAAGAAACATAAAAAGAATGGTTTTCATTTTAGGCAAAAGTTTTAAAGGACTGTTCTCATTATCTAAGGGTTTAAAATTTTCCTGTTCCTTACGTTTTTATTTTTTTAGAAGAAATCGTTTCCATCTTTCAAATGTGTAGGTTAGATTCTTATCTAAATTAATGGACACTTGTAAACAAAACTTCTGATTGCTGAAAACATGGCTGTGACAGTTCATGTAGAGGCTTCTAAAATATTTATTTCTGGCATTGTTCTTTCTAAAGATATGAAAACCTTTAAAGAGTTCTTAGCAAATATTTATGAATAGTTTATGTAATATAGTATCTATATCCATAGTGTATAGAGAGGTGATATACTTATTAATTTAAAATATTTTTTAATTGCCAGTTTATTTTCTGTGACATTTTTCTTCAAGGTGGTGCATTTAAAGACATCCTTTGGAAATATAATATGGCTTTAAATAGAGCTCATTTTAAATTTATGGTCCTATACCATCAACTATAAATTGTATTCTGAGTACTTGAAAATCAGGTGTCTCTTTTTTTCTTTTTTTAAAGAGAGGGAGAGAAACATCAGTGTGTGGTTGCCTCTTGAGCACCCTCTACTGGGGACCTAGCCTGCAACCCAGGCATGTGCCCTGAGCAGGAATTGAACCAGTGAACCCTTTGGTCCAGCACTCAATCCACTGAGTCACACCAGCCAGGGCTCAGGTGTCTTCTATTTATTTTATTTTATTATTAATTCTCACATGAGGACATTTCTTCATTGCCTTTAAGAATTTTATTTATTATATTTTTTTAGAGAGAGGGGAAGGGAGGGACAAAAAGAGGAAGAGAAACATCTGTGTGTGAGAGAAACATTGACCAGTTGCCTCTCGCACACCTCCAGCCTGGGGCCTGGCCTACAACCCAGGCATGTGCCCTGAGGTTTTTACCCACAACCTTCCACTTAGAGGAAGATGCTCCAACTAACTGAGCCACAGTGGCCAGGAAAAAAAATCAGGTGTCTTTAAATTGGTGATTACAAAATAGCCATGGGGTTGTGAAGTACAGCATAGGAGAATATAGTCAGTTGTTGTAATAACTATGTATGGTGTCAGATGGATACTAGATATATCAGGGTAATCATTTTGTAAGTTACATACATGTCTAATCACTAGGTTGTACACCTGAAACTAATATAATATTATATATCAGTGTAATCAGAAAACATAAATTATTGTTTAAAAAGAAAATTAGGTATCTGTTTGCTGTTACGTGGATATTTTCATTTCTAGGGATGCTTGGAGTTCACTGGGTGATATGACCAAAGAGGAAGCCATGATTGCATATGTTGAAGAAATGAAAAAGGTAGGAAAAATAATTTACAGAAAAATATAAAATATTCAGAGTGATTCTAATTTAATGTGGTTATTAAGCAAATCAGTGGCTTTAAGGAATGAGGAGATTGTAATATATTAAAAGGTAGAATCTAGATTATTGAATTTATTAGGGCTTTATCTGTCATCAGAGATCATCTTAAGGTAAGTGTTTTTCCTTATATAATATTGGGGTGACATGACATTTTGTTCTTTCTTTTATCCTCTTTTCTGTCTTTCTGTGTAAGTTCACTTTTGCAGAAAGTGTATAAGTATGAATATTGCAAAATATTGACATCCCTTACTCAGGAATCTGAAAAGTACCTGGACTATCTTGAAAGCATTCTGCTTTGGAATATTTTTATTTGGGAGAAATAGTTAACAAGACTGCCAATGATGGTCTCACACACCTTTTGGCTCATAAATTGAGATACTGCCATCCCTGTTCCTCAGTAACAAGCATTTTTCTGTCTATGTAAAGATCTTAGAAACAGAATAAGGATGCTTTTAGTTTCTCTGGTAACAACTAAAAAGTGCATCCCTTATTAAGTAGCTCTTTCAAGTCTGTTCAGGGCATTGCTTAGAGGAACAGATGTATGAAGAAATCATAGATTTAAAAGATGGACTTAGACTTCCGGCCAAGATGGAGGCGTGGGTGGACACACTGTGCCTCCTCTCACAACCAAAATTAAGGACAACAAAGATTTAGAAACAAGAAAACAACCAGAACTCATAGAAAATTGAACTGAACAGAAGTCCAACAAGCATTCATCCAGACCAGTAAGAGGGGCGGAGTCGCGGCAGGAAAAGGGGAGGTGCGGACCGGACATGCAGGCAGCAGCAGCTGGCAGATACCAGGCACACAGGCGGTGGCTAGCAGACCCCAGGAACGGGGTGGCAACTGTGCAGACCCAGTGAGGCTTCACAAGGTGGTTGGCTGACCAGGTGGTCCCACATTTGCGCACAGATAATCCAGGTGAAGGGTAAGCAACGGAAGGGACTGGAATCTGAGAGAGAGCTGAGCAAGCGCCATTGTTCCCTCTTGGACCCTGCCCCCACATACAGCGTCACTACCCAGCGACTGGACTGCCCCACCCTGGGGAACACCTAAGGCTCCACCCCTCATACGCAACAGCCGCGACTAGGCAAAAAAAAAAAAAACACACACACAAACAAAAAACCCCAGAAACAAAAATGGCTCAAACCGGAGAACAAATCAAAGCCCCAGAGCCAATTTATCTAAGCGACGAAGAGATAGCCAACCTATCAGATGCACAATTCAAAGCCCTGGTGATCAGGATGCTCACAGAATTGGTTGATTTTGCTCACAAATTAGAGGAACAAATGGAGGCTACAATAAATGAAATGAAGAAAAGCGCACAGGGAACCAATAGTGATGGGAGGAAAACTGGGACTCAAATCAATGGAGTAGACCAGAAGGAAGAAAGAAACAACCCAACAGAAAAGAATGAAGAAACAAGAATTCAAAAAAATGAGGAGAGACTTAGGAACCTTCAGGACATCTCTAAATGTCCCAACATCTGAATTATAGGGGTACCGGAAGGGGAAGAGGAAGAGCAACAAGTGGAAAACTTATTTGAACAAATAGTAAAGGAGAACTTCCCCAATCTGGCAAAGGAAATAGACTACCAGGAAATCCAGGAAGCTCAAAGAGTCCCAAAGAAGGTGGACCCAAGGAGGAACACACAAAGGCACATCATAATTATATTAGCCAAGATTAAAATGAAGGAGAGGATCCTAGAAGCAGCAAGGGATAAGGTGACAGTCACTCAAAGGAGTTCCCATCAGACTGTCAGCTGATTTCTCAAAGGAGACCTTACAGGCAAGAAGGGGCTGGAAAGAGGTATCCCAAGTCATGAAAGGCAAGGACCTACATCCAAGATTGCTCTATCCAGCAAAGCTGTCATTTAGAATGGAAGGGCAGAAAAAGTGCTTCTCAGATAAGGTCAAGTTCAAGGAGTTCATAATCACCAAGCCCTTATTATATGAAATGTTATGGGGACTTATCTAAGAAAAAGAAGATAAAAAATATGAACAGTAAAAAGACAGCAAACTCACAGGTATTAACAACCACACCTAAAACAAAAGCAAACTAAGCAAACAGCTAGAACAGGATCAGAAATACAGAAATGTAGATCACATGGAGGGTTAGCAACAGGGGAGTGGGAGGAGGAGAGAGGGGGACAAGGTACAGAGAACAAGTAGCATAGACAGTGGATAGAAAATAGACGGGGAGGGCAAGAATAGTGTGGGAAATGTAGAAGCTAAAGAACTTATGACACATGGACATGAACTAAAGGGGGAAATGTGGGTGGGAGGGGGTGTGCAGAATGGAGGAGAATGAAGGGGGAAAAATGGGACAACTGTAATAGCATAATCAATAAAATATATTTAAAAAAAGATGGACTTAGTGCCATTTTATTAAGGACTGTATTTATGTTGGAGATGGATGAGATGTGAAATCTAGGTCTGTTATAATCTTAAATAAATTATCTTTGAACATAAAATCTATAAAAAGAATAGTTTTTTTGCCATGTGGTTTGACAGTATTAATCTGTGTAGTAATTTCAATTTAGTCAATTCAAAATAGTTTTTGTTTTGTTTAATCACATCTACATTGTTCAAAATTGTGCCCTTTGTTACATTTTCACAATTTTTTTAGTTGACTGTGTTTATCACAGGGCAGAGATTGGTTCATTTGGCTGTTAACTATATCAGTAACACAACAGCAAAGAAGCCTTTCAGAAGCAGAGAAAGAAAGAGAATCTACAGCCTTTTTGGTTTGATAACTATTCCTTTTTATCTTAAATATCATTATAATTTTTAGGACACACTTCAGTAATGTAAAGCTGAATTGACACATTAAGTAAAATGTACTCATTTTTCATACTGAGTTTTATTAATATATGGTGTAACCACAGTTCAAAGTGGGAGTAGGGGTGAAACAATGTGTTCCACTTTTTTTCCCCCCAAGAAAAATTAAAACTATACTGCTGCCTTTTAGCTCTCTTAAAATGCTTCCACTGTGCCTATAGATTTCTATAACTACTTCTGTAATTAAAAGAAGACACCAACTGCTCTGCTGGGTAGCCCAGCTGGTTAGATCACCATCTCAATACACCAAGGTTTTGGGTTCAATCTGGTCAGAGCACATACAAGAAGCAACCAATGAATGTATGAGTGGGTGTACAGCAAGTTGATGTTTCTCTCTCTTTCTCTTTCAAATAAAAAAAAAGAATACACCATGTATTTTTACTGAGACTTTAAAATTTTCATTTCATACTGTGAATATAATACATTTTGTAGGAAACTTTTATAGATCAACTAAAATAATAAATATGCAGATTGAAAATTTGATTAGTGTTTTCAGTTATTTTCAGAGTTTAGCTTTGTGAGCATCAGTAGATAAAATACATCTTTCCAAATAATCATGTGGGGGCAGTACATTATACCAGAGATTTCATAACTGAATTGGAGACTTTTTAAAATAACAATAATTTACTAACTGAAGCAGTCATTGAATTATATTCTTTTTAAAATATATTTTATTGATTATGCTATTACAGTTGTCCCATTCCCCCCTTCATTCCCCTCCACCCTGCACACCCCTCCCACCCACATTTCCCCCCTTTAGTTCATGTCCATGTGTCATAAGTTCTTTAGCTTCTACATTTCCCACACTATTCTTGCCCTCCCCCTGTCTATTTTCTACCCACCATCTACGCTACTTGTTCTATGTACCTTTTCCCCCTCTCTCCTCCTCCCACTCCTGTTGCTAACCCTCCATGTGATCTACATTTCTGTGGTACTGTTCCTGTTCTAGTGGTTTGTTTAATTTGCTTTTGTTTTAGGTGTGGTTGTTAATACCTGTGAGTTTGCTGTCTTTTTACTGTTCTTATTTTTTATCTTCTTTTTCTTAGATAAGTCCCTTTAACATTTCATATAATAAGGGCTTGGTGATTATGAACTCCTTGAACTTGACCTTATCTGAGAAGCACTTTTTCTGCCCTTCCATTCTAAATGAAAGCTTTGCTGGATAGAGCAATCTTGGATGTAGGTCCTTGCCTTTCATGACTTGGAATACCTCTTTCTAGCCCCTTCTTGCCTGTAAGGTCTCCTTTGAGAAATCAGCTGACAGTCTGATGGGAACTCCTTTGAGTGACTGTCACCTTATCCCTTGCTGCTTCTAGGATCCTCTCCTTCATTTTGATCTTGGCTAATGTAATTATGATGTGCCTTGGTGTGTTCCTCCTTGGGTCCACCTTCTTTGGGACTCTCTGAGCTTCCTGGACTTCCTGGAAGTCTATTTCCTTTGCCAGATTGGGGAAGTTCTCCTTTATTATTTGTTCAAATAAGTTTTCCACTTGTTGCTCCTCTTCTTCCCCTTCTGGTACCCCTATAATTCGGATGTTGGGACATTTCAAGGCGTCCTGGAGGTTCCTCAGCCTCTCCTCAGTTTTTTGAATTCTTGTTTCTTTCTTCCTTCTGGTCTACTCCATTGATTTGAGTCCCAGTTTTCCTCCCATCACTATAGGTTCCCTGTGCGTTTTTCTTCATTTCACTTAGTGTAGCCTTCATTTGTTCATCTAATTTGCAATCAAAATCAACCAATTCTGTGACCATCCTGATCACCAGAGCTTTGAACTGTGCATCTGATAGGTTGGCTATCTCTTGGTCGCTTAGATGTATTGGCTCTGGGGCTTTGATCTGTTCTTCTGTTTGGGCCATTTCTTTCTTTCTCTCTTTTATTTGGTCTGGTTGCACCTGTTACATATGAGGGGTGGAGCCTTAAGTGTTCACCAGGGTGGGACAATCCACATTGTCTCTGGGTTGTGATGCTGTGTGTGGGGGCGGGGTCAGAGAGGGAATGATGGTGCTTGCTATACTCTCTCTCATATTTCAGTCCCTTCTGCCACTTCCCACAAGCAAATTCGGTCCTTCTGGTACTGATTCCCATGTGGGTGGGTTTGTGTACATTCTAGGACCCTGTGGGTCTCTCCAATGAACTCTCCTGTTAGGCCAGGAATCTATCCCTGCACCTCAACCCCCCATAAGTGTTTTCAGTCGGTGCTTTTAGGCTTTATTTCCCAGCTCTGGGGCTCTGGGTTGCACGGTCTGTCTCACTCCCCATTTTTCCCTGGTTTATCTGTGTGTTGAATGTGTGACCGTGGTCAGCCACCTTGTGCGCCTTGCTGGGTCTGCTTGTTGCCTCCCTGTGCCCGGAAACTGCTGCCTGTGCGCCTGGAGTGTGCCAACCGCCGCCTGCGCATCCAGGACCACTAGGCACTACTTTTTCCTGCCACAATCCCTGTCCTCTGGCTGCCAACTCCGCCCCTCTTACTGGTCTGGGTGAATTGTTGTTGGACTTCTGTACAATTCAGTTTTCTATCTGTTCTGCTTGTTTTTTTTTGTTTCTAAATTTTTGTTGTCCTTAATTTTGGTTATGGTAGGAGGCATAGTGTGTCTACCTATGCCTCCATCTTGGCCGGAAGTCCTGAATTACATTCTTAAATATAGTTCATGAATCACTGAACTCCTTAGAACTACTCTTTTAGTATACATTTCGTTGCATGCCTTTGTATTTAGGGTTTTAAGGAACCTTGATAATTTTATTTATATGTTATAATAGATAATTTATAGAAAATTGCTTTTCATAATTTATAAACAGTTCTGTGATATATCACCAAAAAAGTTGCTGGAATAAAAAATTATTTTAAAATAATTTAATAGAATTTTAGCTTTGAGGGATAGAATAATGTAATTTGGTGTAAATAATCCATGTTTCTATACATAGTTGATTTTGATTTATAGTCAAAGGGAAATATAAAATTCTGTTTTCCATACAATTTTACAAGCTCTTAAGGGGATTTCCAGAAAATCAGCCAATACTTGAATAATGCGCGTTATGTCTGTTGAGCTTAAAGAGAGATCAGTGTTCATTCCAGGACCCCTAGTTGATGCCTAAAACTCCAGATGCTACTGAAACTTACCTATACTGTGTTTTTTTCCTGTGCGTACATACCTTTTCACTTGAAGCAGTTTATAGCTTCTTTTTTTGGCATATTGCTTTGATATCAGTTACCAATCAATGGCTATTTATTTGAATCCTTTTCAGTTAATATACCTTGCTCTTTTAATTTGATGATTATATATTGGCCCACAGTTATAAAGGCATCTGAAAGTGGTTATTATTTCTTACTTTTAGAAATGATACTGTAGTTAAAGAACAATTTTATACTAACGCAACAGTTTTCTATTTTATTTAACATTGGTACTCTTAGGTTGTCTCTTATTTTATTTTTCTTTATTGGTTTGATAGAGAGAGAGGGAGAGAGATCCACTTGTTGTTGCACTTCTTTATGCATTCATTGGTTGATTCTTGTATGTGCCCTGACTACAGATTGAACCCACAACCTTGGCTTATTGGGACAATGCTCTAACCAACTGAGCTACTTGGCCACGGCCTAGTGCCCTTCATTTTTAATGCATACTTTATAGATCATTATGCAAAGTTTTACATGAAATTTATGTGAAATAGTTTTTTAAATGGGGACACTTTGAGTCTTTAATATACTTGAAACTTTCTAGGAGGTTATATGTGTTAACTATGTATTAATACAGATACTTTGGGAGTCCATAAAGGAACCTCACATCTCATTTATCAATACATCAATTGTAAATGTTATATTATTTTATAGTAATTTAAATCAGATTAATAGTTTGTGATTTCACAGTATTTGTTTCTTTTGATTCCAGATTCTTGAAACTATGCCAATGACTGAAAAAGTTGAAGAATTGCTACATGTCATAGGACCATTTTATGAAATTGTAGAGGACAAAAAGAGTGGCAGAAGTTCAGATTTAACTTCAGGTTGGACTGTTTTACCTTGTTTTTAACTCAGCAACTTATACATTATACATGCATTAATAGTTATATGTCCTAATTTTTTTTTTTTACTCTCACATGCCAGTCCGACTGGAGAAAATCTCTAAATACTTAGAAGGTAGGAATAATGAAATCCATTTAAAACTGTGTTTAAAATTTATATACCAAAGAATTGTACACAAATTTATGTAACTTACAAGCTTGTCACTTAAGAGTTTTAATTCAAGCAAATGCATTACATAAAGTTCTAAAATATTATAAACACTTAAGTTATTGATGCATGATAGATAGTTCACTTAGCATGTATACAATTATAACAAAATTATAGTTTTATTTTGATGGATTATATTTTCTAATTTGCTTTTGCATTTTATTAGCAATGCCATGGCTTAAATTATTTTCTAGCTAATATTATTATTTTTTTTAATCCTCACTGGAGGATATGTTTATTGATTTTGAGCGAGAGAGGAAAGGAGAGAGAGAGAGAAAGAGAGACATTGATATAAGAGAGTAACATCCATTGGTTGCCTCCCATATGCGCCCTGACCTGGATCAAACCTACAACCTGGGTATGTGCCCTGACCAGGAACTGAACCCGCAACCTTTTGTTGTACAGGACAATGCTCCAACCAACTGAGCCACCCTGCCAGGGCTCTAGTAATTTTAAAGTGCTATGTTTACAATATGGTTTAACTGTAGCTTAGCAAGCTACAAAAAAAAAAAGTGAATTCACTTAGTTTGGTTTTTCTTTTTAGAATTCTCTTTTTGTCTGTAAAGAATTGAAAGGTGTATCTTGTAAAAGACTAGCAGGAGTTGAATAATATGCAGATTTGTTGGTGTTAACTTTAAACATTTGCTCTTTAAATTTTTTTAGAAAACAGAGCGAAATGAACATGAGAGTCATTTTAAGTGAAAAATTTACATATTTTAATATATATGGTATTCCCCCTTTTTTTCTTATCTCTATTTTCAAGGCATCTTTTAGTAATTGATGGAAAATAAAGTGTTTCTGAACAATAATCATCCTGTCTTATCATAAGGTCTGCAGTTTGTGTCTGCCATCACTACAGTGATTGCTTACTGGGCATAATTCTGCACCATACCTTGTCTATCTGATTTGCCTAGAGGAGTCAAATGTTATCAGATAGTCTTCCTTAACGTACTTGTTCAATTCAGGAAGAATGCTGTGTGAAGTATTCATACTTCTCTGTTTAAAGTATGTTTTTAGGATGCAAAGGGGCATAAATCCAGACCTGCTTTAGTAGTGTCCAGCCTACTGACCAGAGGCAGATATTTAAACAACCAATTATAAAAACAAGGAAATGTGAAAAATAATAATAAAGAAGAAGATGATTCAGGTTTACAAATCCTTAGGTATAATTTAAAAATTCAAAACACTTGATAAACCAAATTTTTTTTTAAATAAGTTATTTGACAGTAAAACTTGCCCTGACATGTTGAGGGCCAGCTAATCAAGGGGCAAACCCTGATCTATAATGACACAAAGCTATTTTAAGTATTTATCCTATGTATTTATATGTTTTGGTGGAAAAAATTGTTAATTTTTTTTTTAGCCAAAGCTGCCCAGACTATTGGTGTTATATAATATACAGCGCATGCGCGCGCACACACACACAATATAACCTTTGCAAAATTAGAATATTCTGGATTTTGAATCATACTTGAATCCAAGGGTGGTAAGGGACATGGACATGTAGCATAATGTATTTAATCTGTACCATTCTAATGTACATTTAGATTGTTTTCTCTTCTGATCTTCAACAAATGCTACTGAAATTGACCATGTATAAATGTCATTTTAATATGTGGAAGAGTATCGTAAGAAATAATATTAAAACTAATTGTTGGACCAACGGGTATGGGTATTTGATAGGTGTTTGCAATTTTATAAAATACTGCCACATTTCAGGACAGTTTGCAATGTTTACTTTTTTTTTTAAACAAGGCATTTTGTTCAAAATAGCCACTTAGGCCCAGTAGAATAGATGTATTTTTTTCACATGGGCTTTTTCAGAATATACATACATAGTAAGTTTTGAAATTAGGAAGTATGAGCTGTCCAACATTGTTCTTTTTAAAGATTTGACTATTCTTGATCCCTTGCATTTCCATATGAATTCTAGAATCAGTTTGCCATATCTTGGTAAAAGTGCCTGCTAGGATTTTGGTAGGAATTGCAGTGAATTGTAGCTCATTTGGGGAAGTATTGTTATGTCAACATTATTGGCTTCTAGTTCATTTATTTAGATCTTTAATTCCTTGCAACACTGTATTGTGATTTTCAGTGTATAATTCTTATACCTTTTTTGTCTGATGTGTTCTTAAGTATTTTATTCTTTTGGGGGCTTTTGTAATTTGAATTGTTTTCTAATTTTATTTTTGGATTGTTTATTGTTAGCTTATAGACATACAATTAATTTTTATGTATTGATCTTGTATCCTGGAATGTCACCAAACTATTTATTAGTTCTAATAGTTTTTGTAGATTTCTTAGGGCTTTCTAAATAGAAGAGTGTGTCATCTGCAAAAAGAGGTTATTTTGCTTGTTTCTTTCCACTATGAAGCTCTCTATTTTTCTTCTTGCTTAACTACTCTGGCTAGAACTTCTAGTACAGTATTAAATAGAGATAGCAAAAGCAGGTATCTCTGTCTTATTCCTTACCTTGGGAGCACAAAATTCAGTCTTTTCATGTTAAGTATTGAAGCTAGTTGTAAGTTTTCTTTATTCCTTTTGTCAGATTGAGGAAATTCTCTTGTATTAATTTCTCCAGCATTATTATCATGAGAGTGTTAGATTTTGTCAAATGCTTTTTCTGCTTCTGTTGCAGTAATCATGTAGGTTTTGTCCTTTAGTCTGTGAATATGGTGTGTTGCATTAATTTTTGGATGTGGAGTAACACTCGTTAGTAATTCTCTGGGCTCAGAGAATTACTCTTATCACAGGACTGTTGTGATGCTGTTTTTTGCTGTTGTCAAGTAGTTTTTGACATTCATCCATTCGATGATTAGTTTTGGGGGCTTCCCTGTTACTTAGTTTTGTTGAAGATGTCTGTGAATGGTGGGTGTTTTGTTTTTCGTGGAAGATCTTCCACCTCTTCCTGAGCATGAACTGGCTCCATCCAAGTTAGGAGAGGAAGTGGATGATGTTCATCTTATTTGAGCTCAAAGATTACCATGCACTGAAGAAAGATGTGCTTAGCTTTTTTTCAGACTGCAGAATCTGCAAATGGTGAGAATGAAATTCACTTCTTCTTAAGTAGAGATGAGAAACCAAAGGGTCATGCCTTATTGAAATGAAGTCAGAGCAGGATGTGCACAAAGCCTTAGAAAAGCATCACTTATACATGGGGCAACAGCTTGTGGAAGTATATGAGATAAATGATAAAGATGTGGATGCCTTAATGAAGAGTGTGCAGGTCAAATCTTTACCTGTGGTAAATGATGGTGGAGTTTGTTTGAGAAGACTTCCTTATAGTTGCAATGACAAAGACATTGTAGATTTCTTTGTAGGACTGAATATAGTAGACGTTACTTTTGTGATGGACTACAGAGGGAGAAGAAAAGCAGGGGATGTCTATGTGCAGTTTGAAGAACCATAAATGGCCAACCAAGCCCCACTGAAACACAGGGAAGAAATTGATAACCGATATTTTGGTTGGTAAGAGAAGAGATATTGCCGAGCAGAAGGAATGAAGTTTGAACACGTGTTGGTGCTCATAAGGAAAAGAAAATGGCATCTCCTAATACTAAGCATATAACTAAGCCAAAAGTGGTCTTTGAAGAACATGAAGTAAATGAGGGTTTTTGACACATGACTGCTTTTGAAAGTGAGGAAATAGAATTGCCTAAGAAGATGTCAGGAAAGCTTCCAAAGTTGTTGATTTTGGAATTATATCTTCACTACATTTTGTTCACATGAGAAGATTGCTTTTCCAAGCCAGTGTCCAAGACATATAAACTTCTTTGCTCCAATACAGCCTATTAGAATCACCATGGAATATAGTCCTAGTAGGAAGGCAACTGGAACAACCGATGTGCACTTTGATACCATAAAGATGCTGTTGCAGCTATGCTCAAGGATCAGTTCCAAGTTCACCATAAGTATATTGAATTGTTCCTGAATTCATTTCCAAAGGGAAAATAAGACTTCCAGGGACTCCAGATAATAAGGATGAACCAAGAAGCATTTCATCTATACATATTTCTTGGATATGGGATATAAAGTTCCAGTGTTTTAGCAAAAATTGCTAGAGAAAGGATATTGGGGTTTGGGGTTAATTGCTTACAAGAAAAAAATCCCATAGTGGACTGCTTAGAAAGTAAAAAGAAAGATTAAGTTTGGGGTTAAATAAACTATAAATTTACATTTGGTTTAAAATTTTTTAGAGTAGGATCTGATTTAAAAATATGGTCTTTATTTTATGTTTAAATAATTTGTTTTCATAGAGAATATGTTGTCCAGTGTTGGAACTGCATGTTTTCATTCAGCACTATCCTTTAAAATCTTTCTCCCTTTTTGGAAATGATTTGTTTGAGAGCTCTGATCTAAAACTTCCTATGCAATAAAATACTGATTCCTTTTAACCAAACACACCCCAAAGCAAGGAAAGGTTTCAGACCTTTGAAATGTTAAGGTTTGGCAGAATCATTATAATTTTAGGTATATTTGATGACTTAGGGGTAGGTATTGGGAACTGCCCTGCCTGGTTTCAGAAGCTGTAACCCCTTCCCCCCTGCCCCATGGCTAAGGTTGAGTGAGCAACCTTGGGACCATAAGCCACTAAGGAGACAAAGCTTATCTCCCTGGCAGGGGCACCACCTCTGCCCCTCTTACTTCACCCTACCTGGTCCCCAGTGCATTATCGGTTAGCCAATAACAGGTAAGATTCCTCAAGGGAGGGACAACCTAAGACAGGCATGATC
Organism: Anoura caudifer; assembly: GCA_004027475.1. NCBI lineage: Eukaryota > Metazoa > Chordata > Mammalia > Chiroptera > Phyllostomidae > Anoura > Anoura caudifer. The sequence goes on from PVKU01002212.1 coordinate 91,100, forward strand.
ATGGGAGGCCCCCAGGGAAGGATTTAGGGGGCTACAGAAAAAGGGGGTGATGGACCCTCACCTCCTGGCTTTAATATAGCCTGAGTCCTCATTCTGTCTGCAAGAAGTCTCCTAATCTCTTGGCTGCCTTACTTCTCCTGCCTGACTTAAGCCTGAAACAATGACAGAGGATGGTGCAGCCCTGTGCTGGAAAGGGCAGGTTCCCTGGGGTGATCAGGCCTAAGAAAGAATATGTAAAATCCTGTGAAACCTGCTTTGCTAAGAATGCTCTCAATTAAATGACAAGAGTCTGAGCAGGAAATGAGTTTGTTTCCCCAAAGTTTTGTAGCCCCTTAGCTAACAGACCCTGACTCAGAACAAGCCCTTGTAGTTCTTTGTATGCTTTCTATTGTTTGAGCCTTATGGCCCAACAATGATTAATGAGCATTACCTGTATTCCTGTGCAAAATGAACCCGATAAAAGCCTATTGAGGAAAAGGCTCTTGGCCCTTCTCCTTTGAGAGATCGGCCACCTTTCCTCCCCAAGCAGATCATGTCTTGGTAGACTTATTCTCATCCGTGGTGGCTGGGGGGGGTCCCCTGTGGGTGGAGCCCCCCCCACAGGTAGAACTTAAAAAAAAAGAAAGATTCAAAACAAAAATTAAGTACCACAGCTTAGTGAGTGTAAATGACAGCTATTTGTCGGTATCATATCTTTAGAAATATTTTGCCTTTTTAAGCCTGTGCTACTTGGCATTTACCATTAGTACCTGTATGCTTTAGGAGGGAATTCTAGTTTCAACTTAAAAGTTGTCTGAATACATCCTCCCCACCCCTTTTTTTGGCTTTGGGTGAACATTAAGAGTGTGAGTCTCAAAACTGACGTGGCGTATCAAAACAGTCCCTACTGGTAAGGACAGTAATGTCCTCACTGGAATTTAAACCAGCTCTAGATAGGAAAAAATATAAATCCCCTTATTTGCTTTTTCAGTGAGGTAGCACATCCCACATTTTAGAACAAGTAGGGATACCTTGCTTAAATAAAAATAGCATTTAACGTATAATTATATGAAGGGTTTATGGATAAGGCTGTACTTTTGTCATGTTGTGGTAGTACCTTCTGCTTTAATATTAATATAACAGCTTATTATAAAAAGAAAAAAAAGAATAGGTCTGGACCCAGCGATTCTATTTCTGGGAATATATCAGAAGAACCTGGAGACACTGACTTGAAAGAACATATGAACCCCTGTATTTATACCAGTGTTATTTACATGCCATGATTTGGAAGCAGTCCAAGTGCCCATCAGTAGATGAGTGGATAAAAAAACTGGTACATTTACACAATGGAGTACTACTTGGCTATAAAAAAGGAGGAAATCTTACTTTTGCAGTAGCATGGATGGACCTGGAGAATATTATGCTAACTCAAATAAGCCAATCAGAGAAAGACAAATACCATATGATTCACTTGTATGTGGAACCTAGTGAACAAAATAAGCAAACAAAAGAGAAACAGATTCATAGATACAGAGAACAGATTGTCAGTTATTAGAGGGGCGGGGGATTGGGGCCTAGGTGAAAAATGTAAAGGGATTAAGCAAACAACAACTCATAGATGCATAACAGTACAGTGACTACCAGAGGGAAGGGGAATGGAGGGAGGTTAGAAGGGGATAAAGGGGGGACAAATGATGACAGAAGGAGACTTGACATTGAGTGTGAGCACACAATACAACATATAGATGATCTATTATACAATTGTGCACTTGAAACATGGTTTTATTAATCAATGTCCCCTGATAAATTCAATAAAAATTAAAAAGGGAAAAGAATATAGGACTATTTAAGATGTGTGGAGATTTTGAAATTTAATGCTATTTGTGATGCAGGGAAGCATCCAAAGTGCATTTGTATAAGTGAAAATAAAGCCCAAAAGTTTGTGGAGGAAGTCTACTATTTTTGTCAATAACCACTTAGGAGGGCTTTAGTGTCTTAAAGAGTTGATGGGAATGTAATTCCCTGTATCTCAAAATGAGGTCCAGTAACCAACAGCATTGGCATCACATGCAGAATCTTATATCAGCTCACACTTACTGATTCAGAATCTGCCTTTTAATTAGATCTCAAGTGATTACTATGCATATTAACATTTGAGAAGCTCTGGTGCTTACTCTGAAGATGTGACTTTGGGCAATAGAACCATTTGACTTTTTATTTATTTTATTTTTTAATTAAATTTATTGCAGTGACATCGGTTAAAATTTGCCTTTTTAAATAATTGATCACATTAACTGATACTTTTTAAAAAAAAGCTTGTGTATAAAGACATGATGAATTGTGCAAAAGAAAAGAAATAAGTTGTGCACCTGAAGTCCTAAAGGTAATAAAATGAAAAGAAATTAATGTAATCCAACTATAATATTGACGTGATTGTTGTTAAGGCCAAAAATAATATATTTATGTTTTCAGTGTGCTCACATATAGCAACTGTCTCTTACCATGTGTAAAGATCATTCATCTGTAGCTTTACAATTTTTTTAAACTAGAATTTCTTTCTTTTTAAAACTTTTTAAAATGATTTTGTTTATATATTTTTAGAGAAAGAGAAGAGAGAGAGAGAAACATCAATGTGTGGTTGCCTCTTGCACACCTCCTACTGCGGACCTGGCCCGCAACCCAGGCAGGCATGTGCTCTGACTGGGAATCAGACCTGTAGCCTTTTGGTTCCTAGGCCAACACTCAGTCTACTGAGCTACACCAGCCAGAGCTATAGCTTTACTATTTTGATCAATGTTAACATATAAATAATTTATCCTTTGCCTTTTCAGAAAGGTTTTAAGATTGTTTTATTATTTATAATCAAAGAAAAGAATATTATAATTATACATAAGTATCTGTTTACTTCAGAATTATTCTATTAGTTATTTGTAAATAACAGTGTTATTGTGTATTATATCATTAGAGATTAAATGCTCATTTTCATATTTTAGATCTTGGTAATGTTCTCACTTCTCCTCCAAATGCCAAAACTGTTAATGGTAAAGCTGAAAGCAGTGATAGTGGAGCTGAGTCTGAGGAAGAAGAGGCACAAGAAGAAGTGAAAGGAGCAGAACAAAGTGATAATGGTAATCTATGGATGATGGAATAATAATTTTACAATTAAATAAGATAAAAGGACATAGAGAGGTTTGGGCTAATTTGACCTTGTGTGGGAGTGGTGGGATGTGGATTGTTGACCCTGTAACCACGTTTGTTGTGGACCAAAAGACCTACAGAATTAGGGAAAGCCATCTTATGCCTAGATGGAATATATGTCCACTGAAGGCTAACAAGAATATGTGGCTCTTCTGAATGTAATGCCTGAAATGCTGCATTAGAAACATATTCATCTAATGTGTTATTTCCAATATGAATATACATATGTTACCAAGTACAGAAGACAACCATTCTTTTGTCAAGCATAGAGTGGAACCCAGAGAACAGGATATATGCAGTTTTGGTGAAGAGGGAACATTGGGATTGGAGGCCCTGCATTAGGGTGTTCTTATTAGTAAGAGTACCGGTGATTCTTGGGAAAACTGTTTTATTTTTTTATTTTTACTTTTTATTGTATTTTTCCCCATTACCAGTTATCCACCGTATACACCCCTCCCCCCTGTAATCACCACACTGTTGTCCATGTCTATGAGTCCTTTTCTGTTTTTGCTTGATCCCTCCACCCCCTTGACCCCCTCCCCTGAACTGTCAGCTTGCTCTCTCTCTATGAGTCTGTCTCTATTTTGCTTGTGAGTCCAGTTTGTTCATTAGATTTCACATATGAGTAGCACCATATGTTATTTGTCTTTTTATGATTGGCTTATTTCAGTTAGTATAATGTTCTCCAGGTCTATCCACGCTGTTGCAAGGGGTAATGTTTTCTTCTTTTTTTACGGCTGAGTAGTATTCCATTGTGTAAATGTCCCATAGTTGTTTCATCATTCATCTACTGATGGATGAAGGGAGACTGTTTTAGAAAGGGGAGGCAGACAGGCCCTAAAACAAGCTGCATAACCTAATTATGCCTTCCTGTTTCATTAAGGTATGGCATTACCTTTGAAGGATTTTTTTTATTGGTTATGTATACCTCTTTGTTCTGCTGGGTCTAATAGAACAATTTGCCTATGCTGAGAGAGTGTGAAGACCTTGAGAGCTTATCTCTTAAAGGGGATCTAGAAAACTCAGAGAACTGAAGCAGTTTTGAAACCAACACAGTTTGTGTGAGTTCTCAGCATATAAAATACCATTTTTTAGGAGCACCCAATCTCTGATCCAAATAGGAAACCCTTCAAAGAAGTTATGGTAGATTGAAGAAATGACTACTTGATATGAGAACATATACAAAGGTTGATCTAATGCAAATTTTTATGACTCTCCATTTTCACATAAAAGATGAGAAAATGATGAAGAAATCCACAGAGCATAAGAATTTGGAAGTCATTGTCAATAAGGGCTGTGATAAAGACAACTTTATTCAGGATGTGCAGAATGCTATCCATGCCAGGTCTTCCGTGAGTGGCACAAGCACTGAAGAAGTCAAACCTGTAGATCAAAACTTGGAGCAAACTGGAAAACCTGCTGTCTGCATTCACCAAGGTATTCTCCCAGAATAATTATTTTTCCAGCCTCTTTCCCATGAATAAGATATTCTTAAAAAAAAGATTTTATTTATTTATTTTAGACAGAGGGGAAGGTAGGGAGAAAGAGGGAGAAAAACATCAATGTGTGGTTGCTTCTCGTGCACCACCTATTGGGGACCTGACTTGGCCAGCAACCCAGGAATGTACCCTGACTGGGAATCGAACCTATAACCCTTTGGTTCGCAGGCTGGCACTCAATCCACTGAGCCACACCAGCCAGGGCTGAATAAGACATTCTTTTAATAATTTTAGATTATTAGGATCAATATGGAGTTTAAAATCTCTTCTTCAGTAGTGTCTAAGGATTTATTAATTTTACAAGGGTTTAATAACTTTGAAAGACAGTGATTAGGGCCAGGGCATTTATGGTTAATGAGATTTTTTAATTGTTTTTAAATAGCATTTAAAATTTTTTTGAAATTTCTATTTTTATTCCTGATTTTTGTTAACTTAAATCCCTGATTATATGATACCTTTGTTCTCTGATCATCAGGGTAAGTTATACTCTTTTCATATCTTAGGGTTCTAAGGGTGAGCATGTAATATGTATGTGGTGAATTATTAACATTATTGCAATTCAGTAAGAAACCAAGAAACAGAATTTCTAAGTGTTACAACCAAACTTTTAATAGTTGCCTCACAATTTAGACTTCGTAGCTGCTATTCACTTTCCTCTTAAAAGTCATTGAGTTCTAAGATTTGATCTGGACAGTGTCTTTCAATAGTTCCATAATAAAATACTTTGATATCTTTTCAAATAAAAGTTATCAACTAAATTTAAAGTTTTGGTAAATTAAAAGAAAAAAGGTGTGGCTTGGTAAATCAAATTTTTCTCCCAGTATGAAAATAATATATAACTAATAAATTTTGAAAACAGAATAAATGTATTTTTTTCTTCAGTTAGGGAATAATTATTCTACCTGGGCATTTATTCATATTTAGATATAAATGATGATCATGTTGAAGATGTTTCAGGAATTCAGCACTTGACAAGTGATTCAGATAGTGAAGTTTACTGTGATTCTATGGAGCAACTTGGACAAGAAGAGGTAAAAATTATTATTTTTTTTTAAATTGGTAAGTTTTCAAAGTGGTATATCAGAATTTGATACATAACTTATGTTAATACCAGATGTACATGTTGTTCATCACTTTGAAAACATATCTTTAAAATGTTTAAATACTTGTACTTTAAATTAATTATGAATTAGAAAGTATATTAAATTCCCAAATAGTCAAAATTTAAATATTATAATTCATAATATTTGTCAATATTCTGAGAGAGATGGGATCGGGAAGCAGAGTGTAAATTCCTTAATGTTAGTCCATATGTTTAAAATATTGATTAACATTTTAAAGAAATTGAATAATTTTCAAAAAGATCTGTTTTTCATCTTGACTTTAATATGTTGAACTGAAATTTTGAGTTGAAATACTTTCTAAATTTTAGTTAATTAAGATTCAGTATTGGAAACTAACATTTAAAAAAATTGTTAAAACTACATGAATTTTTCTCTTTGACAACTTTTTCTGATAATGGCTAGGGCAGTTTTGACAGCTATATTTTTGTTTGGTGGTTTTGAATCCTTCCCCTACTATTCCCTATCCTTGTTCTAACACAGTTCAGTGTGTCTTATAGAAAATTATTTATCTTTTGCCTCCCTGCAGTAATGATTTTAACTTTTTTCTTTCTGTTTCCTTTCTAAAAAAATTTTCATAATGCAACTAAATTTACCTCTTAGCTTTCTGAAATTTAAAAACACGTGAACAAAATACTTTTTCACTAAGATCGAACACAAATAGCTAGCATAGAATAATGGTAAGAAGTACAAATTTAGAATGAGCTAAAATTAGTGAAAAAATGTAGTGATGTAAATCCAGATTTCCTTTTAAAAAGATTTGATTGGGGAAAGTTGGTGAAAAAGGACTGTTGAGATTAATCTCAGTAAATATCTGACTACTAGATTGTGGGTTTGCTCCTATTTTCTCTAAATATCAGTTGATGGACTAAAATTTGTCATGGGGCTCTGCCTGAGCTGGTTCCTGCTTACCTTTTTGGCCTCTGCTCACACAACTCTCCTGTTTGGGCTTTGCTCATACCCACATTGGCCTTTTCTCTGTTCCTCTAATATGTCAAGTCCTTTCCCCTCTGTCTTCCAGCACCAGCATGTTTGCATTCATTTTGCTGGAATGTAATTGACCATTCACTGCCCCATACTTGGAGTTAACTCCTGTCCATCCTTTAAACCCTAATTCAGATGTCCCTTCCTTAAGAAAATCTGCTTAGATAAGATACAGCCCCACCACATTATCCATCCTAACCAAGTCTAGGTTAATTATAGGTTGTCACCCACAAATTTTCCAGGTGGGTTCGTTTAAAAGTATATTTACTTTCTATGATTAGTTTTGGAGTCCTTGAGAATCAAGATGTTTGTCCAAGTGGACAACAGATATCACATTCATTTATTGTTTGCTGATTATGATTTGAACATTTTCACTTTTCTCATTCATCTTCACTTATAAAACTACTTTAAAAAAATTATAATTTCTTCTTTTTTTTGTTCTATTTTTTAAAACACTTTATTTATTTATCTTTAGAGGGGAAGGGAAGGAAAGAGAGAGAGAGGGAGAGAAATATCAATGTATGGTTACCTCTTGTGTGTCCCTTGCTGGGAACTGGCCTGCAACCCAGGCATGTGCCCTAGGTTGGGAATCGAACCAGCGACCCTTTGGTTCACAGGCCAGTGCACAATCCACTGAGACACACCAGCCAGTCCAATACTTTTAAACATTTTGATATATATGTATCTTGTTGCAATAAAGTGCAACTCTTAATAATATGATGTTTAGGATTTGTTTCAGAATAATTCACTGGGGATAGGCATGGGAATCATAGGTAAGATAAAACAAGAGTGGCCTTGAAGTGATAATTGTTGAAACAGTGATTGGTACGCTAGTTTGCTTGAAATTTTCCATGATAAAAAGTTTTAAAATGAGCATTATAGTTTTCCATGGAATATTTCTTTTTTTTTATTGAAAGATTTTATTTATTTATTTTTAGAGAGGGGAAGGGAGGGAGAAAGAGAGGGAGAGAAACATCAGTGTATGGTTGCTTCTCTTGAGTCCCCCTACTGGGAACCTGGCCTGCAACCCAGGCATGTGCCCAGACTGGGAATTGAACCGGTAACCCTTTGGTTTGCAGGCTGGCACTCAATCCATTGAGCCACACCACTCAGGGCTGTGGAATATTTCTTTATCCTTCTATTGTATTTGCTAACTTATGTTGCCTCTGTAATGTTTTTTCTTATTTATTTTTCCTTCTTCCATGAGCATGTTGAATTTAATTATGTTCTACATACAGTTGCACCATCATTATCATTGTTCTGTAATTCAGTTATCACTTTGTAATGAGTTCCTTTTGCAGTACTTTCTTCTGACTTATAGAATAATATGTTCTAAAGAGTCATTATTTATTTTTTCCTCAAACTTCAACTTCTCTTTATCCATTGAGTTATTAGCCAATCTGCTAGTATAATTAAAACCTTGTTTTAGTACCTGACCTGTTGTTAATCTAAGCTCAATCTTAAATAATATTACTTTTATCTATAACTTTTTTTATCTATGATAGATAATCTGTAATAAATTATTTTTATAATTTTATTTTCAGGATTTTTGTAGTGGCTTTTGAATACAGTAATGGTTTTACCTTGTTTTATGGAATATTTTCTTGGTTTCTGTCCTTTCCAGAGGGCTCATGGTCTGAAAACACTGTATCCCAGTGTTTTTACTAAATTTCTGAGTGATAGACAGCCTCATGCTTTCAACGGCCTCATCTCACTAAACAAAATATTGCTGAAAAGAAAGTCAATCTTTTTATTTCAGTCTTTATTTTCAGTCCTGTTTAAATAAATTGAGTAACTTAACTAAATTGAGTATCCCTTTCTAAAAGGTTGAGATTTTGAAAGATCAAATTATTAGCATTTAGTACTTTGCAGAAGCTGAAAGCAGACCATGTTCTAGAATAACCACTTAATGGAACAGATAATAGTTTGGAAGTACTGTTCTGAAAATGCAATAAAGACTTGGAGATATGAAATGTTTTGTATATACATACATATATTTCTGATATCATTTCAAACCAGTATACCAGTGCATAGCAGTACTTTGGGAATTTTGTCAGGTGAGTTAGAAGTCTAAGATAAAAGGAAAAGAGAGGGAAACACTTTAGGTATTTTTTCTTCCCCTTTGTTTTATACATTCTCCTTATCTATTGAGCAGTACTTCTCAAACTGTAATGGGAAGCTTGTTATAGCACAGATTTTTGGGCCTGAACCCCACAGTTTGTCATTTGGTAGTTTTGGGGTAAGACCCTTGCATTTCCATTTCTAAGCAGCTTTCAGTTGGTGCTGATTCTGCTGGTGTGCAGACCACACTTTGAGTAGCATCTAAAGCATAAGAAGCTAGAGTCCTACCAGAATAGGTGATGTGAGTAGGGGGATTGATACTTGTTAGTCCCATTTTACCTTTTCCTTCCTTTCATCAAATAATTTTGTTTACTCTTTCACAGAGAAGGTAGACATTGTTAGGTTGTTACTCCTTCAACTTTACACCTGGACACTTACTTCTTTGGCTTACTATAAGCTACGCCAATTCAGACCTTGCTACTTTTCTTCCCACCTCAGTGGAAGACCTTCCCATCTAAGGCCAATTTCTCTAATGTGTGTCTTATTTACTCCCACCTCTTCGGAGATGTTCATTTTTTATACCCTCTAGACTAGGCTGTCCCCAACCATTGTCCCTCTTCTGGTGCTTTCTTCTCAAGCTATTCATATTCCTTTCATCTTTAAAACAAAATACTTTCTAAACCATCTGATGCTCTCCATCCCTTTATGGCCAGCCTTTCTGTTGGTCATGTTCATTCCTAGTATTGATTCACTTCAGATACATGCCAACATGCCTTTGTTGCTCATTTGAATGGATCAAAGGATTTCCTATCTCACTTAAGTTCATTAAACAACATTAGCCACTCTCTCCTTCAAAATATTTCCATGGCTTCCATTACACTATTTTTAAGGGTTTGTCTGTCTTTCTTTTACCTCCTTCCCTTGCCTTCTTTCCTCTCTCCCTCCCATTCTCCCTCCCTCCTCTAAGCATTCCTCTGTGAGTTTCTCTTCCTCTTGTTTGACCCCTTTAAATTTGGTATCTATCCCTCATTATTACTACCTTGGCTTCAACTGTCATTTACATGCTAATGACTCAAAGCGATACCTCCAACCTATATCTCTCCGGAATTCTAACTGCCTTATTAGACATCTTGCCTAGGAACCTCAACTTTTTCCTTATTTATAACACTACCATTTTCTCTTTTTGTCCCCTGAAACCTCCTTACCTTCTATATTTTCTATCTTGATGAGTATCATAAAATCTTCTAGTCTTTTCTTTTTCATTACTCTAAACATTCAGTTTTCAAGTCCTATAGATTCTGTAATCTCAAAAGTTTTCAAATCATTCTCTATCCCACTACTTTATTGGTACATGCTGTCATCATTACCACACCTTTGAATTGGCTTATAATCACCTGTTCTTCAACTTTAGTTCATATCATTTCTTCCAGGAAGGCTGTCTTGACCAAGCCTCTACCCAACTCCAGTATGAATTAGACACTCCACCTGTGAGCTCCTATAGTACCCTTTGTACATCTTTTTCATAACACTTACCAAACTGTGTTGTAATAATTTTCTGTCCTTTTATAAAACTAGAAGCCTCTGGAACACAGAGATTCTTTCTTCGTTCTTTCTTTTTTTAAAGACTTATTTACGTTTTTATTTATTTATTTATTTATTTTGGATTTTTATTTTTAATTATATTTTATTGATTATGCTATTACAGTTGTCCCATTTCCCCCCCATCATTTCCCTCCACCCTGCACACCCCCTCCCACCCACATTCCCCCCTTTAGTTCATGTCCATGTTTCATAAGTTCTTTAGCTTCTACTTTTCCCACACTATTCTTGCCCTCCCCCTGTCTATTTTCTACCCACCATCTATGCTACTTATTCTCTGTACCTTTTCTCCCTCTCTCCTCCTCCCATTCCCCTGTTGCAAATCCTCCATGTGATCTCCATTTCTGTGTTCCTACTCCTGGTCTAGTGGTTTGCTTAGTTTGCTTTTCTTTTAGGTGTGGTTGTTAATATCTGTGAGTTTGCTGTCTTTTTACTGTCCTATTTTTTATCTTCTTTTTCTTAAATAAGTCCCTTTAACATTTCATATCATAAGGGCTTGGTGATGATGAACTCCTTGAACTTGACCTTATCTGAGAAGTGCTTTATCTTCCCTTCCATTCTAAATGAAAGCTTCGCTGGATAGAGCGGTCTTGGATGGTAGGTCCTTGGCTTTCATGACTTGGAATTCTTCTTTGCAGCCCCTTCTTGCCTGTAAGGTCTCTTTTGAGAAATCAGCTGATCAGTCTGATGGGAACTCCTTTGTAGGTGACTGTCCCCTTATCCCTTGCTGCTTCTAGAATTCTCTCCTTCATTTTAATCTTGGGTAATGTAATTATGATGTGCCTTGGTGTATTCCTCCTTGGGTCCAACTTCTTTGGGACTTTCTGAGCTTCCTGGACTTCCTGGAAGTCTATTTCCTTTGCCAGATTGGGGAAGTTCTCCTTTATTATTTGTTCAAATAAGTTTTCCACTGGTTGCTCTTCTTCTTCTCCTTCTGGTACCCCTATAATTCGGATGTTGGGACATTTAAAGATGTCCTGGAGGTTCCTAAGCCTCTCCTCATTTTTTTGAATTCTTGTTTCTTCATTCTTTTCTGTTTGGTTGTTTCTTTCTTCCTTCTGGTCCACTCCATTGATTTGAGTCCAAGTTTTCCTCCCATCACTATTGGTTCCCTGTGCATTTTTCTTCATTTCACTTATTGTAGCCTTCATTTGTTCCTCTAATTTGTGACCAAAATCAACCAATTCTGTGAGCTTCCTAATCACCAGAGCTTTGAACTGTGCTTCTGATAAGTTGGCTACCAGTGCTATGAGTTCTGCATCTGATAGGTTGACCACCTCCTGGTCGCTCAGATGAATTAGCTCCAGGGCCCTGGTCTGTTCTCCCTTTTGAGCCATCCTTGGTTTTGGTTTTTTTGTTTTGGTCTGGCTGTGGCTGTTACATAGTGAGGGGCGGAGCCTTAGGCATTCACCAGGGTGGGGCAGTCCAGTCCCTGGGTTGTGACACTGGATGTGGGGGTGGGGTCCGAGAGGGAACAATGGCGCTTGCTCCACTCTCTGCCAGATTTCAGTCACTTCTGCCGCTTCCCCCAAGCAAACGGGACCCCTCTGGTGCTGATTCCCGGGTGGGTGGGCCTGCGTACACTCCAGGACCCTGAGGGTCCCCCCAACGAACTCTCCGGTGAGGCTAGGACTCCCTCCCGGCACCTCAGCCCCTACCAGTATTTTCAATGGGTGCTTTTAGGCTTCACTCCCCGACCCTGGGGCCTTGCATCACACAGTCTGACTTGCTGCCCATTTTCACTTGGTTTATCTGTGCGCGAATGTGTGTCCTCGATCTGCTTGGCCGCCTGTACGCCTGGAGTGACTGTGCGCCCAGGACCACCACCAGCTTATCCCGCTGCGATCCAACTCCACCAGTGCAGACTCTGCCAGCCACTGTCTCCGCCCCTCTTACCGGTCTGCGTGAATCACTGTTGTCAGACTTCTGCACAATTCAATTTTCTCTCTGTCCTGGTTGGGTTTTCTTTTTTTTTTGGTTCTATACTTTTGTTATCCTTACTCTTGGTTGTGAGAGGAGGCACAGCGTGTCTAGCTATGCCTCCATCTTGGCCGGGAGTCCTCTTTTTTCATATTTATCTTTAGAGTTTAACACAGTAACTAGGATAAAAGCACACATTTAAATGTTTCTTTGATGAATGAATGACCCATGAGAACAGTTCACTAACATAACAATTATTTCCTCATGGACAATTCATTTCTCTCTCATTTCCCCTCTACATATGGGAGGCAGAATATGAATTGAAGAAATTTTTTAGAAAAATTATATTTATAATAACATGAAAAAACATTTTATAAAACCAGTAATCTATTACCAAGAAAACTTTGTGGTGTATAATTTATGTTTATAGCTTTTAACTACCTGTTGTTTTAAATTTGTAGTCTTTAGATAGCTTTACGTCAAACGGTGGACCATTTCAATATTACTTGGGTGGCGATCCCAATAAGCCCTTGGAAAATCCTGGTTTTCCTGAAGATGTTAAAATTTCTCCTGGAAATGGCAACATTGGGGAGATGCAGATGGTAGCCATCGAAGGAAAAGGGGAAGTAAAACATGGAGGAGAAGATGGCAGAAGTAACAGTGGAGCGCCGCACCGTGAGAAACGGGGTGCGGAAAATGAGGAATTATCTAATGTCAGAAGAGGGAGAGGTATGTATTACTTTTAAGATTTTTATTTATTGTTTTTAGAGAGAGGGAAAAGGAGGGAGAAAGAAAGGGAAAAACATTGATGCAAGAGAGAAACATCAATAGGTTGCCTCTCATACTCCCCAATCTGGGGATGGAACTCACAACCCAGGCATGTGCCCCAACTTGGAATTGAACCAGGTGACCTTTCACTTGCAGGAGAATGCCCAACCAACTGACCCACACCAGGCAGGGCTCTTTTTTGTTTTTGCGGACTGTCTTTATAAACTAATTAGTGAAATGGGAGGTTCTAGATAGGAGAACCACTAAAACTATCAGTCTATAAAAGTAATGTAAAAATTGTCTGTATATAACATCTGACCATTTTTCTTTATGTCTAGTTATCCTCTTTGATTCCACAGGTCATAATAGTGTGTTCTCAAAAGTAGGGGAAAACATTTCTATTTTTACATCTTTTATGCAATTTTTTTGAAGTAGCCAACTTTGTATTTTATTACTGTCTTGAACAATCACTTACCAGTTGCTCCAACTGTGCTGAGGCTTACTTTACTTACTTTTGATAAAAATTAGAACTTTTTTGATTTTTTCACATTTTCCCACTTAGGTCAAAAGATATTATTTAAAGTTGAAAAATTATGTGATGGAGATAAAAGAACATTTAACAATTCAAAGGTAAACATTAAGAGTAGTAATGTGATGAAGTCATAGAAAGTTTAGTGGGGAAGAAAAGTAAATAATTTATAATTGTAGTAAGGAATGAATAGATATTGGAAAAAAAAGAGAGAAATAATGGAAAGACAAATGCCATATGATCTCACTGATGTGGAATCTAAAAAAAAAAAAATACAGGGAACAGATTGTTGGTTCCCAGAGGCAGAAAGGGGCAGGGGTTTTGAAGTGAGCAAAATAGGTGAAGGTGCTCAAAAAGTACAAACTTCTAATTATAAAAGAAATAGTCGTGGAGATATAATGTACAACATTGTGACTACAGTTAATGATATTTTATTGTATAATTGAAAGTTATTAAAGACTGTAGGTGCTAAAAGTTCTATCATAAGAAAACAAATCTGTGTATGGTGAAGGATGTTAACTAGACTTACTGTGGTGATCATTTCTCAATATATACAAATATCCAAAAAAAAAGGAAAATCCCTGTTTAACTTCATGAGGTCATAAAAAGTTAAAGGACTATCTGTGTATGTGATTGGAAAATCTACATAAAATAAATGAACACATGGCTCTGGGAATGCTGCTGCTGTAGGGTTCCAGGATGCTGAAGGGCAATGAGGTAGGTAATTTCCTGTTTATGGTTTAAAACAAAACAAACAGAACTTACCTATTATATTAGCAAATGTAAAAACTTAAAATATTTCATTTCTGCAAACGTACAGTAATGAGGTAGTACCTTTTATATACTGCAGGGTAGAACTGTTTCAGCCTTTTTGAAAAATAACTTGGCAACACTCATGAAGAGCTTCCACAAAGTTGTTAACCTTTTGACCCAGTAATTCTTCTTTGAATCTGTTAGTGATGTAGATAAATGTTTATAGTATTTTTTAAAAGTAGGATACAAAATCATGTATAATTTATGTGTAAAAAAAAGAATGGATGGATATGTAATGAAATTTAAAAGTAATGAGATTTCAATATGTCTATAAGAAAAACACTTTTAAAACCATTTGGAAGGCTTACAAAACTAACAGGAAAATTTAAAAAAAAAAGAAAATAAAATAAAGGTATTTAGTATAGATTTTATTTTATTTTTTTTTAAGATTTTATTTTTAGAGAGAGGGGAAGGGAGGGAGAGAGGGAAACATCAGTGTGTGGTTGCGTCTCTCACACCCCTTACCAGGGACCCGGCCTGCAATGCAGGCGTGTGCCCTGATTGGGAATCAAACTGGTGACCCCTTGGTTTGCAGGCCAGCACTCAATTCACTGAGACACACTAGCCAGAGGGATAGTGTAGATTTTAATACTCTAAAGGAATTCTTCAAATTTTTTCAATCTTTTTACGTTTTAGTAAAGAATTTTTGAGAATGCACACTGAATATTATGTATGAATTATACACATTTAGTCATGTACTAGTATGTTAAGTACACTATAAAACCTTAGGAAAAAATCCAAGAATATATCAATAGAAATAAAAGTGTACATATATATTCTTTGATCTCAATAATTTATTTTGTGTAGTTCCTGATTGCTTCCACTCCATTGTGGAGATTTAGATCTCAAAAAAAAAATAATACAAAAATGAATAAAACACATCCTTTCTACTTTTACAGAAATAATTTACAACTAACCTATTTTGCTCTCTTAAACTAGGGCATAGGATGCAACAGTTGGGCGAAGGAACCAAGGGTCGGCAAGTGGGAAGTGGAGGTGATGGAGAACGCTGGGGTTCAGACAGAGGGACAAGAGGCAGCCTCAATGAGCAGATTGCTCTTGTGCTCATGCGACTGCAGGAGGACATGCAGAATGTCCTGCAGAGACTTCATAAACTGGAAACACTGACAGCTTCCCAGGTAAGCTTCTGAATTTGTCTTATCTTCTACTTGTTGATCCTTTAAAATAGTGTATAATCTGTATTGATCAGATTTACAGAAACCAATGTATTTTAATTGTTTTTTAAAAAATTAATAGTATCTATTTTTGAACATATTACTTAAGACTGACTCAAACACTAAATTCCAGTTAAAATAATAGAAAATGTTTAGTGTAAAATTAGCTGTACCATTTTGGAGGAAGGAGTAGGTTGCTTGGTATTAGAAGAATAAGAGCTCTTAAATAGTTTAATTTAAGGAACTAATAAAGATATTATACCCAGTGCCTTAGAGTTCATCATTAAGAGTCATTCTTTTGTAGTAAACTTTGTCCTTTATGGTGACTTCTTTTTAAAATGCTGTAGAGTTAATGTGTTAAGTTACTGATCCTTGAGTGTAAATTAGTTTTAGGATCAAAACTTTAAAGCCAAAGAGTAGTGTGGAGTTATAGTTTGACCTTTGCTATTATTTGACCCCGGAATGTTACAGGCATTAAATCTTTAAAAAGGCAGTTGAAGAAACTCAGGCAGAACCCAGACATACTGTATCCCAGGGCAGTGTCCTTTCTGCTGTGACAGAATGCTGTCCTGGGCCGAGATGGAGGTGTAGGTGGACACGCTGTGCCTCCTCTCACAACCAAGATTAAGGACAACAAAAATATACAATCAAAAAAAAAAAAAAAAAAACCCCAACCAGGACAAAGAGAAAATTGAACTGTACAGGAGTCCGACAACAATTCATCCAGACTGGTAAGAGGGGTGGAGTCCATGGCCAGCGGATTTGGAATGCGGTGGGATAAGCTGGTGGTGGTCCCGGGAACACAGTCAATCCATGGGCACAGGTGGTGGCATTGCCAAATTTGAGGAGGCCAAGCAGGGCACACGAGGCAGCTGACTGCAGACACACATTCACGCACAGATAAACCAGACGAAAACGGGCAGCAAGACAGACTGCGCGACACAGGGCCGCAGCACCGGGAAGTAAAGCTTAAAAGCACCCGTTGAAAATACTTGTAGGGGCTGAGGTGCCGGGAGGGAGACCCAGCCTCACAGGGTCCTGGAGCGTGCCCAGGCCCACCCACATGGAAATCAGCACCAGAAAGGCCCAGTTTGCTTGGGGAAAGTGGCTGAGAGGACTGGAATCCATAAGAGAGCACGGAGCAAGTGCCATTGTTCCCTCTCAGACCCCTCCCCCCCACATCCAGCATCACAACCCAGCGACTGGGCTGCCCTGCCCTGGTGAACGCCTAAGGCTCCGCTCCTCACTACGTAACAGCCATGACCAGACAAAAACAAACAAACAAGCAAAAAAAAAAAAAAAACAAAACAAAACCAAGGATGGCTCAAAAGGGAGAACAGACCCCGGGCCCTGGAGCTAATTCATCTGAGCAACCAGGAGGTGGTCAACCTATCAGATGCAGAGCTCAAAGCACTGGTAGCCAACCTATCAGAAGCACAGTTCAAAGCACTGGTGATTGGGAAGTTCACAGAATTGGTTGATTTTGGTCACAAATTAGAGGAACAAATGGAAGCTACAATAAGTGAACTGAAGAAAAACGCACAGGGAACCAATAGTGATGGGAGGAAAATTGGGACTCAAATCAATGGAGTGGACCAGAAGAAAGAAAGAAACAACCAAACAGAAAAGAAGGAAGAAACAAGAATTCAAAAAAATGAGGAGAGGCTTAGGAACCTCCGTGTCATCTTGAAACATCCCAACATCCGAATTAGATGGGTACCAGAAGGGGAAGAGGAAGAGCAACAAGTGGAAAACTTATTTGAACAAATAATAAAGGAGAACTTCCCCAATCTGGCAAAGGAAATAGACTTCCAGGAACTCCAGGAAGCTCAGAGAGTCCCAAAGCGGTTGGACCCAAGGAGGAATACACCAAGGCACATCATAATTACATTACCCAAGATTAAAATGAAGGAGAGAATTCTAGAAGCAGCAAGGGATAAGGGGACAGTCACCTACAAAGGAGTTCCCATCAGACTGATCAGCTGATTTCTCAAAAGAGACCTTACAGGCAAGAAGGGGCTGGAAAGAAGTATTCCAATTCATGAAAGTCAAGGACCTACATCCAAGACCGCTCTATCCAGCGAAGCTGTCATTTAGAATGGAAGGGAAGATAAAGCACTTCTCAGATAAGGTCAAGTTCAAGGAGTTCATCATCACCAAGCCCTTATTATATGAAATGTTAAAGGGACTTATCTAAGAAAAAGAAGACAAAAAATAGGACGGTAAAAAGACAGCAAACTCACAGGTATTAACAACCACACCTAAAAGAAAAGCAAACTAAGCAAACCACTAGACCAGGAGTAGGAACACAGAAATGGAGATCACATGGAGGGTTTGCAACAGGGGAGTGGGAGGAGGAGAGAGGGAGGAAAGGTAGAGAATAAGTTGCATAGACAGTGGGTAGAAATTAGACAGGGGGAGGGCAAGAATAGTGTGGGAAAAGTAGAAGCTAAAGAACTTATGAAACATGGATATGAACTAAAGGGGGGAATGTGGGTGGGTGGGGGTGTGCAGGGTGGAGGGGAATGATGGGGGAGAAATGGGACACCTGTAATAGCATAATCAATAAAATATAGTTTTTAAAAAAGGGGGGGGGGAGAATTCTGTCCTGTACTGAATAAAGCTAGGCAGCTGAGTATGGAGAAGGTACTGAAATAAAAGGAAATGGATTCATAGGAAGGAACAATTCACCTTGGTTCACAGGGGTTTTTTTGTTTGATTTTTAAAAATATTTTATTTATTTGTTTTTAGAGAGAGGGGAAGAGAGGGAGAAAGAGGAGAGAAACATCAGTGTGGTTGCCTCTCACATGGCCCCCACTGGGGATCTGGCCCAGAACCCAGGCATGTGCCCTGACTGGGAATTGAACTGGCAACCCTTTGTTTCGCAACCCATGCTCAATCCCCTGAGCTACACCAGCAAGGACTTGGTTCACAGTTTTGATTGGGCTGTGATAATCCCTGGACTCAGCTGCAGAGCTTTCAAGTAGCTACTAGTGATGTGGCCCATTTGTCCCCTGAATTGTTCTTCCTTGAGTAATGTTGGTTGGAGAAAAGAATGAGGCAGCTAGCCATGATGTCTGACCTAGCTTCAAACATGATATGGCATCAAAGTATCTTGCTCTACCAGATGTTAAGAAGAATTTATAGGAAATATTCAGAGAAGATGTACTTCCATTACAAGATGAATGCATTAAATATAGATATATGTAAAGAAACTAATACTGTATGCTTTGTAAACAACCATTGTGAATATCTTACCCTTTACCTGTCTTATTCAGATTATCACAAGGTTTCTCAATTATATGTATTTCAATGACTCTCAAGTACATTTTCTTATCGTTCAGATTAGGAATCTCCAGAACTTTGTGAGGCTTTGAACACCCTAAAATAATATGCAAATTTCTGCCTGGTTTTGCATTTTTGAAGAGAGAGGGTTCTTTGTCTTCTGCAGATTCTCACCGTGGTTCTATAATGACAAAGAGGTGAAGAGTAGTGCCTTAAACAAACGACATTATCTTGTTTGTCCAGGTAACTGTAGGTAGTTGATATCAAACTATTCTATTGGCATCTTTCATTAATAAGAATTTTCTACTATTGCTTATTACCTTGAGAAGTTTAGGCCCATGATCCCATCAATCTATCCCTATATTAAAACAGAATTGTTAAAGGAAGCAAAAAAGAGCTAACCCATGTGGGAAACCTCATTGGTTAATTTAGTATTATTGAACATCATTGTTCTGATAGTTTGTATTTTCTTGTTCTGTGATTTTTGAAAAATATTTTGTATGTATTTAATGTATTCAGTGGTTTTTAAATCAGCTAAAAATTCTTTTGATCTTTTTTAGGAGTTTTCTTTTTCACTCTTGTCTTACTAAAAACCAAAATTTAAAAATATTCTGACACACTAAAGACTTTCCCCTTAAAATTTGCATAGCTCATGTGTATGAGTAAAATTTGCGTAATTGGTTTGCATAACTAAAAAATAAATTGATGATAGTATAGCAGTAGATAATAGAACTGAAGAAAACTTGGTTCAGTTCTATTGTCTTGGTTCAGCAGATGAAGAAGCCGAGGTACGGGAGCACACAATTAGTGGCAGAGCCAGGTCTGTAACTCAGTTCCTGATTCTCATGCAGTGTATTTTCCACATCAGTAAGCTGTCTGAACGATATTATTATTTTGTAAAATACTGCCTTAGATTCATTCACTCAGTAAATATTTGTTGAATAGCCACAGACCAGATACTTGTCTAGGTAACAGACACAAACGTGAAAAGGGAGATAGCACAGTGTGGTTGACCTTGAAGAAAACTACCTAAGTTCAAATTTTAGCTCTCCACTGTGATGTTGGATTAGGTTATTTAACCTCTCTGTGCTTTGTTTTTCTTATCTGTAAAAAGAAAATATTAATGCCTACCCCATAAGCTTGTTCGGAGGATAAAATAGAGTGTTTAGTACAGTGCCTGAAACATACATGAAAGGATGATGACAACAGTGCTGGTAAAACAGTGTGGTTTCTTCCCTTAGGAAGTTCACAGCCTTAGGGAGGACCTAACAAATAATTCTTTGTCTTCATATTTTCTTTGAAATGGTTACTATTATATGAGATATTTTTCTATTCAAAATGACTTTCCAAAAAATTTAGCAATCTTTATTTTAATCTACCAATAGAATACTAGTAGATTTTCTAAATATATGAAAGCTACATAGAAGCTTGTTGATATTAACAAAGATTTGTTGCTTGACCAAACTTTAGTCAGGCTCCTGAACCATCTCTTAGGCCCATCTATTCACTTCTTCCTTGTAAAATCATTTTAGGAAGAATCTTGCTTAGTCAGTTCAACCAGAACTGCTTGCCTTTGGTATCTGAACAGGCTCTTTATCTTCCAACATCACCCAGGTGGTGAGATCACCTTGGCTTGTCTTTAGCAAGAATCCTGTTAGGTTGGTTTAGCTAGAATCTCCCTTACCCCTGATGTTTCCTCTGAGTAATTTTCCATCTGTTGATTACCACCCTACTCCTTGAATATAAATTCCCACTTGTCCCTGCTACATTGAGACTTGAGTTTAATCTTTCTCCCCCACTGCAGTGGTCCCTATACTTACAGTGATAGCCCCTGCTTCCTTGAATAAAGTCTTCCTTACCATGCTTTAACAAGTGTCATTGAATTTTTTCTTTAACAATATATATGGATAAATATCAGTAAAGCCAAAAATTATAATGCTAATTATATAAGTATTGTTGGTTACTTCTTAAGTGTAAGCAAGTATCTTTGGGAATCTTAATTTGCCTTTCCAGACCATTTATAACTTAGAAAAAAAATTACTTATAAGAAGAGGTCTGTCTGGAAAAAGTCCAGCCTATGTTGATATAAAGAGAATGATTTGTGCAACATCAATGTAACCTGGCAGCCAAGGAGAGTGGACTGGAATACACATGTGTGAACAATGACAATTTCATTGTACTAGTCGGTGGGGGCAGTAGACGCTGTTGAGTGAGCATGTGTCCTGTGTGGCTGTCGCATTCAAAATGATTACACTAATAGAGCAACAAATCTACATCAAAGTTTGCTTTAAGCTTGAACATTCCTCTGCAGAAACTATTTGGATGATTCAGAAGGCTTTCAGGGATGATACAATGAGTGCAGTGTAAATAAAAGTGTGGCACAAATGCTTCAAAGGTGGTTCAGAATTTGATGAAAGTGATCCATGCTCTGGAAGGCTGGCAACAAGCAGACCACCTGAGAATGTTGAATGTGTACGGGCTGCAATCAACAAAGACTGATGGCTGACAGTGTGAGAACTAGAAGCTAATCTGCGGATTCCAAAAACTACTGTGTCCAAGATTTTGACGCAGGATCTTGGCATAAACGTGTCATGGCAAAATTCATTCCGTGACTTCTGCTACCAGAGAAGAAGGAACATCGTGTTGCAGCTGTTAATGACTTTTAATGAATTGATTCAAGCTGATACTAATGAACCAGATTTCCTCAAGAAGGTCATAACTAGAGATTATGAACTGTGGGTCTACGGCTAGGATCCGGAAACGAAGGCCCAGGTGTCCCAATGGAAGTCACCTGGTTCTCCACCCCCAAAGAAGGCATGACGAAGTCACAGCAAGATCAAGACCATGTTAATTGTGTTTTTTGATTGGGAAGGTGTTGTCCATCACAAGTACACTCCTCCAGCCCAAACAATTTATAAGGAGTACCACCTCAATGTATTTCATTGGTTAGAGATGCAATATGATGAAAACGGCTGCAGCTGTGGGCAAACTGGTGATTGGCAGCTTTATCTCAACAATGTTCCCCCTCATGCATCAGGCCTTGTGCAGACTTTTTTGGTGAAACATCAAATCACCCTGGTGACTCAGCCCCCTACAACCCAGATTTGGTGTCCTGTGACTTCTGGCGTTTCCCAAAAGTAAAATCCCCTTAGAGGAAGAGATTTCACACAGTTGATGAGATTCAAGAAAATAGGATGGGGCAACTGATGGCAACTGGGAAAACTGTGTGAGGTCCCAGGGTGCCCACTTTGAAGGGGACTGAGGCATCATTGTCCTATCTACAATGTTTCTTGTATCTTCTTCAATAAATGTATCTATTTTCCATAGGATATGGCTGGATACTTTCTGGACAGACCTTGTATTTATGAGTTCTGATTTTATTTTAGTAGTTGCTGCTTTAATGAAGAGTAGTTGTGTCGTTACATTGAGACTTGTTCACCTTGAGTTTCTTTCTGAATCACACTGATTAATGGGACCTTAGATAAGTTGTCAGATTCCTGGGAGCCCAATTTTGTAAAGCTATGCTTTATTTCATTAAGTCTGGGAAGTGCCATGAGGGTAAATCTCTTGTTTAGATATTATTATGCATGCAAGGTACCATCATTACAAGTAACATCATAAGAATACTTACCTTGTCTAGATTCTTTCTGCATTTGCAATTTGAGTTTACTGTAACTGTAACTTCCTTAATACCTGAATGGTCTGAAGGATTAATGCAACATTCAAAGGATATTAGTTTTACCTGTAAGGTATAGTCATACTGGGCCACACTCACTTGCCAGCAGGCTCCCTCCCACCCCAGATCTTTGCACTTGCTGTTCTCTCTGTAGAGAAGTTAGCTACTAGCTTACAACTGTCAGCAAAGCCTTCCCGTGCCACTCTTGCTTCTAAGCTTTTCAACTTCCAATATGTCTCATCTCCCCTCCCTGTTTTATTTTTCTTTATGGCATTTATCACTACCTGACATATATTTTACTGATTTGTTTATTAGTATCTGTAGCTTTTCATTACAGTATAAGCTTCATTAGGGCAGTGGTTTTTGTCATTTTTGCTTTGCCTAGAATAGTGACTGGTCCATAATGGAGGCTCAGTAAATATTTATGGAATTAATCAGTGTATGAGCTCATTAATCCTCATACCATTTCTCTGAAGTTATAATAAATGGAGAAACTGGAGTAATGAATTGCTGACACCTAGTGTAAAGAAACTTGTGTTTGGGGTGAGCTCAGTGTCCTAAATTAGTTTCAAATTTTTCTCCTTAGTATATACTTCTCATTAAGAAACCTATAATATTCTTTCCTCAAAGGTAACTATATGAGGCCTTAATTAGCTTGATTATGATAATCATATCCTAATGTATACATATATCAAATCTTCAAGTTGTATATTTTAAATATGTGCAATTTTATCTGTCAATTATACCTAAATAAAGTTGGGGCAAAAATCAAAACCTACAACACAAATACTTCATTTCTCATATCTATCAATAAATACCTCTTCTGCCCTGGCTGGTGTGGCTCAGTGGACTCAGTGCCGGCCTGCAAACCAAAGTGTCACTGGTTCAACTCCCAGTCAGGGCACATGCCTGGGTTGCAGGCCAGATCCCTGCTAGTGGGCGCTCGAGAGGCAACCACACATTGATGTTTCCCTCCCTCTGTTTCTCCTTTCTTCCCTCTCTCTAAAAATAAATAAATAAAATCTTTGAAAAAATAAATAAATACCTCTTCTGCTATAACTTATGGATTTCCAAAACAGATCTTTGGATATTATTTATATAATCTCTATAATTTTCATTAATAATGGAGACTGTAGTTCTGAAGTGTGTTTGTAAATTGGTAGTTTCTATGGAAATTAAAGAATCAATGAGAGCCCTGGCCAGCAGCTTAGTTAGTTAGAGTATAGTTCCAGTACGCCGAGGTTGTGGGCTCCATATCCAGTCAGGGCACATCCAAGAAGCACCCAATGAATGCATAAATAAGTGGAAGAATAAATTGATGTCTGTCTCTCTCTCTCTTCCCCCCTAAAGTTGTATTTATCTCTTAGTAAATAATTTTTTTAAAAGATTTTATTTATTTATCTTTAGAGGGGAAAGGAAGGAGAGAGGGAGAGAGGGAGAGGGAGAGAAATATCAATGTGTGGTTGCCTCTCATGAATCCCCTGCTGGGAACTGGCCGGCAACCCAGGCATGCGCCCTGACTGGAAATCGAACCGCGATACTTTGGTTCACAGCCTGTGCTCAATCCACTGAGCTACACCAGCCAGGGCTTAAATAAAATTTTTTAAAAATGAGAAAAGTTGATTAGGTAATTTAATAAGAATGTAAAAGAAGTAATGGTTTAAGTACACTTGAAGTTTTATTTTGATAATTTTCTAATATTTGAACTATAAAATATAAAATGTCAAAGGCATTTATTTGGCTAGTAATTTTAGGGACCTTGTCATTTCATCAATATGGATAAAGCATAATTAACAGAAAAAATAAACTAATATTTCAGTTTTGTTTTTAAGATAGGAAATTGAAAAATTACTGTATTTTTTTCATTCATCAAAGCTAAATCACTTTTATTTGTATTTATAGGCAAAATCATCAACATTACAGACTATTAATCAACCTCCCTCACAGGTAAGAAATTTTTTTTCAATCTAACTACCAGGGTTTCAAAAGTTAGAATCAGTTTAGATTGTTATATGAGACCCTTAAAGAATTCCAAATGAATTCTTTAGAACTTTGAAGTTAAAAGGACATTTGTGTTTATTTAAGTCTGAAGTACTCCTGAAAGTCTATTTATTAAATTAGGCTCTGAAATGCAGATCCTCTCTCTAACAGGAGATTTATTTATTAATTATATATTTTTTAAACTATGAATTGTTTTTAAGTTTATACACACAATATGTAATAGATTAGTGACTAGTCTACTTTGTTTTCATAGAAATCATCTTGGTGGCCCTTCGAGATGTCTCCTGGTGCATTAACCTTTGCTATCATATGGCCTTTTATTGCCCAGTGGTTGGTGTATTTATATTATCAAAGAAAGAGAAGGTAATACTATAGTTTTATAATTCAAGTGGTGTATAAACTCTTACAATAGACAGAGCGTTCAGCTGCAGTTAAAAGGATTGGTCTAGCTTTAACCAAAGTGGCTTGGGTTGGTGTCATCCCACAAAACAAAAGGTTGCCAGTTGGATTCCCCATCAGGGCACATGCCTGGGTTGGAGGTTTGGTTCCTGGTTGTGGTACATGCAGATGCAACCTATCAATATTTCTCTCCCTCTCTTCCTTCCTCCCTCCCCTTCCCTTTAAAAAAATTAATGAATAAATAATATCTCTAAAAAAAGGATAGGTTAATTTCATAGATATTTCATAGATATATTATCATTTTGAATATTCTGTACTGATCCCAAGGCTGAAATTACCTTGGAAATGATATCTGGTGGGTATCTAGTTTTTTTTTTTTAGACTTAAAACTTTTTCTCTTGAGAGCATCTGGTGGATTTGTACACCTTTGATGTAAGCAACAATAAGAAAATTATTATAGGCTTAGTTTTATAGTTTATGAGGAAACAATGTTCTTAAAGTCTGATGTTTATTTTAGGCCCTTTGGCTAATGAAAAGGACAATGGCTGTGCCCTGGCTGGTGTGACTCAGTGGATTGAGTGCCGGCCTGTGAACTGAAGGGTTGCTAGTGTGATTCCTGGTCAGGGCACATGCCTGGGCTGTGGGGAAGGCCCCCAGTGGGGGCGTGTGAAAGGGAATCGATTGATGTATCTCACACATTGATGTTTCTCTCCCTCTCTTCCCTTTCTCTCTAAAAATAAATATGTTCAATCTCTGAAAAAAAGGACAGATGCTAGGTAAAATAAATAAATAATGTGTGTGTACTTTGTCTAATGTCTCTATAGACATCGACATTTGAGAAAATGTTCAACCTGGTCATTGACTACCTCTAGAAATAGGGAGTATTCTTATTTGGGTGCCAGAAATTCCAGTTGGGATACTAGGAGGTAACTCAAATAAGTCTGAAAATAATAGATTGCAATTCTTGAAAGTACTGAGATTGTCTAGGTTAAGAATACCTGAAGCCAAAACTCTTTGGGTTTAAGAAAATCTTTAAAGCACTTTTTTGGGCACTATGTAAACTGAATTACTTTCCATGGATGGGCCCATGGACCATTGTTTACCTCACTGATGGACAACCTCACTGATGTTGTTTTTGTACTTTGTACTGTTTCCCATTAAGTGACAACAGGTGGGGAAAAGAAATATGGTATTTGATAATAAGGTTTTAAGTGCTCTCTTAACTATGTGTAGTAGAAACACATTTTTAAACTTGTTCAGTTTTAAATAAATGGGTTTTTGTTCCTCTACCAAAGAACCCAAGTTTCTAATTATTACATTTGATAACATCAAAAACCAAACGCTTGCCCTTCTCTGATGTAGAAGGGATTATCAGCACAGTCGTGCTGATCTCCAGTTGTAATATTTCATAGTAGAGAAACTGAAATGCATGTGGCATTGAGTGAGTTGTCTTCCTTGTTCTCTGCTTTATGTTCATAAATGGACTAAATAAGTTTTTGATATATTAATGTGTTAGAATATACCTGCTCACTTAAAAAAACTTTAGTAGGGTTTCAGAAGCATAATTTGCTTTCTCAGTATTATTTACTCCCTTCCTAGTCCTCTTGTGCATGTGTCATTTCAGCTGTTAAGGTATAGGCCCTATTTTAAATTCTTTCTTTTCTTCTTTTACACATTTCACATTTCTCCTACCATGGTTGGGCTTAGTGCTGTACAGCGTTTTAAATTCTGATGTCCCTGATAAAAGGAAGAAAAAAGAACCAGACCTTTTTTTCAACCTGTAGTAAATGTAACATGTAGTAATTTAAGCTGCAGGGAATAGTGGCACTATCACCAGGTGTTTGTCTATTTTGCAATGCATTTCAAAGTTCCCTTTTATGTTTCTTATGCAGAAAGTGGGGGATTGGAGGGTAGAGAAATTGGCATACTACAAAACCTAAAGCTTAACTTTGGTTAATAATTTATGCCCAAGGTTGAAGCATCTAGTCACTTTATTAAAGACTGAATAAACAGCCCTGGCTTGGTGACTCAGTCTGTTGCAGGGTCGTCCCATAACCAAAAGGTTGCAGGTTTGGTTCCCAGTCAGGGCACATACCTAGGTTGTGGGTTTGATCCCTGGTCAGGGTGTGTACGGGAGGCACCGATTAATGTTTCTCTCACATTATTGTTTTTCTCTTTCTCTCTCTTCCCCTTCCTTTCTCTCTAAAATCAACAACAACAATAACAATAATAATAATAATAATAATAATAAAAGGCATATACTTGGGGGAGGATTAAAAAAAGAAAGGACTGAAAAAACAAAGTACACTTTGCTTCAGCAGTCACCCATCAGTTATTTTAAAATTATTCATTTATTTATATTTAAAAAATATTTTATTTATTTTTACAGTGAGGGGAAGTGAGGGAGAAGGAGAGGGAAAGAAACTTCAATGTGAGAGAAAAACATTCATCCCTGCATCTCATAAAGAACGCCATCCAACCAACTGAGCCACACTGGTCAGGGCTTAAAATTATTATTTTTTTAACTGTTCCTTACTAATAGAAGTATATACCATTTCTCCTAAGTATCTTTCCATTGTTTACAGATGTCTCTGAATGAAGAAATTCTTCCCTATTTTTAATTTTCCATTATTATTGCATCATTATCAAGTTTTCCAGTGTATGTTAGGTGTATAGTTCTTTCAAATTGCATGTTATTTAGCACTGCACAACTGCATTTGGATGAGACATAGTGTTTTTATGTATTGTTTGCTTATATACGTAACAGCTTAACTGGGGTTAGAGATAGGAGCTATATTTGACCTGGAGATAAGTTTGGCTTTGATGGGATTTAGACAGGATTTAATCTGTCAGAGTTTAACAGTTTTGAATCTGCTGTTACAGGAAGAAGGTTAGAGAGTAGTGTGTATGGTTTGGAGGAGGTGGGTCTGTTTTAGAGATGTAGGGAAAGATCTCGAAGTTCAGTTAGGATGGGAAAAGTGTGGGCAGGAGAGAATTTGCCCTCCTCATAATAGGGACTGTCCTGGACCTCATCCCCCAGGACAGTGTGTGGCAGGTAGTAGGCTTCCAGTACGTACGTGCTGAATGCACAGTTGAATGCCCACTTTTGGCAGGATGGCAAACTGAAGTGCCATGACATGGAAAAACTTTCATTTCACCTAATAAATATGCATCTTGACCCAAACAGACACACTGAGATAGTCTTATACATATGTAACATAAGTGGCTATTTGTGGTAAGCTTTAAAAAACTTTTTTTTGACATTAAAAGTAATACTTAAGGTCCTCTGCTTGATTTTTTAAATATAGAAGAATGTAAATTTAAAAGTAAAAGATTTCTCACATCACTCTGCAGTGGATTAAAGAAACATTCTTTCTGTATGTGATATGAAGAAAAACACCTGCAGAACTGCTCAAAAATAGGCCCTGAAGAGTCTCCTATAGCGCCACCTCTCCCCAGTTACCTAGCCTTATGGTACTACTATTAAAATCATCCATAAGTTAAATACTGAAAACAGACCTGTAAAAGTCAAGAGACAACTTTTTTTTTTTAATTGATTTTAAAGACAGGGAGGAAGGGAGGGAAGAGAGAGAGAGAAACAGAGAAACATTGATTTGTTGTTCCACTTATTAATGCATTCATTGGTTGATTCTTGTATGTGCTCTGACTGGGGATTGAACCTGCAACCTTAGTGGATCAGGATGACTCTCTAACCAACTGAGCTACCCAGCCAGGGTTAAAAAGCTACTCTTACTGTATTACATTTTCTGATTACTTTCTTTACCATTCTGCCTAGATTAATAACTTTGCTGTTATACAGTTTCCTTGGAAATACTGAGCTTTCAGTAGAGAGATAATCATTAAAAATTGGAGGGGAGGATCTCAGGAGAAACATACTTCAAATGAATCCTAGGGTAGATGATACTGGTCTAAAAAGGCAGGCCCACACTTTTGAGGATGGGAAAGAATCTCAGCAGTACAGCCAGAGCAGAGTTCAGCAGACTAGGGCAAAGGCAGAATTTTATTTCTATTCCCTTATTTGTTGTTTTCTGTAATTTTTATTTCCTTATCATAACATACCCTATATTTTCTGAGTTAATTTTTTAAAAAAGGAGAGACAGATCTTATTTGTTTATTTATTTTTAGACTGAGGGGAAGGGAGGGAGAGAGAGAGGGAGAGAAACCTGGATGTGTGGTTGCCTCTTACGCACCCCTCACTGGGGAACCTGGGGAACCCAGGCATGTGGTCTGACTGGGAATCGAACCAGTGACCCTTCGGTTTGCAGGCCAGTGCTCAATGCACTGAACCACACCAGCCAGGGCAGATCTTATTTATTTTTAATTTTTATTTTTTTATTATTTAATGATTTTTTTATCCATTCACCTATTCATTTAGTCATTTTTTAAAAAATTTTATTGTTTTTCAAGTACAGTTTTCTGCCTTCTCCCTCCACTTCTTCCCCCCCACCCCAACCATGTCCACCTCCCTCCCCTGATTCCTCCTCACCTTGGTTTTGCCCATATATCCTTTATAGTTGTTCCTAAAAACCCTTCACTCTTTTACCCCCATTATCCCCTCCAATTCCCACCCCCCCCCGTCACTGTCAATTTGTTTGTGATTTCAAGACACAGATCTTATTAAGAGGCTGAAAAACATTCTGAAGTTCTTCTGAAAATGGTGATAGTGATTTATGTATATTCTGTTGGGTTGGCCAAAAAGTCCATATGGTTTTTCTGTAAAATAAAAGACACATTTTTCATTTTCACCATTAACTTTATTGATTTGGTTATTTTGAGTATGTCAGCTATCTCCTGAATGATATAACTTCGATTGTTTTCAATTAAGGTCTTCGTTTGATCACTGTGAACTTCAGCTGGTCTTCCTGACAGTATAGCATCATCCATTGAGAAATCTAAACTTCACAAACCAGTTTTGACATGTTCAATTAGTCACAGCACCTTCTCCATATGCTGCACAAGTCTTTTTTTTGCATTTCAGTTGTGTTTTTACCTTTCTTGAAATAATAAAGCATAGTACACTGAAAGTGTTGGTATCTTCTTCTATCTTCAATATTAAAATGTCTATACAAAAATTAACCAATTTTGATAAGTTTTTTTAAATGCATGCCAATATGACAGCTGTCACAATACAATGTAACAGAATTTTTTCAAATTAAGTTAAAGACAACTGAGCACTACTAGAGCCTTCTTATGGACAAAAACAAATGAGGTTTTTGGCCAACCCAGTGATTCCCTGTTGTAATGGAATAATGTAGAAGATTAGCATTCATAGACCCAAGTTGTATAAATCTGCAAAGGACTTCGTGTAGTTATTGGCATCACATGGGTTCTTGATAAATTTTGCTTACTGTTCAGGCACCTTCTAGTAACATTCTGCAAAAACCTCACTCAGGCAGTTAGACCCACCTGCAGTTTTATTCTTCCAGAGGCCTGTTTTCTTTTCTTTCTTTTTCTAACTTTTTTTTTATTGTTGACACTATTACAGATGTCCCCATTTTGCCCTGCTCTGCCACCTCCACCCAACCACTGTTCGGCCTCCCTTCCCTCAGGCCACCACCACATTGCTGTCTGTGTCTGTGGGTCATGCATATATGTTCTTTGGCTACTCCCTTCACCTTCTTTTAACCAGTCCCCCCTCTCCACTCCCCTCTGACAGCTGTCAGTCTGTTCCATGAGTCCATGCCTCTGTTTTTATCTGGTTTGTCAGTTTATTTTGTTCATTAGATTTCACATATAAGTGAGATCATATGGTATAAGCCACAGGTGGCAAACACAAGGTCTGTGGGATGAATCTGGCCCTCGAACTTGTTTTATCCGGCGCAGCACCTTGTTTCTACCCAGAGGCAGCACTGAGCTCTCTCTTGACTGTTAAAGAAGTAGTTACATTTATATAGTCCTAAAATTACATTCAGCCCTTTAAAGGCAACCGCAAGGCTGATGTGGCCCCCCGTGAAAATGAGTTTGACACCTCTGGTATAAGCCTTTAGTTACATGAAAATTGATCTGATTATTTAAAATGTCACTCCTACCAAGGAGGTATACCTAAGATTTCTACACAGCATAAAGAATGAACCCATTATTTAAAATAGCACTCCTGCAAAAGGGGTTGCATAAGAGTAGTTACAAAGAGGAGAGGAATAAATCTGCACTGAGGCAGTTACAACCATTTGGACATCTTCAGTGCTGGTGAGGGTATAATTTTACAGCTGGGGGAACCTTTCCCAGAACTCAGATCCCATGTGATTATTGTATCTTATGCTAACAAGCCTACCCTTCTCTGATAGCTCATTCACTCGGCTATCGTTAAAACCATCACATTATGCATATCTGAATTGTTGGTTTATATGTCTCCTCACCCTCCTCAACTAAACCAAGAGGTCTTTTCAGGACTGAGAGCCTGCCTCATTTATGTTTAAATCCTCAGTACCTGCAGTGTCTGGAAACTATCAGATACATAATATATGTTGATTAAATGAATAGTCCAGACCTGGCTGGTGTGGCTTAGTGGTCTGAGCGCCAGACTGCAAACTGAAAGGCTACTGGTTCGATTTCTGGTCAGGGCGCATGCCTACATTGTGGTCCATGTCCCCAGCTGGAGGCATGTGAGAGGCAACCAATCCATGTTTCTCTCACACATTGGTGTTTCTCTCCCTTTCTTTCTCTCTCCCTTCCCCTCTCTCTAAAATATAAATAAAATCTCTTAAAAAAAAGTCCAGATTGTACATCTATCAACGTTTTGTGGTTTTATCAAGATTTTTTGTTTCACTGTTTTTCCATTTTGATAAAATTATGAAATAGTTTTAAAAAATCTGAATTGTGTAATAGCCGACTAGAAAAGAGTGAAAATTTAGAAGCTATGAGAGGAAGAGTGTACATTTACAAGATTTATTGAAAACCATTTTGATAATGTCAGCACCTGCATTAGATCTTTCCTATAGAGCTATAAGTGACGTGATTTCATAGGGATCATTTGTAATTTCACAACATTATTTTGAATTTGAATGGTCTGATTCTGTTAGACAATTCTTTGGCATGGGTTATGTTTCACATTGAGGTTGCAATTTTATTCATAGGCAATTGGTTTTTACTTTCTTTTTAAAGAAAACTGAACTGAAGAAAATGGCATTTTACTCCAGAAGACCACTGGGCCTGGATGACCTTGGAATGAAATGGATTGTGGAGCTCACAGGAAAATCCTAGTTTGTGATGATTACGTTTCTTTTTGTTGTCCAGTAGTTTGGTTTGTGTACATATATACATATGTATTTTGCACTACACAAATGATAACATTTTAAGGACTAATATTACTGATACTTGAATAATCAATCTCAACTAGGTTGTAAGTAGCATACATAGATTCCTCCTACCCTGGAACTTGAAGGACATTAAATCATTAATTATTGTTTGGTAACACGTTTACCTGATTATTTCCCATAGAGAAAAATAAGCTGCTTAGGTACAGTTATGATAATGAGATCAGATTTATAACTGGGTATTTTTCATTTTCTAAATTAAATGTGAGAAAGAATGCAAACCAGGAGTGAATTTCAAGTGAAGTTAAATTGACTTCATACCTTAGTCACTAAGTTATGCCTGGGAGAGAAGACAGCCGTAATCTTTGTTGGGTGTTCACAGCTCTGACTTTAGTGTTCAAGCAACATTATTATAAACTAGAGCCCTATGTCTGAGGCTTAGTTTTTGCAAATGATTCAGACTAGACATATAACTTGCTGATGGAAAAGATGAAGAATGGGCTTAAAGTAGGTTTGAAAGTTTGTTCTGAGCCTGAAGATCATTAATAAGATTTTTATTCAGTCCTATACATTTACCCCTTTGTAATCATTTCTCTTTAACTGAAGATATCTTGTTTCTGCTTCATCGGGTGCTTTGAAATACAAAATGAA
Source organism: Anoura caudifer (assembly GCA_004027475.1). Classification (NCBI taxonomy): domain Eukaryota; kingdom Metazoa; phylum Chordata; class Mammalia; order Chiroptera; family Phyllostomidae; genus Anoura; species Anoura caudifer. The sequence continues at coordinate 124,032 of PVKU01002212.1, forward strand.
AAACTTACACTGTTTTTACAAAGGTCAAAAAGGACACATATGAAAATTACTTTTCTGCAACTGGTGAACTATACAGACTGGACTCCTAACCTCTTAGTGCCTCAGACTTCCCTTCGGGATATAATGTTTGCGAGATACCTATTTCACAGGGATATTAATAGGATTTGCAAGCTAGCAGGATATGTGCTTTCTTTTGAATAAGGCATACCCAACTAATGTAAATTTAAGTTTCTTTCCCACACCTCTCACATTTAAACTAAAAGGAAGAATGTAATTTAGATCCTTGAAGGCTCTGTTTGGAATTATTTTTCCTGTGTACCTGCTCGTTTAGGTGTACTTTGTACTTAAAAGATATCTCTGATTCAAAGGCTTAGCAATGAGTGTTTTAAGCATTTTCGGTTTGTGTGGCGTTTGGTTTAGCATCACGTGTTCAGAATGTTTGCTATAACAGAGAGAGGGATCCGTCTCTTGTATGGAGGTGGTTCTTCATTTGCCTGAAGAAAAAGTTAAGAAATAATTTGCTTTTCCCAAGACTCTTTTTTCCATATTTTTTCTTTCATGTAACTTATCTTTTTTCATTTTTAAATCCCATCTTGATTAAAATGTGTCTATCTAGAGGGATCTACTAAAATTGGTTTTTAAGAACTCCTCCATTTAGAAAAAAAAAATAGAGTTTAGACCTGTGGATCAGGGATTATTTTCAAAAATTAGATTGTCAATTTAAAATATCAAAAATTAATGTCAGAAAAGGGTGGCTTTTCTCTTAGTATATAAAGAAATAAAATGCAAATTAAGAATGTAAGCAGTTAAATAAAAAAGAAAAAGAAGAATGTAAGCAGTTGTGATTTGTTACAAGCAATTGGCGCTTACTAACTCTGAAGGTTAACTATTTGTATTCTATTCCAAAGTCTTATTTTATAGTTTGAAAAGCACTTTGCACACAGTTCTTGTACATACAATTAAAGATGTAATTATAGGATATAGTGTTTTGGCTTTGTTTAACATGAACCATGTTTAAAATTTTAAATTGACAACTATGGTATTTTTTTTAATGATCTATACTTCTTTTTGATTTCTTTATTGTAAACCTAAGGTAAAAATAAAACGTCAATGAAAAATGATATGGTTTTATTATTTGTTACTGTTAGAAGTGCATTGATTATATGTATAATGATTAAATGAGAATGGTAGAAATTCATAGAAAGCAATCATACTCTTTCAAAATAAAGCCATGCTATTGCATGTAATTTTATAGAAATCAGAAATTGGGATAAAGATTAACTCAGTCATTTAGTTGAGAATGTTATTGATCCAGTCAAAAAATCTGTTTCAATTCTTATATCAAATAGACAGCTTCCCACAGCCACTCAGGGCCCTTACTCAAATGTCTTAGATACATACAGGTGTTCTTAGGTGGGAAATAGTGAGAGGGTTTGTGTTTTTAATACAGATATATAACTTGTATACAGTGATAAAAGTGATGTTAGCTATTTGCACCATTTAAGATATTAGTATTCTGCTACATGTAATAGAAAAGTAACTGTGGCTTGACCAAGTAAGGTTTGTATTTTTTCTCATATACAAGGAGCCTGGAGGTAGGATGTCTAGGGCTGGTAAGGTGCTTCCGCAATGCCATGAGATTCCTTCTGTCTTTCTCTTCTACCTTCTTTAGGATGTGGCTTTTGTCTTCAGTCTTGCTAGATGGCTGCTGTACAGCTAGGTCTAAGGTCTACATTACAGGCAGGCAAATATCCTTATCAGGGAACTGTAACTTCTTGGAAGTCTCACACAGGACCCTCCTCCCATCTCATTGGCTATGTCTTTGCCTATAAAAATATTATTTAAAGAATAAAATTAGGTCCTAGCTGGATAGCTCAGTTCATTACAGTGCCCTGATATGCCAAGGTTACAAGTTCGATCTCTGGCCAGGGCACATGCAAGAAGCAACCAATGAATGCATAAATAAATGGAACAATAATTAATGTTTCTCTCTCTCTCTTCCTTCCTCTCTAAAATCGATATTTCTCTGTCTACCAATAACTGAAAAAAAATTTTTTTTAATTAAGAATAAATAGTGCCCTGGCTGGTGTGGCTCAGTGGATTGAGCACCAGCCTGCAAACCAAGGGGTTGCTGGTTTGATTCCTGGTCAGGGCACATGCCTGGGTTGTGGGCCGGGTCCCCGATGGGGGGCACGTGAGAGGCAACTGCACAGTGAAGTTTCTCCCTCTCTCTCCCTTCCCCCCTCTCTAAAACTAAGTAAATAAAACCTAAAAACAAAAACAAAAAACAAAGAATAGCCCTGACCTATGTGGCTCAGTTGGTTGGAGCATTTTCCCATAACCAAAAAATTGGAGCATCATCCCATAACAAAAGATTGCAGGTTCGATCCTGGTCCAGATGCATATGAGAGGCAACTGATCAGTGCTTCTCTCTTGCATCAGTGTTTCACTCCCTTCCTCTATAAAAGCAATGTAAAAATGTCCTCCAGGGAGGATAAAAAACAAATTAAAAATAAAGAATACAATGTATAAATTTAATTTTGCCCATACATGGTAGGAAAGGCCATGTTTTTTGGTTTTTAATGTCCCCTTGTTTTCTTTCTTGGTCTTTTTTCCCCTGCTTCTCAACACTTGTTTTCTCACTGAGTTTCTCTCCATTAATCCTTCTTCCCAGCTGTATCACATTTTATAAGCTGGAAAATGGTAAATGTCCTTTTCTTTCTTAAAAACAAAAAATCTGTTAAATTTATACATAATATAGGTGAGGGTGTAGTATTGGGTTTTGTGTGTGTTTGTTTTTTTTCTGCCTAGCACCTGTTTCTCCTGATGAGAGCACGACTCTTTGTTCCTTTCTCCCCTTGGAGACATTTTCCTCCTATACTCCAATCAGGTGATTCCGGGGAGGAGTGGAGCTAAATGGAACACCCAGCTATGCCCATTCCTGCCCTGCCCTAAACCCTAGTAATGGGCTTATGACCCACACCTGGCCAGTGCATGTCCCATTCTCACTGACCATAGGGATGGTCCTCAGGGTGAGCATGTGACCACCAGTGAGGCAGAGTTATTGTCTGAACTCATTTCATGAAGCTGAGAGAGAGCATTTCCTTTTCCAAAATGTTATGTAGTTGGAATCATACAGAATATATAACCATACAGACCCCTTTCATACAGAAACTTCCATTTTTATTTAAGGTCTTCCAGATTGGCTCCTTTCACTTGGCAATATGCATTTAAGGTTTCTCCTTGTAATTTCATGGCTTTATAGCTCATTTTTATGTTGTTTATGCCTGTGTTTCAGTAAAACTTTATTTACAAGACAAGCAGAGGGCCAGGTTTGGCCCACCCTCTATAGTATGCTGACTTCAGAGTTAAACAGCTCATTTCTTTTAGCACTGAATAATGTTTCATTGTATATTTGTACCACAGTTTATTTACCCATTCACCTATTGAAGGACATCTTGGTTGCTTCCAAATTTTAGCAATTATGAATAAAGCTGCTATAAATGTCTGTGTGTAGATTTTTCTGTGGTCATACTTTTTCAACTCATTTGGGAAAATGACAGAGCATGATTGCTGGACCCATATAGTAAAGTTATTTTTAGTTTTGTAAGAAACAGTCTTCCAAAATGGGTATACTATGTTGTTTTCCCACCAGCAGTGAAAGAGTTCCTGTTGTTCCACATCTGTCAGCATTTGGTGTTGCTAATGTTTTGGATTTTAGCCATTCTGTAGGTGTGTAGTGGTATCTCATTGTTGCAGTCTTTCTTTTTGAATTGTAGCCTGTTAGTTTATTACCCTAGAGGTTCTGGGGCCATACATCCTGCCACTTGGGGGAACCTTAGATAATAAGGCCAACATCTAGACCTAGGAACTTAGACAAGTCAGAAACAATGAGTTCAAGTCCCTTAATCCATTTAACTCTGTATCATTACCCTTTTTTAATTTTTTTCTTTATACAGTTTGTTTACATGGGTTAAGAAAGTTCTATTTTTTAATTGATTTTGAGAGAGAGAGAGAGAGAGAGAGAGAGACATTGATTAGTTGTTCCACTTATTTATGCATTCATTGGTTGTTTCTTGTATGTGCCCTGACTGTAGATCTAACCTTGGTGTATTGGGACTATGCTCCAACCAACTGAGTACAGCCAGCACAAGAAATTTCCTTTTTTTTTTTTTTTTTTTTTTAAGGTAGTTTGGGTTAGGTTTCTGACACTTGTAACCAGAGTCCTGACTAGTGTAAGTAGCTCTTGATTCTCAGGACTGAGCACAGGCTCTGGAGCCAGACTATCTAGGTTCGAATTCTGTGCAATCAAGGGAAAGTCCCTTTTTGTTTAAGTTTCCCCATCTGTAAACTTTGAATAATATGTCATAGGGTTAATACATCTAAAATACAGAGAGCAGTGCCCAGGGTGCAGTAAGTACTTTGTGACTGATAGCTATTGTGATGGTAATAATAATAATTTCAGCTATTTCACTGTCAGTGCTTTTACAGAAGCAGGGCAGGAAGACATGAAAATCCAAATCCCTTGTGTAGCGGTAGACACTGGCAGTGTTGGTGCAAAAGTACAGATTTTTTTTTTTTAAACAAGAGTAGATCTCTTCCACTCATCCTCTGGGTATTCTCCCTTTCCTCGAGGACTTTGCCACATTTTTCTTCCCCAGAGGCAACTACTTCTATCACTTTTGGCTGTGTTTTGTTACTTACCTCCAGGGCTCAAATAAAACAACTGTGTTTGAACTGCTGCTCTTGATATTTCTGTCTTAGGCATTATCTATTTACTTCTCTCTACCAAAATTGAAGATGTCATTCTTTTTCCTTCCTTGACAGTCTCTGCTCATGTGTATCCTGTTCATGTCCCCACCTTTGAAAGGCAGTTTGTCAAAAACTGTGGAGGGTCTAAGATTTTATGCTACATTCAAGCTAACAGGTTTGCCTGCCACAGGTTTATGGAGGCCAGTAGAAGGGAGGAGAGTTTGTTCCACATAATAACATCGATAGCTGAGGTATCGGCATTTTTACTGGTGTTCCAATACCCAGTTCCCACAGGGCGATGCCAAGAAGCCAGATGACACCTGCACATACCTTCCAGGAGAGAGGCCTTGACTTTAGGAACCTGAATCTCTTATGATGGGTAATAAGCAGGACTAAACTTTACTCCAGAGAGAAACCGTATCTATATTACATTAGTAAGTATGCTGGATTTATGCAAAAGGAGATACCATCTCTGTCTTCCAAGGCTGTTCACTATACACACGTTCTTGACAAGATGGTCCAGAATGAAGAGCAGCCAGTGCCTCACTCACAGGATGTGCAGAAATGTAAGAGAGTGATGGAGAAAGGTCTCCTAACACATTTGTATTTCAAATATGGTTAGATCAGTACTCAGGGTTCACATTGTTGAGGCCATGCAAAGACTCTTCACAGCTGAGCAATTTATTAATCTATGATAATTTCCCCTTCCTGCACAGCTTTTTATTGTTGTTTCCAGCGTCTTTCCGAGTAAGGGCGCACAGGAGGGAAGTCTTTAGGGACTTTGCATGTATAAAAATGTCTTTATTTTTTCTTCCAGAAGTTTGAAGATGTTGCTCCGTTGGCTTTTTGTTTGCAGTTGTAATTGTTAAGAAGTTTGAAGACATGTCAGACACTTCTTTCTAAAAACAAATTGTGTAGAAAAAAACTCAATCTTCCTCCTGTGTTTTCCCGTTATTCTTATACTACTCATACTCACAACACTTCAGGCACCAGCTGTGTGGATTTTTCCTCACACCAATAAGCAATTCTGTGACATCAGTAGGGTGTTTTAGAATTTAAATCAATTCTGGTACTAAGCTAGGTAAGCATCAGATCCCCCAAGTTAAGGGCTCAGTCCCACCCTCCTACCTAACTTCAGATACCAACTACAAGTCCGGATTCTCACCTGTGCTTTTGACCAGTTGTCTACAAATTGGAGGTTTCCACAATGCTCTCCTTGAGTTGCATTAATTTGCTAGAATGGCTCAGTGGTCTCAGGAACACTTGCTGCTTACCAGGTTACTATAAAAAAATACGATAAAGGACACAGAACACTCAGATGGAAGAGATATGTAGGGCCAGGTATGTGGGAAGGAGTGTGGAGCTTCCTGGTCCAGAGTGCACCACTCTCCCAGCACCTCCATGTGTCACCAGCTTGGACGCTCTCCACACTCTGTACTACTGCGATTTTTATGGAGGCCTCGTCATGTAGGCATGATCAAACATAAACTCCATTTCCAGTCTCTCCTTTCTGGAGAATGGAGGAGTGGGGCTGAAAATTCCAAGCTTCTAATCATGGTTTGGTCTTTCTGGTGACCAGCCCCATCCAGGAACTCACCCAGAGTCACCACCTTTGAACCAAGGACATTGCTATCACCTAGGAAATTTCAAGGGATGTAGGAGCCCTGTGTCAGTAACTGGAACCAAAGACCAAATATTAAACCAAAAGATGTCCCGAATGTTCTTTATCACTTAGGAAATTAGGAATTTTAGAAGCTCTGTAGCAAGAACTGGAGGCAGATACACACACACACACACACACGTATATGTATGTATATATGTATATATTCCTATTATTTCACACCAGCCTTTTTTTTTTCTTCCTCTTTGGATGCTTATAGGATCTTCTCTTGTGTCTAAAGACACAACATCTTGTGTCTTCTCTTGTGTCCTAGCCCCAGTGTCTAAAATTTCAGTGTTAGTAAGTATAGGAAAGATATTTGCTGCAAATGACCTTAAAACTCAGTGGTTCACTGGCATTTTTTACTTGCTCTTGGATCCCTAGGTAAGCTTCTCCTCTGCTGGGCTCAGCTTTGTCAAAGCTACAGGCTGTGACTTAAGTACAGCCCTGCTCCATGTGTCTCCTCTTCCTATGTGAATCCAGCATGCATAGTGTCTACTAACCTTCCAGTGACCAAAGGTCAGATGATCAATCCAAGATCAATGGAATAGAGAATTTATAACAGCTACTCTAGTGGGAACACTGCACTGTTACATGACAAAGGATGTGGAGAGGATTGGGAACTACAACACCATGTAGTCCAGTATAGTTCTCTTTTTATGCTGAGCGTTTGGCTCTTTCAGGGTGCAAATTTATTTCCTTCACTGCTAAACACGTTCTTTGTGATTTTATTAATAATTTATTTTCCATTTCTCTGTTCCTTCTGTCTGAAGCTCCCATTACTTGGCATTGAACCTGAACATGTTCTTGAAATTTATCTTTTCTCTCCAATTTTCTATCTTAGACTTTTAGTCTATTTTGCGGGAGGTTTTTTTTTACTTCAAACCTTTATTATATATAGTTTTCAGTTCTATCATATTTTTAAGAATTCTTTAAACATTTTCTGAATATTCTATTCTCGACTATACTATACCATGCTATACTATATGCAATATCTTTCTGGATATATGAATGATAATACATTTAAGGTTTTATTTTGTTCTTTTGTTGTTTGGTATGTGGTTTTTTTTGTTATTTTTTTGTTTTTTGTTTGTTTTTTTTGTTTTGTTTTGTTTTGTTTTTGGTGCATAGACTTTGTTTCCCTCAAGGTGCTTTTTTTCTCAAATTGTTTTGGTCCATATATTACTAGAGACTTTCCTCAGTATCCAGTAATCCTTGGCTGTCTGCTCATATTTACGAGTGAAGAACAATAGGGCTGATGGCAGGCTCTGAGTGGGGTTTAGGAGTGATAAGCTTCAGTGAAGGGCTTTCTACATGAGCCTTTCATGTCACATCCTTGAGCCTTTCATGTCACATCTTTGGATATATTTAAAGAATTCTCAGATGGTTAAATTCCTCAGAGAATGCTCTGCGAGTCTCTTGATGGAGGACTAAATCCTTGCTGTTAGCATTCTTAGAGCTGACTGAGGGATAGCGGTTAGACGACTGGGGGTCTTAGCATCCGGTGTACATTCATTCATTTAAGGCCATTTTAATGCTATTATTGTATCAGTCAGAGACTGAAATGGCCAACTCATTTGGATATGTTGAAGAGTATAATAAAGTGCCTATTAATGAAGGAATGAGCAGGGTGGAAGAGAACTGCAAAGAATAGTTTAGTACTTCATTAGTTTGCTTGGGCTGCCATGACAGTGTACCATAAACTGGGTAGCTTAAACAACAAAAATCTATTTTACCACAATTCTGGAGTCCAGAAATTCAAGATCAACATATTGACAGGGTTGAATTTTATCTATTTATTTTTAGAGAGAGGACAAGGGAGGGAGAAAGAGAGGCAGAGAAACATTACTGTGAGAGAAACACTGATCAGCCACTTCCTGCGTGCGTCCCAAACAGGGATCGAACCTGCATCCCGGGCATGTGCTCCCACAGGGAACCAAACCGGTTACCCCTTGCTCTGAGAGATGATGCCCCACAGACCGAGCCACAATGGCCAGAGCAATAGGGTTGACTTCTTTTGGACCTCTCTGCTTGGCTTCTAGGTGGCCATCTTTTTCCCAACTTCACATGGTGGTCTCTCTGTACCTGTCTGTGTTTTAATCTCCTTGTCTCATAAGGACACCAGTTGTATTGGATTAAGGCCCATCCAGTGAACTCATTTAATTTATTTAACTCTTTAAGGACCTTGTCTCCAAAAACGTTCTAAGTTACTGGGGGGAGGTTAGGACTTCACTATACGAATTTTGGGATGACATGGTTACCCAAAATACCTATAATAAATACCTGGAGAGGCAGTTACAGTAGGTTTCTGTTACCACCCTGTAGATTTCCAGTGATGAGGGGAAGGACCATTGTCATATGACAGACTAGGACTCATGGAAAGGGTCTCCTTACAAAAGCCGACACCTTTGGTCAAGGGAGGCTCACAGGGAGGAAAGTATGGGAATCAGTATATCTAACCACCCTCTTTCTTCCCTTGGATCTCTTGGTGATATTCTCCAGTAGCCAAGCAAAACTGGAAGGCAGAGTACAGGGGAGTCTGCTGATACAGTTGACACAGGTCAGCTTCCCAGGACACAGCAAGCTACAGAAGCGGGGAGATTATCTGGAGGGGCAAATGGAGGATCTGCAGGACAGCACCCCCACCATCAGGTGTGCTCAGGGTACCCCCTTTACCCCAGACAGAGAAAACCTGTGTTTGGCAAGAGTCAGAGAGAGGCAGTTGGAGGATTTGTGTAGCTGGGGAGGGGATCTGGGGACCTACTTTTTAAATGGAATACAACCACAGGCGTAGCTCATTTTATTGTGTTTTGCATTATTGTGCTTTGAAGATATTGCAGTTTTTACAAACTGAAGGTTTGTGGCAGCCCTACATCTAGAAGGTGTATTCGTGCCATTTTCCCAATGGGCTTAAAAGATGGTTAGCATTTTTTAGCACAAACTATTTTTTAATTAAGGTGTCTACATATAGTGTAAACATAACTTCTATATGCATTGGAAAACCAAAACATTTATGTGACTTGCTTTATTGTGATACTTGCTTCACTGCAGTAGTCTGGAACTGAACTTGCAATATCTCTGAGGTTTGTCTGTAATTATTTTTAATTTTTACTGATTTTTAGAGAGAGGGAGGAAGAAAGAGAAACATCAATTTGTTGTTCCACTTATTTATGCATTCATTAGTTGATTTTTATGTGCCCTGACTGGGAATTGAACCTATAAACTTGGTATATGATGATGATATTCCCATCGAGCTACCCAGCCAGGGCTATATGCCTGTAATTATTGTAACTATTTGCTTTCATTCTTACTTTGAGATGTTCCTGGTACCCACTCCTGACTGAGCCTTTTTGAGGTCTTTTGTAAGGTACATTGGATTGACTTTCGGTTCTCTCCAGACTCATTGAGGATTTAGTTTCCCACATTTTTTACTAACTCATCCATTTATTTTGCTGTGTCCTTTCCTGTTCTCTTTGTACTTCTGGTGTTCCAGTTACTATGGCTAGATAACAAGTTACCCAAAAAGTCAGTGGCATAAACAGCCATTCATCATGCTCATGGATTGCGTGGGTCCAGAGTTTGCACAGGGCACAGCAGGGCTCCACGTTATTTGAGTTGACTCAGGATTGGGGCTAGAATCATCTGAGTGTGTACTCACTCATTTGGCAGTTGCTCCCATGAAGATGCAAACAACTGGAGGCCAGTGCAACCGTGTTGCTGTGGGTATTTCTTTTTTTTCTTTCAGGCACTTGGTGTCTGTGACTGAATTTATCCCTGAGGCCTAGTGGGGGAACAGGGCCCATGAGTCACAGTGCTTCTGTGGCAGTCTGCGGAGTGGGTATTTCTTTAAAAAAATATTTTATTTATTTTTAGAGAGATGGGAAGGGAGGGAGGGAGGGAGGAGGGAAACATCAATGTGTGAGAGAAACATTGGTGGGTTGCCTCTTGCACACCTGACTGGAAATCAGTCCCACAGCCCAGGCATATGTCCTGTCCAGGAATTCAACCTGTGACCTTTCAGTTTGCACGCTGGCACTCAATCCATTGAGTGACACCAGCCAGGGTGGTATTTCTATTTATATGTGGTTCTCCATATATAAATAAACTGTTTTCAGCAGCATGTCTTCAGTATAGCAGGACTTCTTTGTCAGCTCAGGCCCCCAAGGTGCTTGTCCCGAGAGAGCCAGGCAGAGGCTATGTTGCCCTTTCTAACCTAGCCTTGGAATCTGTGCAGGGCCACTTTCACCACTTTCTTCATTAGAAGCAAGGCACTAAGATGGCCCGTAATCGAGAGAAAGGGAATTCGACTCCACTTTTTGTGGGAAGAATGTAAGAAAATTTCTAGACATATAAAATTGCCATGTCGATGTATGCCTTAAAAACAAACAAACAAAACAACACAACAAAACTCTACCCAGAAAAGCAAATAAAAAACAACTCTACCCTTTTTAGCCATGTTTTAAGACAGAAAGCGGCATTTATTCAATCTACCATTTTTTACCTAGAAGTCTAACTGGTTTCTTGAATTATCTGGATGACTTGCAGATGTGTCAGACTTAATGTGTCAACCAGTCCTGTCCCTCATTCCCCCATTACAGGGTGTAGCACAATTGACCCAGCTGCTCAACTCAGAGACGAGGTGTCATACTTGGTTATTCCCATTCTCTCACCCTCCTCATCCCAACTAGCAGTAAGTCCCAATGATTCTACCTCAGAAATACATCTTGAATTCAGGTTGGCTGGTTCAATAGCCTATTATTCAATTTCCTTCCTTCAAAAATCGCCCTGCCCACAGGTATAATGACACATCCAAACTGGCTTGGTATTACTCAAAAGGAGACTTGGTGCAAACAGTCTGTGTTTGCACATACTTTTGGACTGTCAGTACATTTGTATTTGGCTAAGATTAAGGTGGTTATTTCTGGCAAAGTGATTATACCTGAATGTACTTCAACATGATTTGGAGAGTAATGGCAAGGTTTTATATAGTGAAAATTTCTCAAATCCAAAATTAAGACAAATATTCTAACTAGCAGGGTACTTAGGATTCAAATAGTGATCACTTATTAAACACCTTTTGTGTTTGCTATGCATGAATCTTAATTCTGACAGAGGTACACCAAGGTGACTCTTCAAACATGTTTATTTTTGTTTAACATTCACTGTTGGTGTGGATCAATGTTCCCTCTTTCTTCCTTCCTTCCCTCCTCTCTAGAAATAAATAAATAAAATCTTTAAAGAAAAAAACAAAAAATACCCTTTAACATTTCTTGTAATACTAGATTGGTGGCACTGAACTCCTTTAGCTTTTCTTTATCTGGAAAGCTCTTTATATGTCCTTTGATTCTAAATGATAGCCTTGCTGGGTAAAGTAATCTTATTTGTAGGTCCTTGGTTTTCATCACATTGGATATTTTTTGCCAAACCTGTCTGGCCTGCAAAGTTTCTATTGACAAATCAGCTGACAGTCTTATAGGAGCTCTTTGTAGGTAACCGATTTTCTCTTGCTGCTTTTAAGATTCTCTTTGCCTTTAACCTTTGGCATTTTAATTACAAGGTGTCTTGCTGTGGGCCTCTTTGGGTTGATCTTGTTTGGGATTCTCTGCACTTGTGTGTCTATGACCTTCATCAAGTTGGGAAACTTTTCTTTCATTTTTTTCCCAATAGATTTTCAATCTTTGTTTTCTTCTTCTTCCAACACTTCCATGATGCAAATGTTGGTACGTTTGATGTCGTCCCAGAGGCCCCTTAAACTGCCCTTTTTTTAAAATTTTTTCCTTTTGCTATTCTGATTGAGGGTTTTATGCTACCTTATCTTCCAAATCACCAATTTGATCCCATGCTCCATCCAATCTGTTGATTCCTTCTAGTGTATTCTTCATTTTGGCTATTGTATTCTTCATTTCTGACTGGCTCTTTTTTTTAATCTCCATTTTTGTTTCCTCTTTGTTGAAGTTCTCACTGAGTTGATCTATTCTTTCTCTAAGTTCATTGAGCATCCTTATAACCAGTGTTTTGAACTCTGCACCTGGTAAATTGCTTGAGTCTATTTTGTTTAGTTCTTTTTTTTGGAGATTAGTCCTTTTCTTTCATTTGGAACATGTTTGTCTCCCCATTTTGGCTGCCTCCCTATTTTTTTTTCTATGTAGTAAGTAGAGCTGCTACATCTCCTGGGCCTTATGCAGTAGGTGTCCTATGGAGCCCAGGGGAGCAGCCTTCCTGGTCACCTGAGTGGGGCACCGCAGGTGCATCCGTCCTTTGTGCGCTGTGTACCCATCTGTTGTAGTTGAGCCTTTATTGCTGTTAGCACACGAGTGGAAGGCACTGACTCACAGGAAATTTGTCTGCAAGGATCCGAGGTGGTTACAATGGAGGAGTTGCTGTGCAGGGGCCCACCCCACAGACCAGGACTCACTTCATCAGGGCTCTGGTGCCAGCTGAGTCAGCCCTTTGAATATGTTGCTAGTCGAGGAGGTTGGGTGGCATTCCAGTGTAATCTGAAGATGTCCACTGGGTACACTCAGGGGCTTCCTAGGAGCTACAGACCAAGGTCAACCATTGCCTGTGCCCTGCCTGGGCCAATTGACCTGAGCTGCAGCTACAGATTGCTGCCACTTGGTCTAGGCTCGGAAGTGTCTGGGAGATCCAAGCTGCGAACCAAGGCTGCCATTAATTCCAGGCTTGGGGCTGTTTAGCAATAGGTACAGGGCTGAGGCCAGTTGTTGCTTGTCTGGGGTTTGTGGACCTTTGAGAAACATTAAGAATCTGAAGCATGAGCCAAGACAGGCTGTTTGTATGGAAATGCCACTGGAATCATCTTGGGTAATCCACACATTGGATTGGACTAGGGAATCACCAGGGCAGGGCAAACAGCATTAGCTAGGTAGATGGAAACTCAGATATGGTTCTGGGACTGTCAGGGGTAGAGATAAGCAAAGGAACAATGGCCTCTGCAGCACTTCAGTCTGGGAGAAAGCTCCCCCTGGAGCCCTTGCCTTGAAGTCAGACAATTTAGTTCCTCCCATATGTCCCTGGAGCCTTTCAAGCTGTTGCCCCAGGGCTAGAGCTCAGGTTGAGTGTGAGTAAGTCAATGCATGGCCCCTTTAAGAGGAATGCCTAGCTCTCCAGCCACCCACCATCTTATTGAGCCACAATGTCTACTGGTTTCCACAGCCAGAAGTTATAGGGACTTTTCTTCTTGGCACTGAGACCCTGGTGTGGATATCCTAGTGCGGAGCTGAGACTCTGGGAGGCTCATCGTGAACATCTGCTGCAGAAATATCCTTTTTTCCCCTCTCACCTATGGACATTCTTTCATTGTTTTATAGAAAGATAGGAAGGGAGAGAGAGAGAGAAACATTGATGTGAGAGAAACATCAGTCAGCTGGTTGCCTCTTGTAGGCACCCTGACTAGGGATCAAACTCACAACCCAGGTATGTTCTCAGACCAGGAATTGAACCCATGACTGTTCAGTATATGGAACAATGCTCCAGCCAACTGAGCCACACTGGCCAGGGCTCTCTCCCTATTTTTAACTGCTACATGTGGGTGTGTGATTTGCCCATTCCTCCTACTAGTCTCAGATGTGGCTTCTGTATATCCTTAGTTCTAAGACTTCTGTTTAGTTAGACTTCAGGTGGTTCTCAATGATGGTTGTTTAGTTTAGTTGTTAATTTTGATGTAGTTGTGGGAGTATGAAAGTACTGAGGTCATGGCTGAAAGTCCTACTCAGCCATGTTGACTGGAAGCCTCAGGTTTTTCCTTAACCAGTTTCTGAACCTACCACATATTGACAAGTGTATTAAAGGGTTTAAGTTTAGATAATAAATCACTTGTTCCCTGTAAACACCACTATAGCATGCACAGTCCCAGGTGACAATAGCTGCACATGCTAGGTCTATAACTGCAAACTTCCACTTAATGACATGGGCACTTGCCTTGGGAATAGGGTCCCTGGACATTTTCCCAATTATTCAGTAATGTTTCAAGTACCTGATAATACTGGAACCTTGGACAGTTCTATCAAGGAAATGATTTGTTCCATATTATTTATTTTTAAATCCTACTGTTATTTTTAATATATCCTATTTTTAATTTTCTTCGCTAGTTTCTTATTTTTAATCTGCTTATATAAGTAAACAATCACTACCTTAGCGTTTTACCTGCCCAAGGTCTTTTACGTGGTAGAGCAATAGTTTAGACTGTGCTTGATTCCATAGCCACTATGCTTTCTACTACTTAAAAATATTATAAAAGAAGCCTGGCCGGTGTGGTTCAGTGGTTAGAGCATCATCCAGTAACTAAAGGGTTGTGAGTTTGATTCCTGGTGGGAGCACATCTAGGCTGCAGGTTCATCTCCAGTCCAGGTACAAACGAGAGCGACCCCCCCAGTTCAGACATGCATGATTCCTGATCCCCAGTCTGGCTGTGTTTGAAGGCAACCAAGCAAAGCTTCTCTTGCATTAATGTTTCTCTCTCTCCCTTCCTCCAAAAAAGCAAAATGAAGAAAAGTATCCTCAGGTGAGGATAAAAAAAATTTATATGTCATATAAAAACAATAAATTATCCTATGTTTTTACCTAAGGGAATGATATAATATATATTAAACAAAGTTTTAATAACTTATTTAAAATATTTTATTAGAAGAAGTGACTATTAGGAACATTAAATTGAAGTAGTTATTACTAAAACAAATACAGTAAAAATATTAAACCTTAGATTCAATTATATAGCATAATTATAATGGTCTATTTTTCACTGTAAGTTTTACACTTGTACTAGCTTTTTCAACTAGATTAGCAGGGCTCTTTCTGGGACAGTAATGGAAAGTAAAACACATAAATCCAAGTGCAAAAGGAACAACAGTATTAAATAGATTAGCAGCAAATTTGCATATGGTACATTTAAATTTGAACTCCGCTCTGTTACAGGGTAAGTGTGCTGAGAGCCTCAGTGAATTTAACATATGACCTGTGAAGCTGAATCTTTGTGTGTGTGTATGTGTGTATAAAAGAATGATGTTGACAAGTAATATACTTGAAGTATGTTACAATTATATTTATTAAGCCAAAGTAAATTTTTCATAAAGGGTCAGGTGGTCTCCTGTGATGCTGCCTGTTTTAAACAAATTATTTTAAGATGTAAACCATCATGTTTTATTAAAACTGAACAAAACTGTTAAAATTGCTACAGTATATCATACCTAAGCGTTCTAGTACTATTTTAAATAAATATGTATTGTAGAGAAAGTATCAGAAGCATTCCAGATAGCAAAATGTATTCATAAGAAAGTAAGCTAAAACTGAAGTCCTTTTTGTTCATCACTCATTCCCAAAAAAAGCTGTGCTACTGGGTGAAGGAAATTTACAGCTGCATTTTGAGGTCACAAATGCATTCTTAAAGGATTGCCTTTCAGACTACAGCTTTTGCAGGCAATCATGTATAAATAAATAAGTTACATTAAGATGAAATTGTACGGTGTTTTGTTATTTTAACACCAAACTGAGTGGTGGACTGAAATCAACAGATGAGAAAGAAAATCAAGCTTAAGCCTCACTTCCTCTAAAGTGGTAGTGCCATTCTAGTTTTATTGTTGCATCAATTTTCATAAAGTGCAGTGACAAAATAAATAAGATGAAAGAAGCTTTGAAGATCTATATACAACTTTGAGATTAAGATAAATTATTGATAATATTCTTGATAGCCTTTTACCTCTGTGGAAGCTGTAACATACATTGAAAGCTCATTGATCCAGGGAAAATGATTTCCTCCCCTTTAAATCAGTCCAGTATTAAGGAGTATATATTTATGCTAACTATCCTATCAGACAAGGTAAGCTTAAAGGGCAGACTTCCACACTATAGACTAAATCCAGATACAGTCAGGTGCTGAGCATTATTCCTGGCTTCAAAATAGGAGGTATCTGTTTCACCATCTGGTTGGGGTATGAAAGGCATAGTTTGATGCTGCAGATTTTCCCAGTCCACCTCACTGAAGAGAGGATGATGTTTCAGCTCTTTAGAAAAATATAAAACAAAATAGAATATTATGACAGCATTACCTAAGCAAGTACTCTTCTGCAGGAATGAAGGACTCTGCCACACATCTATCTTGCCCTACTTTATTATGCCACTTTCATAGGCATTTCTTTGTCTGTTTTTCTATTCAACTACTTCCTTCTCAATGACACACTCTGCATCATTTTGTACATCACCTGATATAGGATGTCACTGACTTGCATCTTCACAACACACCAACTAACCATCCAGAAGTACTGCCTTCACTTACGAAATCTCAACTTTGCTTATCTCTTTACCTGCATTTTTGATACCTGTCATCTTTCCTATTTATTCTCTTCTACAGACTAAAAGGAAAATATGCTCTTTTGATCACTTCGTGGTATTTTGTTACAAGACCTAACTTCCCCTTTCAATCCTTCACTTCATAAGGCAACAATAAAGACATTAACGAAATCAGGAAGTGGCAGTTAAGGCAGTAAACAGCTAAAAAAATCAGCAACCAAACTGGCGGGAAGTATTGGGAGAAAACTACACAGATGAGAAAGAATCGAGTCTGCACTGGGGATGGTGGGCTGGGAAAGCTGTGTGTCTACACGTTGCTTTTTTCCTTGTCTGAAAGACTGGTAGGAAGAGAGATAAAAATAGCAAAGACAATTTTTGTTTAGAGAACTTGTCTTTTAATTTTTCAAAATACATATCTCAGCATGGATTACTTTAGAGTTAATTATTGTAGTAACTCTTAAATTGTGATATCTGGATGTGACATGATGCTTTATGACCTTCTCATCATAGCTACTTATTTAAACTGAATCTATAACAAGTTCTAATCTAGATTAAGATGAACTAAACAAACAGCTGAAGCCACTGTTTTTTAACTGAAGAATATCTCTACCATTGGCTTCACTATGTGAACAGTTCATTAAACAAACAAAAATCTGAGGTTACTGGTAAGAGTACTTTTCTTCTGTCTCTACTTAATTTGAGCAAATCACAGTATATTACAGTAATTTGCCAAACAATGGTTTCTCAGCTTCAGCACAACTGACATTTGGGACCGGATAATCTTTGTTGTGGGGACTGTCCTGTGTGCTGTGGGACATTCCCAGCAGTTGGGACAACCCAAAACAGCTCCAGACAATACCAAATGTCCTTTGGGGAGCAAAATCACCCCAGTTGAGAATCCTTCTAAAGTAAGTGTTAGAGCTCAGTTGTCAAATATCTGTACCCTCACTTTACACAGGCTTTTGCTTAAATTCCACTCTTCACAGAGGTCTTACTGACCACTCCATCTAAAAAAAATCTGCCATGCTTTGTATTCTCTCACTCTGCTTTATCTTTCTTCATTGTACTTACAACTAGATGGCATTATGTCATGGTTGTATTTATTTACTTTCTGTCTTTCCACTAAATATAAAATCATAGGGAGTTTAGTCTGGTTCATCTATAGGGAACCTCTAGCACCTGTAACCACATTGTCTGGCACCTAGAGGTCACTCTATAGCATTTGTTAAACAAACAAACAAACAAACAATGGATCTTATTAGAGGGAACACCCAGAAGCTGATGCCAATGACATATTACTAAAGCTAAATTTTCTAAACATACCTTCCTACTTCACATGGAAATGTACTCTGGGACATAATGCTTATTTGTCTCTATATCCTAGGGCAAAAAGGGTCTTAGGGCAGCTGATGAGATTTACCAAAGGTCCAAAACTGCAGTTTAACATATCCCCTGCAGTGGGGAAAACCTGCTGAATGGATCAAAATGTAACCTGGCACTTGATGCATTTGTCAATCAATAATGGTATCACAAATGAAGCAGTTAGACATTACAGAATTACGATTTTGGTAAAAAAATATTTCTTCTATTTGTGGATCATTAACTTTATCAGGCCCTGATAAACCTAAGACATTGTCAAGATAAGATTGTTTCAGGTACCTACTTGAGGTTAAAATTTAGTGAGTGACTATCTCAACCTAATCACATTAAATTTTAATGTACAATAAACGCAAATGTATCAATGGATACCTGGAGGGCAAAAATAAACTAAAAGTCTTTTTAAACTAATTTAATAGTCAGATTAGCTGTAGCATTGTACTAGAACTTCTTATCAGTATTAACATTCACCTGCTGAAATAAATCAAGGGTAAAAGGGTTTATTAATACAACACCTTACCTTTCATTCCAGCTCTCTTTGCATCATCAACGGTTAAAAGTATTTCTACTGCACTTTGAGCATTATCAGATAGCTTTTCTTCACCTTCAGGCCAAGGAATATCTACAAATATGAATAAGCCTTTTGATCACTGCTCAAAATAATACACAGAGATAAATTAATCTGTCTTAATAGAAGAAAAAGAATCACCTCTTTTCAGAATATTCTGGAATACCTGTTGTGGTGTTTCATCATTGAAAGGGGGAATTCCTGTTAGAAACTCAAACAAGCAAACTCCAAGTGCCCACCAGTCTACTGCAGGACCTGGAATTTAAGAGTAAGTAGTTGAACTTGCAAGCATTTTCAATAAATGTTTGATCAACTAGACCAGACCATTAATATCCATGTATTACACATGGATATTTTGGCACAATCCAGGCATTCATTTCCTGAGGCTTACTTCTAGCTTCATTGGGTGCAAAAAGTCAAATGACCTTCGGTTATGCAACATGGCAATTACTTTCTCTATTTCCTAAGTTTAGATCAGCAATTAATACAGCTAGTTAAAGGAAAGTTAAAGCTTTCTTTGGTCATTTATTAATAACTTCTGATATTCTGGATAGTTACTTGTTCTAAATCCTAAAACACAACCAAGGAATGCTTTTAATCTAAAGATTATTCTCTAGAACAGTCACAGTACTTCTCAATTTCAAATTGGGAAATAACATTAAGACAATTTCATGTCCACTAATTTCATAAAGGTATGAGATGAGGTGTCAACATTTATACTAATTGGAGAATAGCCTGGTAATTGTAGAAAGCTGCACTTACAGAGTGTTTCCATGGGCTTTAGTCCTTTTAGGATCACAGAGGGCCATATTCGTTTAACAAAGAATATTCACTTAAACTATAGCTTGAGGTAATTAGGATGTGTCTTAATAAATAGGAAAAACTGATTTCTAAATAATATCTTTATTGAAAGCACCATTTATATACCAAGATGTTTTAAAGGATTATTTTAAAGATGACTGTATAATCTGGTGTACACTTTTGTTTAGTTCTGTCTGTGAATTAGGTGTTTACTGAGCAAAGGTTAACTTTAGTCCAAACATGGCTAACTTCAATATAAACTTAGAACAGGTATTGTAGTCTAGTGCTACATTTGCCTGGAAAGCACTCTTTCAATGCAATTTCACAAACTCTGTTACTGTGGTTAAGCAACTGCCACCCTTCCATTTCATAACAAGCAGGAAAGCAATGTGGAATCCACCACTAGGAAAAACAGTCTCATGCATATGGAATGCCTTTTCACCTGCAAGCCAATAACCCCACTTTCCCTGAGAACACAAGATGCAAATAGTAATAGTATGTTTCTATAGTAATCACTATAAAAACATAAAAACCACCTCAGTTAGGAGACCTTTTAAGCAGCAATGAGAAAGTATTTCAATTGACTCGATGATACAACAGAACAACAGAAAAGTAGGGGGAAATCAGGAAAAAAACATAAATTTTATTTCTTTTACTCAAGTTAGAAATTAGGACCCTTTTCCCAGTTCAGCTGAAATGTACTCATGTCAAAAACATACA
This sequence comes from Anoura caudifer, assembly GCA_004027475.1. Classification (NCBI taxonomy): domain Eukaryota; kingdom Metazoa; phylum Chordata; class Mammalia; order Chiroptera; family Phyllostomidae; genus Anoura; species Anoura caudifer. The sequence goes on from PVKU01002212.1 coordinate 144,212, forward strand.
TGCTTTCTCTATGGATATGGCACACATATCCATACACATGAGTCAAAGTCTAATAAGATCATAAATTGTCATAAATCCTAGCAATTATAGCATTAGCTAGAGAAAGAGAACTTACTTTACATTACTTTCTAATTCACAACCCACTTCTGTAGTTTGTATAGATACTCTTTATGCCTATTTTCCAATAATAATGGAATTAAATGGTTTATAAAATTCCAGCCCATTTGTAACTGTTAATTCTAATATTTTTATCAAGCCCAATTCCTCTGTTGCAATAAAAAAAGCCATATCTTTACTCTCTGCTGCCCTTAAAAGTCATAAAAAATGTCAGATGCCTACATTTGTTTTCAGAGAAAAGCAACCTCTCTGGATGTCTTCCTGCTCAGAAAACAGAAGAAACTTCATTTTTATATTTTCTATATGGGCTGAAATGAAAAATTTTTTTTTCTGCCATGTGATCTAGTTATACTTTGACTGTTCAGTTTAATGTGCTTTGCCATATTACATATTACTTAAAAAGAAGCTCACTCACCCGAAGTCAGAAATCCTGCATGTAAGAAAAGAGTAGTTAAGTACATTGTATTCAAATTATGGGTTCATTCTCACATCATTCATTGAACTGGATACTAGGGATTGTGTCAGATATAAGGAATACAAAGATGAATAAAAAAGAGCACTTTTCCTCAGGAGAAGATAACCTACTCTGGGAGAGACAATACAGCTAATTTTAACACAATGTTAAGAGAACTGAAACAGAAATATGCACAAGGAGCTACGGGAGACTCTGGCCAGAGTTCCCAAGTCTGCTTGTTGAGGGGAAGACGGTGGAGGGCATCAGAGGGATCACAGCTGTGCCTCAGCACGATGCTAGGAAACGGAGAGGCACGCATGCAAGATGAAGCACAGGAGCCAAGGGACTTTCTTCTGGGGCCTGGGATCTGGGGAAGAGGTAGGGAATAGGGAGTTGATTTTTTCCCCTTTTGATTATAAATTTTATAAACCATGTATTAAATTACTTTTATAGAAAATAAAAACTTAAAAATATATCACTAGATAGCTGAGGTAACTAGATGTCCCACTAAAATAGTGGCAAGACATAATAAAGTAAATCTTTACATTTGAACCTTACATTCATATTGTATCCTAGTTAGACAACATACAAATTATAATATAGTAAATGGCCTAGCAAATCTGTGACTTAGCGAAAAGGACACTGTACATAAATCAGTTAAGTGCCTAGAGGAACTTAGTTGCTTTGGCTAATAAAGGGGAATATTAAGTGTGTCTACTTGCAACAAGGTAGAGATTATTCAGAACAGTGCTGAGTGCTGCCCAGGAATTCTCATGGAGTGCTACCTATAGGGAAACCTTAGACACTAGTCTTGAGAAAGTTTCTTAATCTTTTATAGTAGAGAAAAATATAACAAATAATTATAGCATAGGTAGAATGACATAAATTTTAAATAGTTTCTTTTGGGATTGAACTTGCAACTGTGGTGTATTACGACGATGCTCTAACCAACGGAACAATCTGACCAGGACTAAACAGTTTCTACTTAAGTGATACGACAATGAAAAAGTAAATCTCCATAACTGGTTAAAGGATACTTCATGAAAGAGGTGACACTTAAACTAATCATCAATGAACAGACACTTCTCCAAA